>CM066170.1:18117500-18500000 GCA_033629205.1 Lithocarpus polystachyus
ATTCTAGAAAGTCTAATACACAACCAGGACTTGATATTACTTTGATATCATTATAAACCTTTTCACTAATTTTAGGGTCACCTTCAACGTTATAACAAAAAATAAAGACCTTTTTTTGAGAAAGCAAAAATAAAGCCTTGTCACAAATGAGTTTGAGGATTAGCTTTGGTGGTTTTAGTCTTCTAGTTGATGAGAATAGGAATAAAGTTATGCTCCTGTAAATTTTTATTTTTATTTTTGTTTTTTTTATATGAAAGTATGCTATTGCAATTACTTCCAATCTTGTAGCAGTAAATATTTCGTTGAAATACTTGATTAATACTTAGACTAAGTTAGTGGCCAACAATTGCTCAAGTGATTCATACAAGCATGTATCAATGATTCCTATCCTGTCACTTCCTCACAATGATAGAAAGTAACTTGAAACCATTATGGAGCAATAATGAAGGATAGTGATTATTGACACAAATTAAAAGACATGAGTATTATTGAACAAAAATTTGAGCAGTATATTTTAAATTGGACAAAATATAGGTATAGTATCTTAGGTGTCATTCTTTAGGTTCTTATTTTAAGATTTAGTTATGTGTTTACTTAACTAAAAAATACACTTTCATTTCATGAGAAAAAATCCACATGGTAGAATCTTAAAAGAGAAACCTAAGGAATAGCACCTAAGTAATGTACCTAAGTCCTGCCATTTTATATTTTATTGGCACACATGTCTATTCTAATTTCGTTTGACATGTTATTTGTGCCCAATACAGTTTTTCTCTTCTCTATTAAAAAGTTTGTCGAATTTTATTTTACTTTTCCATTTTATTTTGTTTGGCATATTATTGTGCCCATTTGTTTTGATGTTCAGAAAGAAAGTGAGAAGAGAAGATTGAGGTGATTACTAAATTATCACGTTAACTTTTTTTTTTTTTTCCATTAATGTTTTATATAATATAATATAATGGACAAATGGTAATAGCCATTGCAACAAAATCGAGAACATTAATCTGAAAAACTTAAATATCAAAAAATGAAAATTTCGATGAGTTTATTATCTCAAAAAGAAATAATTTAAAAAACTTAAAAGTTTAAAATTCTCACAACTCAATATGAAATGACCTTGAGATGTCACATGGACCTTTGTTCCCCATTTGTCCTTGCTAAAACGCCATTAATTAGCTAGCTCTTTTGGGGGTTGGGGGGGGGGGGGGGGGATTTGTGGTGGGGTTTAAAATTTAAAAAGCAGAAATGGTGACTAATTGTATTGCCAAGCCGGTAAACTAGCATTAGTTTAGAGGACTAGGGGAGAAAAATAGCTTTTCCCCATCCGTTTTACAAAGCTGATGAGTTATGGAAAATTAGAAACATGAGCTTAAATTTTTGAAATGGACACAGTGTCATACACTAATATCCAGAAAAGATCATTTCATCAAAAAAAAAAAAAAAAAAAATCAGAAAAGCTACTTAAGTTGAAGCATGCATGGGCTTAAGATCAAAATTTTTATTTTAGCATTTATTAGAAATTAAAAACTCCAATTCAAGGCCTTTAAAAAAAGGTCTAATTCAAGTATGATTTGGACGGTCGCCATTAATTAGGCATAGTCCAGTGTAGAACCATGTGAAAGAAAAACCTGCATTTCATTGTCTATTTTAACATATGTAATAATATTATTTTCTTGCTATCTTTTCTCTTCATCAATGCTTGAGAGAAAAAAAAGAAAAAAAGAAAAAGAAGAAGAATAAGCTTTTTTTTTTTTTTGTTGATGTGAAGAAGAATAAGCTTGAAGGCACCAAACTACAAGCAATAAAAAATAAAAATATTACAACTGCAGCATATGGGGATTTCTATTTTTAAGCTCCGTTTGGAAGTTTATAAGGGAATGGGCTTAAGATCAAAATTTTTATTTTAGCATTTATTAGAAATTAAAAGCTCCAATTCAAGGCCTTTAAAAAAGGTCTAATTCAAGTATGATTTGGACCGCCATTAATTAGGCATAGTCCAGTGTAGAACCAGGTGAAAGAAAAACCTGCATTTCATTGTCTATTTTAACATATGTAATAATATTATTTTCCTGCTATCTTTTCTCTCCTCAATGATTGAGAGGAAAAAAAAAAAAAAAAAAAAGCTTGAAGGCACCAAACTACAAGCAATAAAAAATAAAAATATTACAACTGTAGCATATGGGGATTTCTATTTTTTAGCCTTTTTGATAAGCTTTCTCCGAATTGTGGTCTCTTTAATTATTAAAAAAAAAATATTGTGGTCTCTTTATTATGAGGTCAGAGTTTTAAGATTTATTCTTCCCTTTTTTTAGTCCATAATAAACATTTTTGATAAAATGATGGGAAAAAATCAATTTAAATATAATATCCTTGGAGAAAAATATCACAATCATTTGAACCATAATTTTCTAGCCACATCCATTTGTCACATCTAAAACCAACCCCGAATACCTCTTCTGACTTCACTTTCTACAACCCATTTAATCCAAATATTGAAACTTTCGAAAATTTTAATCATTGATCACAACCCTCCAATATGTAGAACCTTTTTAAGTTTTAACCATGGAATTCACTAAATCGAGAATGATGGCTCTTGGACCTTTGGTTCCAAGAGTTGATTTGGTCCCCAAATCCTAATCTAAACGTGTAAATGACTTGGTCAGCTTATGACTTATCCCATAAAGCCAATTTTGGTTGAGCACGCCAAGTGGTAAAGTCTTAAAACTCATCTTGGTCCCCATGCCTAGCCCAAAACTCGATATTCCCTAGCATTTGGATTAGGTTAGTTGTCCATTTGGGTTTGAATGTTTGATTGGAAGTTTATGAAGGATGATTGAAATTTGTAGTATTTCCCATTGGTGTTGAGTGGGGGAGACCGCAACTCTTTCATGCAATTTGCCTCTTCTCTACACAAATGGAATATTTTTTCCACCTCTCTATCTTTCTTCTCAATATGTTATTATGAAATGGACAAAGTTTAGTTACAAAACCGGTTGTAGTCTAAATTTACAATTTTACTCAATATTTTTTTTTTATTTGAGATGCATTTTGACAAATTCACTATTGGATTACATCTTTTTCTTATATCCTCTATGCTTGCAAAATTTTTAGTAAATTAAAGATCAATAGCTATGTCATCAATAAATTTTTTAAATTGTAAATATTTGTAATTTAAAATTGTGCATAATATATAAGTTTATAGATTATATAGTAAATAATATCTGATTGATACAAAATTTGACATGTGTATTAAGAGCGTAAAAAGCATACAATTCAACGGTTAGATTTTTAAAATATGCCGTAATGTTTATTTTATTGAGTAGTATTGTAACCTTAAGCTACAATCAGTTTTATAGCTAAACTTTGTCCAAAATGAAATTTCTAATATGCCATTTTCATTATATACCTAAATTCATTTTTTAAGGGTTAAATGCAAATAGACCCCCTCAGTTATTAGCCATTATTAAGCATAAACACACTTCCTAGCTTTGTCATAAAATTGACTTTTAAAAACAAATCTTGTGGTACGTAGTTAAAAACAATTCTTTTATATTTCCATCACTTTTATAGGACAAAAAATAATTCTATGAACATATGTGTTAGACGAGAATCAATTACTGTAATTATGTTTTGACTCGTATGCTGTTCATGTGGTCATTATTTGTCTAATTAAAGTGACATTTTTTTAATAGAAAAAGGTTATTTGATTTATTTTAAATATTACTAAGATTTAAAAAGTTAATGTCAAAGTATATGGTGTGTTTTTAATTTGACAATGACCTATGTCACGGTATTTTTTCTAGTAGCTTTAATTTGAATATTCTTAATTTGCAAACCCATGCTGTCTGTTAGCTTGATCTTTTAATGTGTCCTGAGAAAAAGATGATGGGTATCTGTTGATATCACTTAATATGTGTTCATATTTTTCATGAAAGTTGATTTCACTCCACAACCTCAATATAATATAATTCTATTGATCATCATTCATCAAATTCATAACCATATTATAGGACCCTTTAACATAATTTTTTCTGTTTTTGCACTGCTAATATTAGATTAGAGCATGATTGGCATGCAAATTCTATTATAATTGGTTGACCACTAGAATTATTTTCTAACACCCAATTATGTGTATGTATATCTACTGGGTACTGGACCTACTGGTTGAACATCTGTATAACAAATGTTTCTCATCCTAAAAGTTGTTTCACCAAATACGTTATTTCTATATGTTTCAATAATTTGTACTTCAAGCTAGCAACAATATTCAAAAACTTATATATAAAAAAATATTTAATTGCACTCGTCAAACTTCTCATTATATTTTTAAATATAATTAAGGTGAAACGTATCTAACTGGCTTATTATAGACAACCCACATGTCATAATTTTATACAAATCTATAATAACTAATTGATTTTTTCTATGTCCTCTGCAAGACCAAATACCTAATCCTTGAAAAATATCATTAAGGTCGTTTTCAGCAATTTTCTGAGTAAGAGAGCGATTCATTTTAACCTTCAAATTTCAAACATTAGAAGACTAGAACCAGGTCAAGTCGTTTAACCCAACTTACTTCCAACGCAAACTATCAACGACCCCTCTCTCTATACGTGTTTGTGTTTTGCATAATATATATATAATATGACACATACACAAAAAAAATATATATATAGACTAGAGAGAGACACAACTTCCCATATACATACACTCTAAAAACACTTCTGTTTCATCATAAGTTCAAAACCCATATTTTTTATGGCAAACTCTTCAACAACCAAAGCCATGAAGGCATCAATATCCATAGCCGATTCAGCATCATGGTATTGTGCCATAACCTTGTTAGGTTTGATCTTGTTGGCCTCTATAAGGGAGACTGTCACTGATGAAAGTAGCACTGTGCGAGGGAACCAGTTCTTGAACAACCGGCCATGTGATGAAATCTATGTGGTGGGAGAGGGTGAGACCCTCCACACCATCAGCGACAAGTGCGGCGACCCGTTTATCGTGGAGCGTAACCCGCATATCCATGACCCGGATGATGTGTTCCCTGGACTGGTCATCAAGATCATCACTCCCTCCCAGACAAGCAGCTCATGATCGATGTTGAAGTAGTTTTCAGGGAGATAAGTCTTTGCATTCTTTTTTCTCATGACAAGAGAGAGAGAGAGGAGATTTGAATCTACGTTCTCTTCTATGGAGGAATTGAAGATTATTATTGAGTTATCAGACTCTTGGTAAATATGCCTTTCCAATTGTAACATGGAATATGTAATATAGAGAATTAGACTCTCAAAAGAAATGGACATTATAGGGACCATTTCTTTTCTTTCCATCTTGTTTTTTTGTGAACATACCTTTTTTTTTTTTTGTTTTTGTTTTTGTGTATGTAAATGGTGATGAACATGATGGCCTAATTAATATGTTCATGGGCTATTAGTATTGATTTTTGGTTTTAGAGAAGGCCTAATTTTCCCCTACAAGCTTGTATTACTTAAAGAATGAATTATCAAAGGAATTACAACTTTTGTATTTTGTGCTTTTTTTTTTAATTATGTTTCTTAACTTTCCCTTTGGCGATGGTGTGACTAATAATTCATGGCGGCTAACAACTTCTTTGCCTTTGGTTTTGTTCTTAACTAGTGAAAAAAGTCACCTTGAGTTTAGTGGTCTTGTAGAATTGGTAAGCTAGATGCAAAATATGACTTTAAGTACTACTTTGAATTGTTTTTTTTTTTTTTTGGTCAAGGAAAAGAGGGGTTCGCTAGGTTACGCTAGCCCCCGGATAGGGCGCCAGGTTTTCGGCCTGTGTGAGAGTCACCCCGCATTTGCGGGTACACCCCTCACCAAGGATGCCCACCAACGGACTCCTGCGGTCAGCGGGATTCGAACCTCAGCTGCCTAGGCCACAAGCTGAACCCTTGACCACTTAGCCAAGCCCCCGTTGGCACTTTGAATTGTTAATTACTACAGAATTTGTTCCTACTTTCTGGAAAAGTCATTTATTAGTTTATTAATTTATAGGCATAATGACTACTGTTTCTTTCTTATATGCTTTTTGGCTATTGATGGTTCATTTCTTTGTAGGTAATTTCCTACCAGCATTAAAGAATAAACCGAAAACTGAAGTTCAATATCAATACCAACAAAATAATTTATGAAATAGACACAACGGTGTGGCAGTTGGGAGGTAAAGCACCTATCAGCTTTGTCATAAGCTAAGGCGTGTTGGCAATAAAAACCAAAAGTTTATATTGTCCTTTTGTACATAGATTGAATCATAGACAATTATGTTATATTATTATTACGAGATAGGTTCAAATTACACTTGGTGTAATTTCACAAGAGTTACACATTTTTTGGACTATTGATTTGTATTAGATCTAAGGGTGAAAAAAACATTCATAGTCATGTATTTATTGTTCCCTAGAAATTAGTAACTAAGTAATTAATTTTTCTTATTAAAAATAAAAAAATAAAAATAGCATTAACTCTCTGCTCTCCATCATTATCTTCATCTTCTCTCCCTCTCTCACATGGTCTTGAAAAGGAGTAAAGTAATGTTGCAAGGAGAGGTTAGTTGTGATGCTGCTTTGGGGAAAATTGTTTTTATACCTTGTGAAATTATTTTTCAACTGGACAAAAAAAAAACACTCAAAAATACATAAACGATTTACAGTTAATCAAAAATGATTACAAGATTAGACCATACAAATAGCTCCGCCTTGTTTGAAAAATATGATTTTCTACAGGTTTTTTTTTTTTTTTTTTTTTTTTGCAGTTTTTAGATTATAAAAATGATTGAAAGAAACCCAAGGAAACAATGAATTTGATTTTTCTTTATCCCCCAGCTTTGTGTGCCTTACGGCCTGAACTATTTTTTGTCCATACACCATAACACTATTATTATTATCATCTGCTAAAATATGATTAAAGCATCTGGGGCAGAAGCGTTCTTTAGGAAGAAAGGTAGCATGCTAATTAAGGTGGCCTGTATAATAATAATAATAATAATAATAATAATATTTGGTGTTAGCCTGACAACTTTGTGTTTCTTGTTCTAGAGCGATTTGCCTTAGATCTTAGTTGGGTATATAATTTAACAATTGTATAATTAAAGGTTGCCCGAAAGTACATAGAACACAGACTGCGTGAGAGAGGGAGAGAAGATGAAGATAATGATGGAGGGTAGAAAGTTAATGCTGTTTTTTATTTTTCTATTTTTAATAAGAAGAATTAATGACTTAGTTACTAATTTTTAGGAAACAATAAATACATGACTATGAGTATTTTTTTCATCCTTATATTTAATATAAATCAATAGTTCAGAAAAGGTGTAACACTTGTGAAGTTACACCAGGTGTAACTTGAACCCATCCCTATTATTATTATTATTATTTATAGAGTTTACATCCATAACGGCGGCTTCTGATGATTATGCTCTTTATTATCAAATTAATATATAAATTGATTTTCGGTGTAAACAAAAATTAAACCTAAGATCTCTTATTCTACCGGAAAATTATTGTGTACTCTCGGAGTATCATAAATGCGTACTCCCTCACTCACATGAATGGTGGCTCTCATTAATTAAATTCATGGTGTGACCCATTATTCATGTGAGAGAAGAGACTACGCATTTATGGTATTCCGTGAGTACCTAATAATTTTCTTATTCTATCATAAAAAACTTTATCAATTAAGTTAACCAGAGCTCATAGTAAGTTTAAGTTTATATTATGGTTGTCCTAGCTCTGATTTATTTCAATTCATTTCTTTGTTTGTTTCATATAATGCAACCCATTTTTAAGTCTGTGCAGGGCACATCCAGCAGAATTTTTCCTCTCAAAAGAATCCAAAATCCCAAACGCCGTTGGTTCCCTCACCAAAATAATTTCCAGCACCAACACAGCTGACAATTTGATAAAACAAAAAACATCTTGGTCCCAGCGGCAAACAGGTTGAGTTGTGGGAAAGGTCCAGACCTCCAGATATTTAGTGCTATGGTTAATACTCATTTGGTTTTACTAACACTACCAATGCACTAAATGAAATGTTCTGGTGAGGTTCATAGTTTGAGATGCCATACATGATGGTTCCTCATTTAAGATTGAATAAGGCACAGGTCTTGGGAGTGGGACAATTTTGTACCATGTACTTCGATGGAACTACAACCAAATGGCTTCTGGACATTGCTTTCAACCATCAACTCTCTCATTTTAATAACATCATCCCATCTATCTGAACTGGCATAAGCATTTGCGGAGAGAACATAATTCCCACTGTTACTAGGATCCATTTCCAGAAGCTTGCTTCTTGCAATCTCTGCCAAGACCATGAGGGTTACAAGCATATAAACAGCATGTTACACGTTTTGAATAGATGATGATGATGAACCAAATTCAGTTCTCATTTGGTTGCCTGCTTTTGGGTTCTCTTTTATCCACTTTTAGGTGGCCTTAAATTAATCAAGTCATATCTAATCCAAGACATTCTGGCTCCTTCCACAGTGTGATTATTATGTGAGATAAAGATGGATGTGACATTGCTATTCGGTCTAGAGCAAAATTAAAAAAAACTTAAAAAATAAATAAATAGAGAAAAAAAAAAAAAGCAGCTGTTTTGCCTATAACACACGCATATGAATGTGACATTGATTTTTTTTTTTTTTTTTTAATTAGAGAACCTAAAATATAACTCCTAAAGAAGTGTACATAAATTATCAATCTAGAAGACAATTGCAAACTCAACTGTCCTAATTTCAACAAGATGGTATCCTATGTCTGCTCCACCATTTATGTGGTTTGTCACAGACTTGTAAGAGGTCGATTCCAAAGTCCAATCAAAGAAGATACTTCCAAGTTCCAATTGCATTGCTTTTTTAACTTGTTCTCTTCAACAAAGGAGTGTGTTGGTCAAGCCCAAAAGTCCCCGGCACTCATATTGGTGAAAGTAGGCCCAGTAGATTGTATTACGCATTACGTCAAACCCAACCATGCATGGGGCTTAGGATTGGAGCACTATGGTCTTTTGTGAACCATATTAAGCCCATATGGCACCATTTAAAAAAAAAAAAAAATTAGAATCCACTTGCCCCCAAATTAAAGAACAAGGGCTTGTAGACTCGGAGTACTCTATTGAAGTTTAGGCAAGGTAGTCCAAGGACAATACTCCAAGTTCTTCATGAGGGGTGAGTGCTACACGTGGGACCCGCTATGAGGCCAAATTGGGCAATTATATTACCAAATTTGACATTCATATATTTTTATCCTAAAGAGTTTAGGGGAACACACACTTATCCACACACTTTGACACAATTTAGACACGTGATAAGTGATTATTGAGTTACTTTTCACTAAGTACCAATTTTTAATGGACTTATGTGTAAATAATGCAATTCAATTGCACATTAATAAATATGCAAGTTGTATCAAAGTGGGCAAGTGTGTGTCCAAATAAGAATTGGTTTCTTTCCCCTACCTAAATCCCCCTACCCTATCAAAAAAGTGGAGAGAAAAAAGTGATACTTATAAATTGGCTTTCATATAGCCGAATTAGGCAAGAGAGAAAACATGATTGAATTTGGCTTTCCTAATTCGGCATTTTCAAAGCCAAATTCCCTCTCGAATTTTTTCATACCTAATTGGCATCATCGAACAGATAATAGAAGAATGCCATGATAAAGACTATTATTACAATCACAAATTTGTATATGTTTTTTTGTCTCTCATTTCAATTATCTAGACATGTACGTATATATGCTATTCACCAAAGCCAAAAAGCCATTCCCAAGTCATTGATGCCTTGTTTTTTTTTAGTAAGGAATCACAAATCTGATTCTCAAAAAAGGAAAGAAATCCCAAATCTTACTCTAAGTGTTAAGGAGCTCACGTTTAGGTTGCACTTGCATGGAGGCAAGTTTCATACAATCGAATCATTAAATCATATATATATGGGGGTTTCTCATTAACATTTTCACTAAAATATAACATCATTATAGCCCCCCAAAGAAGATAGAACAAGGTTATAGGGGATCTTTAAACAAGCTCTCAGTTTGCACTTTTTTAAGGGAGATTGCTTGGCTTTTACCTTTTAGTTCTGTAAAGAAGATTACAGCAATCTTCGATATGGGTTCACGACGATATAACTTTATAGGGGATATTCTTGTTGGAATTCCCATGTTTCACTTTCATGGCTTTGTTCATTTAGAAAAAGGTACACGTGTTTTAGTTTACATTTTGTTCTCCCTTTCAGACACCGTAAATAGAGACATACACTAATATTACTTCAGCTGACGTTCAAAATGTCTAGGTGGACTAGCTATATTTTAAGCTTTGAAATTTGAGAACATAATATTTTAGTCTTGTAGACTAAATTTGAGTTTAATGAAGCTATTATTTGGTATATTTATGAGTTGTTCCAAAACTTAATCTCAGGAAAGAGTAAATTGGGACTTTAGTCAAGGCAAAGTTCAGATTTGTGATCACTAGGTTTGATACTATAATAACTTACTAATTGTCTCAAAAGAAGTTATTATAAAAGAGTGAAACTAACTATTTAACCACTATTCATCACCATATTGAGCCATTTACATTGTTCTCGTATATCTTCTTTCCTTTCTACATGCAGCTCCAAACTATATATTTGTCTAAGAAGCAACTTCAGTCCCAGAAATTGTATATTATGACTACATAATTATTGGTGGAGAAACCTCTGGCTAAAGTTCAAATCTTTTGTCCCACCTTTCCTGCTCCACTCTATACTCTACCAATAAAAACATACCACATGTTTACCTAATTAATTAAATACTACTGTTAATTAATAACGGTAGTATTAATAAGTCAATAATGATAGTATTTAATTAATTAGGTGAACATATGACATGTTTTTATTGGTGTGGTGGAGTATAAAGTGGAGCAAAAAAAGTGGGACATAAGATTTGAACTCTCTCTAGGTATCCACTAGCAGCAACACTCTCACAAAATGCAAAGGTCTTAATCCTTGAAAGAGGAGGATCTCCTTACGACAATCCAAACATAACCAACAGAGAAAATTTCTCAGACACTCTTTCGGATACGTCTCCTACATCTCCTACTCAACAATTCACTTCCAAAGACGGCATGTACAATGCTTGAGCACGCGTTTTAGGCGGTGGAACCGCCTTGAAAGGCGGATTCTACACGCATGCTAGCACTCGTGATGTAAAGGAAGCTGGTTGGGACGAGACATTGGTGAACAAATCTTATGAATGGGTGGAAAAGTTGGTTGTTTAAGCCACCAAAGGTGGATTATCAAGTTGCTGTGAGAGACGGTTTGCTTGAGGCTGGGGTGTTGCCCTATAATGGGTTTACGTATGATCATTTGTATGGGACAAAAATTGGAGGGACAGTTTTTGATAAGAATGGTCACAGACACACGGCGGCAGATTTGCTTGAATGCAAATCCAAGAAAGATTACTGTCTATTTGCATGCAACTGTGTACAAGATCTTGTTTAGATATAATATTGAGTACTTTGTATGATGTATCAGCTTTTGTAACATGAATCTAGGCCTGAAGGTGAGTGCATGAGGTCAGGTTGGATTGATTTTGAAAATTTTTCAATCTGGCTCGACTTCTTTATGTTAAGAAATTTCTCAAAATCAGCACATGATAACTCTAAAACCAACCGTAAACTTATTAGTAGACAACTTAAGCATGGTAGTGCATGTTTGAAGATTTTTATAGTGTTATTTTAATTTGCAAGCAACCGCGAGATGAAGTCTAAGAAAATAATGTAATTCTTTCTCCTTTTGTTTCCCTAGGGTATTGAAATTAGTATAAAGGACAAGAATGGAGCTGCTGTGGCATGACTTTAATTTGATCAGCTGGTTTTGATAATCCCTTTTTGATTATTTTGATGCAGGAACAGCAAGACCTCAAGCTTATGGTGTGGTTTTCAAAGATGCATCGGGAGTGTTTCACAAAGCATACCTAATGAAGAACTCAAAGTCGTTGAATGAGATAATATTATCAGCTAGTGCAACTGGAAGCCCACAGCTATTGATGTTGAGTGGTATTGGGCCCAATGACCATCTACAGGCCCATAGGATCAAGGTAGTGTTGGACCAACCCTTGGTGGGCCAAGGGATAGCTGATAATCCAACGAATATGCTCATGATTCCCTCTCCAATCCCAGTTGAAGTGCCTCTTCCTCAAACTGTGGGCAGCACTAGGTTTGGTACCTATATTGAAGCAATCAGTGGACTGAGATTTCAATTTTCTTCCTCGGCTCAAAGGCTTTCTAGAGACCTAGGGCAGCTCATATATAAGGTTTTATCTTCCTACTTCTTTTTCACTTAAAATAAATAAATAAATAAAATCTAACACCGTATAAAGTGTCAAGTCATTTAAGTGCATTTTTGATTTATATACGGAGTTCACAAAAAATTATCTTATGAGATAATCTTATAAGACATTCCTCTCACAACATATGTGAAGCCCACATTTTATGTGTGTGTGTGAGAGAGAGAGAGAGAGAGAGAGAGAGAGAGATCATGCTGAGAATATTTGGGTCCCTCAAAGTTGAGGTCTAGTTGGGTGAATCGAGCCAAACTTAAATATATCTTAATTCGATTTTTTTTTACTACATGCAATATGTAGCCTCTTTTGTTTTTATATTTTTTTAATTTTTTTTATTTGTCAAGAGTTCTTGTGATTTAATAATATTGCTTTCTCTTCATGTAAAAAACTTTGGTTCGATCCATCCTTCCCGCACTTGTACGAAGAAAAGTTTTTTTTTTTTTTTGGACTATTTTTACTTTCAGGTCCGTATGTGAAAAGGAATTGTTTTTGACCCCCATAAATACATAATGATGTCACAATCACAAAGCAAATGCTACTGATTGAAAAAAAACATCATGAATATATGCATAATGATGTCATAAAGCAAATGGCACTTACTGAAATTTTATCCAGAAAATCCACATGGAGTCTCTTCTACCTATCAATTTCAAAGTAAAGTGAGGCATGTTACAGTCTATGATGTGAATTTTCAAACAAGATGTGCAACTATATGTTCTTGAATAAAAAATTACTATACATATCATTGCATTTTAGTAGAACACATTTGCAAACGGCATTCTCAAAATGTACAGGATCACTCTGTTTCAAAATAAAATGATCATTTTTTTTATACAAGATACAAATTTTACTTTAGTCTAATTTAAGTGTATATGTGTGTGAAATTCCTTTCTAAAGACTTGAACCCTGGCCCTTACCCCCCATGCCCCACACCCCACAAACACTACTAATAAAGTGACCATTGTGCTAATAGTGCGTGGTGATACCATTTTCTTAAAAAAACACTTGCATAATAATTAAATTTGTAATTACTTAAGAGAAATATGTCAGTTTGAACTCGTGATAATGTGCATGCTCTTAATATATTGGACAAGGCAAAACTTTGGAAGTACAACATGTAATGAACTATACCTAGGTTTTGTCCTATTGAATAAGGTTATCTACTTAAATGAATTTAAGGAAACTAACTATGACTTTGCTCAAATTACAGACTAACCAGCCCTTCACAGTTCCCCCAAAAGCAGTGGTCGAAGTTACCTTTATAGGCTATAGGCTATCTCAAGCTTTGGAACACAAATCCGAATGATAATCCAGCAGTTACCTTTAACTATTTCAAAGAACCAGAGGACCTAAGGGTGTGTGTTCTAGGCGTGGGCACCATCATGAATGTTATAGATACATATCCATTTTCAAAGTTCCGGTATAGCAACATGATAGTGTATAGCGCTAATAGATATGATTGTGAGTTTACAATGGAACAAGAGGCCGCAACATCCTAGTGCTGCGTTTTCCTTGGAACAATTTTGTATAGACATTGTCATGACCATGTGGCATTTCCATGGAGGTTGCCAAGTTGGTAAGGTTGTTGATCATGATTATAAGGTTCTTGGTGTGGACGCGCTAAGGGTCATTGATGATTCAACATTTTTACAATCACCTGGGACTAATCCTCAAGCAACTTTAATGATGTTGGGAAGGTAAAATCTTAAGCTGTTGGAAAATGGAGTACTTAGGTTTCGTTTGGATAGCGTCCGCGTTCCGCGTTCCGCGTTTCCTTTTTTTTTTTTTTTTTTTTTCGCCCCTGAAGCGCGTTTCAGCCCACTTTTGGTATTGTGCAGGTACTGTGCGGCTACTGTTCATGAACAGTAGCCGCAACTTTTGACTTTTTCATCTCCTTTTTACTGTTCACGGACCCACAAAATACTACTTTTCAGCAACTTTTTCATTAAAAATGGGTCCCACTATACTATTTACACATTTAAAAATTATTCTGCTACAGTATTTTTCAGTTTTCAGTTTTTAGTTTCAGCGGTATCCAAACGGACCCTTAATCTTTTAAGATCCAACATGCGTGATTTTCACCTTTTGAATAAGAGATAGAGTACAGACACTGCTCAAACTTTGATATTATAAAATTGTGAATTTAATTATTTAACCTTTATTTTAACATATTCTTAGTCTTAACTTTTCCTTCTTTGAATGCAGGTATATGGGAGAGAAGATTTTGCATGAAAGGCGTTCACATGGGAGGAAGTAGAAGATGATTTGATACTTTAATTTGCCTTTTCAAGTATTATGGAGTGTCATCTATTATCATTGTGTTAATATGCATTTTAACATTAAAATAACACGACATTCATAATAATAATAATAATAATAATAATAATAATCTATGCAAGAAATATATCATAGCAAAGTCAAAGCTATCTTACACGTTTTGAATCGATGATGATGGACCAAATTCAATTGTTCCCATTTGGTTGCATGATTTTGGGTTCTCTTTTTTCTACTTTAAGTGGCCTTAAATTAAGGACAAAATTTGGCTCCAAACATGTTTGAAGTCAATGGCTTGAACACCACTCAATATCCTTTTATTAAATGTGAATTTTGACAAATTCACTATTAGATTACATTTTTTTTTCATATTCTTCAGACTTGCAAAATTTTCAAAAAGTTAAAGATCAATAATTATGTCATTAACAAATGTTTAGATTTCAGGTTTTGTAATATAAGATTATGCATGCAAAATAAGTTTATAGAGCAAATAGTAAATAAAATTTGATTGGAACAAAATTTGACTTGAGTATTAGGAACATAAAGAACATGCAATCCAAAAGTTAGATTATCAAAACAGGTAATCATGTTAATTTTTTTAGTTGGTGTTTAGGCCAAACATTCTTAAGTTAATCCAAACATATCTAATCCTGGGCATTTCGAGTCCTTCCACATAATGTGAGATAAAGATGATTGTTACGTTGCTATTTGATCTTAAAAATATATAATAAAGAAAAAAAAGCAACTGCTTAGTCCATACAAATACGATATCAAATCTGGAGCACGGAACATGATCAATTTACTTAAAGAATTTTCATCTAGGTATCTAAAAAAATACATATTTTACACACTCAAAAGTTAATTTATCTATTTTACCATCCCCATTATTATAACTCACCAAATATCTCAGTTCTTATTTTTCAACCTTGTTAATTTATTTATTCATTTCTCTCTCTTCCAATCATTTTCTATCTTTTCCTTTGAAACAAATAAATAAAATAATATATTTTTGTTTTACAACCATGCTACAATAGTTTGTATATATACAAACGTAATATTCATAGTTGCTAAAAGTTTTTAGCAATTGCAACCCAGATAAAGCTTGTTTTAGGCTTTTGAGAATGTAAAATAGAATGTGAAGATGCAACAACACTATCGGCGGCCAAGGAAAGAATGGCTCTGATACCAAGAAGGGAGGGGGACAAAGACGCAGAAGGCGGAAGCACCGGAAGCACAGAAATATAATAGCTTGAAAATAAGATTAACAAAGTAGTACCAGCCAAGGAGGTGGTGGTAGCACAGTTTATAATCAAAGTAATTTAAAACAAGTATAAGGCAGTAGAACTAGCCAAGCAATATAACATTAAAACAATAAGTGAATATGAAGGTAGTTGATAGTGTTGTTGCATCTTTGCTCCTTGTTTGTGTCGACCCAAACTTTTAATACTCAGTTGTTGTGTTCCTTTCTTACCGTCGTTGGCGCCACACTAGGCGTAAAGTGAAGTCCTAAAAACCGAACCGTAAGGCCCATTTAAGCCAGAGAGGGCGTGTAGGGCATGAGAGGTATAGGGTTGTTTTGGGTATGTGTTACGAAATGCAACGGTGGTGAGAAAAACATGATAATTGAGTGTTGAACCTGGGATAGTATGGATAAGATGTGGAGATCCAACTCCTCTGTTAGCTCCAGGACTGGTTGTCCTCCTGATATCGTGAATGAAGAAGAAGAAGAAGAAGAAGAAGAAGAAGAAGAGACCACATCTGTGTCTCCATCTGCTTCTGATTTTCAAACTGTTGAAACCCCTATTTTTCAAAGCCAACTAAGGGTTTTAACTGCTCCAAATGAAAGTTTTGAAATTGATATAGTTTCCCCGTTTAACGAATTTATTTCTGCTAAAAACAGAGATAAAAGAAAATACTACCAAAGTACTTTTGCCCAATCTGAAAAGGTTGATGTCAAAAAAAAAAATGGAAAGAAAAAATGAATCAATTGAAAAAACATATTCTGTTTTTTGATTTCCTTGAAAATTATTATGTTTCAAAAGATGTTGTTTCACAAAACCATTTGAACGTAATAAAGAAATCAAATTTTGTTAAAGAAGATAAAACTGTTGTTAGGTCTAGCCATCCGCCTCTTGAGACAGTTCTTGTAACTTGTCAAAAGAGGGAAGTAAAAGCTTCTCCTTTCAAAATTACTGATGCTGATACTCCTGTTAACAGTATTATTGAACGAAACAATTTTACTAATGAATCTTTGCATGTTATTGGTCAACAACTTGACCGTATTGAAGAAAAAATTGTTGAACAAACTGTTTCTGCAAAACTTGAGAAACCTTTGATTGATTTACCCAGTCAAAGAGAAAAAATTGGTTTCAAAACCTCTCAGGCAAAAACCCTTGACATTGTTGAGAAAATGCTTTTTGATTTAAAGGTCAAAACTGAAAGCATTTCTAATGCTGCTTGTACTATTTCAAGAAATGGTAAAGAAACTGTTTTTGAAGAAAACACAGATTCTGAATCATTGTCTTCTATTTCTGTTAAAAATTCTTTTGATGATGGTTTACCAGAAATCAAAAGATTTGTTGGAACCAATCCCATGTCTTTTACAAAAAACTGGTATTCAAAACCTACTCCTCCTAATATGCAGTATGAAGAGAGATCTTTTTAAACTCAGTTTTTTGTTTCTGCTGATAAGCTTTATGAATGGAATATTGATGGTTTGTTCGAACAGGAAATCATCAATAAAATGAGTCATATGTTTATGGTTGGAATCGCTTATGCGAACAATCATAATCTTGATCACCCTGAAATTGTTGAACTTCTTACTACTGGCTTTTCTGGCACTCTTCGTGGATGGTGGGATTCATATCTCACAGAAGATTCCAGAGAATTTATTAAACATGCTGTTAAAAAGAATGATGATAGTTTGCCTATTTTTGATGAAAGTATCGGTAAAGGTATTCCTGATGGTGTCAATACCTTGGTCTATACTATTCTCAAACATTTTGTTGGTACTCTTACTAATGTTTCGTCTCAAATTTCTGATTATCTGAACAATTTGAGATTTCCTACCATGTTTGATTACAGATGGTATCAAGATGTTTTCCTTTCTAGAGTCATGCTCCGGAAAGACTGCTACAAGCTTTATTGGAAAGAAAAGTTTATTGACAGTCTGTCTTCTATTTTTGCTCATAAGGTAAAACAAGAATTAATTGGTAAAAATGATTCTATTGACTATGATAATTTAACTTATGGTGATATTTTAAGCACTATTAAAAGACTTAGTATTAACATGTGTAATGATGAAAAATTGTTAAAATATCAATTAAAATATAAGAAAAAAGCTAAATATGAAATGGGTAATTTCTATGAACAATATGGTTTGCTCTCTATTGCTCATTCCAGGCAAAAAGGGAAAAAACATGATAAAATTTACAAAAATTATAACCATAAAAAACATAAAAGACACAGAACCAATTTTGTTAAACCAAATGATTTTTATGCTAAAGAGAAAAATGTTTCTAAAAAATTTGTTAAACAAAACCCTGCTAAAGGTAAATGTTTTAACTGTGGAAAACCTGGTCATTATAGTAAATACTTTAAGCAAAAACCTGGTAAATTAAAGAATAAGCTTAACATGTTAAATATTAATGATGAAGATCAAGAAGATCTATTCCGAATCTTTGAGTCAAACAATTCGTCTAACTCTTTGGAAGACGATTTATCTTCCTCATTTGATTCTTGCTATAAATCTACTGATGAATCCTCTAGTTCACCTAATGTTAAACTTGGTTGCCGAGATTTTTGTTGTAATGTTATTAAAATTGTTAATGTTCTCACCAAAAGTGAAGAAAGTGAAAACTTGTTGATTAAATTGATAAGTCAGATTCAGAACCCTGAACTGCCAAAAGAATATCTTGATAAACTTAAGAAAAATTTAACAAAAGATGAAAATGTTAAAAAACTTAATTCAAAGATAAGTTTTGAAGAAACTTTGGAAAGATTCAATAAGATGAAATCCAAAGCATTAATTGTTAATGATCTCCAACATGAAATTGCTGTTGTTAAACAAGAGATAATTGAACTAAAAAATGAGTTCAAAACCACTAAAAGTGATAATGTTAACCTTAAACAAGAATTGCTGCTGTTGAAAATTGATAAAAAACTTGATAAACATCAATCTGATAATGAATAAGATGAGCATGAAGATGGAAATGAATCTAGTTAAAAGGCTCTTCTTTCTGATAAAGGTATTGCTGATGTTTTTACTAATTCTTAACTTAATCTTGTTAACAAAATGCTTCCTCCAAAATGGTTTACAAAAGTTAAAATTGTTGTTTCCCATGATTATCATTTCAATGTTGTTGCTATGATTGATTCTGGTGCGGATATGAACTGTATCCAAGAAGGATTGATTCCTTCCAAATATTTTGAAAAGTCCACTGAAAGACTTGTTTCTGCTAATGGTACTCAAATGAAGATTAAATATGAATTGAATAATGCTCATGTTTGCCATGATAATGTCTGTTTCAAGATTCCTTCTGTTCTTGTTAAAAATATGACTGATAAAGTGATACTTGGTCTTCCATTTATCAATGCTTTGTATCCCTTCTTTGTTGAATATGATGGAATTACTACTGATCCTTTCAGACAGAAAGTAAAGTTCAAATTTGCTTCAAAATTTGAAATTGATAATGATAATGCTTTGAATCTGATTCATGCTAAAACTAATCATCTCAACTTCCTTAAGCTAGAAGTTAGATACAAAAAAAATTGCTAAACAACTTTCTGATAAATTATTGCAATAAAAAATTAATAATTTTCAAAAAATATTGATTGATGGTGTTTGCTCTGATTTTCCTAATGCTTTTTGGCATAGGAAGAAACACATTGTTAACTTGCCATATATTAAAGATTTTAATGAGAAAAACATTCCTACTAAAGCTTGTCCCATACAGATGAATGTTGAAATGGTTGACTTTTGTAAAAAGGAAATCCAAGATTTGCTTGATAAAAAATTGATCCGAAATAGCAAGTCCCCTTGGTCATGTGTTGCTCTTTACGTGCAAAAAAATACTGAGATTGAGAGAGGAACCCCTTGTCTAGTGATCAATTATAAGCCTCTGAAAAAGATCTTAGAATGGATTAGGTACCCTATTCCAAACAAGAATGACTTAGTTCATAGATTGAGTGATGCTGTGGTATTCTTTAAGTTTGATATGAAGTCTGGGTTTTGGCAAATCCAGATTAGTGAGGGTGATAGGTACAAAATTGCTTTTACCACTCCTTTTGGTCATTACGAGTGGAATGTTATGCCTTTTGGTCTCAAAAATGCCCCCAGTGAGTTCCAAAATATTATGAATGTTATTTTCAATTCCTTCAGTCACTTCACCATTGTTTATATTGATGATGTTCTTGTTTACTCTAACTCTATTGATGAACATTGAAAACATTTGTATTCGTTTCTAGATATTATCAAAAGAAATGGTCTTATTGTTTCTGCTAAGAAAATTAAATTGTTTCAAACAAAAATTTGTTTCCTTGTCTATGACATTGCTGAAGGACAAATTCGTCCTATTGATACAGCCATCCAGTTTGCTGATAAATTCCCTAATGTCATCATTGATAAAACCTAGCTTCAAAGATTTCTTGGGTCTTTGAACTATGTTGCTGATTTTTACAAGGATTTGAGGAAATAATGTAAACCTCTTTTTGATCGGTTACAGAGTAGTCCTCCACTTTGGTCTGATGTCCATACTTCTCTTGTTAAACAAATCGTATCTCACGTCAAGACATTACCTTGTCTGGGCATTCCTACTGTCAATGCTTTTAAAATTGTTGAGATTGATGCCTCTGACATTGGTTATGGAGGTATGAAACAAAGAGTTTCCACAGATTCATCTAAATAAATTGTTCGTTTCTACTATGGAATCTGGAACACTGCACAGCTAAATTATAGTACTATTAAAAAGGAGATTTTGTCTATAGCACTATGTATTTCAAAGTTTCAAAGTGATTTGTTAAACCAAAAGTTTCTACTACGTATTGACTGTAAAAGTACTAAGTATGTTATTGAAAAGGATGATGAAAATATTGCTTCCAAACATATTTTTGCCCGATGGTAAGCTATTTTAAGTGTTTTTGATTTTAATATTGAATACATTAAAGGCTCTCAAAATGCCATCCCTGATTTTCTCACTCGTGAATTTCTGCAGAACACCAATGGCAAGTAGGCGGTTGAAAGACAAAAGCCCTGCCACTGAAAACCAAATTGTTAAACATGAACCTGCTTCCTCCTTGCAGATTGCTAACCGGTTTACCACTCTAGGTACCATTCCCAAGCCCAACTACTCCACTGTTTTAGCCTTATCATATGACCCTTATGCTTTAACCTCTGTTCACCAACCTATTAGGACTGCTTTCCCCAGGAATTCCAATCCTTCCCAATATGTCAAAAAACAATATTGCCAAAACTTGTTTTATGTTGAACCTAATAGAGCCTCAATTGTTGATCCCCTTAAGCTTGCGAAAAGTTATTTTCCTCTAGAGTTCCATTGGATCCTTGAGCATCGAGGAAAGAATTTGCAGTTTAATTCTGACCTCCTGCGCCATGAGAAATCCATTCTTATCAGAACTATTTCAGATAAGGATGATTCTTCAAAAATTATTTACTATAGTGTTTACATTGTTAACGTCATCTTTGAGAAAAAATAGGGCTCTTTCCCTAATGATACCAGACTAATGTCAAAATGTTCCATTCCCTATTCATACCATGATTATATAACTGTTTGGTTCGGGTTCATGCTTTACCAGAATGATGACATGACTCATTCCTGGTTTGTTAATTTTGACAAACATTTTACTAATTATTTGCCTCTTTGGTTTATCTGCTGGTGGTCCCAATTTGGCCATATTCCTGACATATTTTCGGAACCATTAATGGATGCTTTCCGGTTATTCACAAGAGGTTACAGAGTTGCCCCATAATGCTAAATTTCCTGCTCTGCTTCACTTTGTTAAATGCCATAAGATCCAATGGATTCTAAAATGGCAATATGAGAAACATGATGATGATGTTCTTGCCCGACATTGGTATGTTAAATGGTGGGATAAGTTTCCCCATACCCAAAGTATTATTGCCACTGTTACCACAGAATTCTCAAACTTTGCTGCTCCTCCTATTGCTAGAGATTATTCACCAATCCAAACCCCTGTTCAAACTGAGGCACCTTCCCCCTCATCCATTAAAAATGTTAAACCCCTTGCTAAGCCCCGAAAGAAAGGTTCCTTTCTTGATGATTTATGGAGAGACCTTAATGCTCTGTTTGCCTTGCTCAAATGCGTGGAAGATCTTGTTGCCAATCGTGTTTCAGGAGAAGAAGAGTCAAAGGCTTCTTCTGAGGCATCTGTTGCTAATAATCCTTATTTCCCTTATGATCAGGAACTATTCAGGCATGATGAAGGAACTCCTGACCTTGAGGATATCTGAGGATTTGCTGTTTGTCTGACTTGCTCAACGGTCAAATTGCTACATTGTTTACCCCTAGTTAAAGTCCTGTCTATTGCTCTGCCTGTCCCCTATGGGAATTTGTTGACTACTTTTGGCACAAAATGCCAAAATGTTATCTCCTGGCTTTTGAAAAGCTCCTGCTGTCTCTCATGGGCCCTGTTATGAATAGTAAAAAAGCCATTATTCATTTTACTATTCATTGTTCAACTTTTGCTTTTTTTACCTATATAAGGGGGGATGTCCCTTATTTGAAAATCAGAATTTACTTCTCCTAGAGTTAGTTTAGAGATATTAAGAGTGTTCTCTCCCCTCTTTAATACTCCTCTCTAGAGTGTTTACTACTACCCTGTTTACAAAGCTTATAACTAGGACTAGTTTTCAAGCCTTGTACTGCTTATTCTGTTTACCTGTAATCCTGTAATTACTACTATTGTAAGTGTTTAACTATTTTCAATACTATCAACTACTTTCATATTCACTTTTTGTTTTGATGTTATATTACTTGACTGGTTCTACCACCTTATACTTATTTTAAATTACTTTGATTATAAACTTTGCTACCACCGCCTCCTTGGTTGGTTTTACTTTGTTAATCTTATTTTCAAGTTGTTATATTTTTGTGCTTCCGGTGCTTCCGCCTTCTACATCTTGGTCCCCCTTCCTTATATATATAAAATAAAAATAAAAACCTCTTGACCGAAATCCAGATTGGGCTATATTGCACCATGGCCCAGCAAGGGACCCACAGCAAGTGGCGGGCCATAAGACCCATTGGCCCATTTTATAATTTTAGAAAACTAAATGTGCGATGAACTATCAACCGTGAACACCTAGGACTAGGAGCTCATTTAAAATTATTGCCAGTACTATAATACTATACTAGTAATTTTTATTTTATTTTAATTTTTTATGAGGAAACTATATCCGTAATTTCTTTTTTGAGAAAAATATCAGTAATGTGAATGGTGCAACTTTGCAACTTCTTATTAAAAAAAAAAGTGAATGGTTCAAAGATTTTCTTAAAAAAAATTCTATAAAATTAACATGAATGTCAAATTCAAAATAATTATAATTATCATAACAACATGAATGTCACTCAAAATTTAAACCTATTATACTTTTTTTTTTCTTTCATATAATTGAATAATTATTACATACAATAGGAGAGTACATATTCAAAGTGCAAGAACAAACAATGCCGCTAGACTACAAGATTCCTGACAGTTGGATTATAGATTGATCTCAGTTAATTAATTTTATTAATTAATTATGTCAAATTACATGCAAAATCGTAAAGGCACGAACAAATCACAAAATAATCTTGAGTGCAACGAAAAGTAAATTTGACACGGTAATTTGTTGGCTAATGGAGAAAACCTGTTACAAGGTAAAAGCTCAACCGAGTGATTTTCAGGTCACCACTCCCAAGAATCACTAATCAAAATCAAGAGATTATAAATACAATAAATCTTAACCAAAACCTAATGTAAAGTACTAACTTACAATTAAATCCTTATGTTAATCCTTAAATAGTCTTGATTTTGTAGAGACTTCTTCCATTTGCACAGATCTCAGTGTGTGACTAACTCCCAACAAATTGAAACTTATTGTTGGATGCAAAGTTATTCAATACACTTAGGTTTGTTTGGGATTCGGTTATTTGCTGAAACTGAAAACTTTTTTTTGAAAGTACTATAGGTAAAGATCTCAGTGTGTGACTAACTCCCAACAAATTGAAACTTATTGTTGGATGCAAAGTTATTCAATACACTTAGGTCTGTTTGGGATTCGCTTATTTGCTGAAACTGAAAACTTTTTTTTGAAAGTACTATAGGTAAAAGTAAAAATTAGCTGAAATAGTATAGTGAGATTCATGAATAGTATCAAAAAGTGCAGTGAGACCCACGAATAGTTATAAAAATAAACTGAATAGTGAAATAAGTTGGCCAAATTAATCATGCCAAACGGACACTTGTAGAGAAGGAAGTACTTTCTTTTTACCTTCTTTTCTTTCTAACCAATCCATGGACTCAAAAAAATTCGGTGCATAGGTGACAGAGTCAAAAAAGAAGAAGAAGACATTATTACTTTATTAGCAAAATCATCTCCATCCGACCATATTCCCTGTAAGACTTTTTTGGAGCTTTATTTTATTGCATAATAATTATTTTTCTTTTCAAACCTTCTTAATAAGTGATGAAGAAAGTCAAAAACTCATGCTCCAACTTTTTTTTAAAAAAATAATCAAGCACAAACTCCAACTTATAATAGGTGGAACATCATACATATAGATTTCCTCCTCCCTAATTATCAAATTTTAAAATTAAAAAAAGAAAAAGGTAAAACATAGTTATGATTTCTTATGTGTTCTATCTTAGGTAGCGAGATTCTTTCCCAAATATATATATATATATATATATATATATATTAATAGTTTAGGTAGCGTAATTAAATTCAATCATGTGCTTGTGTATTGACCAACATAATATGAACAATATTATCTTTTGCAAGAATAATTAAATTCAATCACGTGACTCATAGATAAATACAACAATATAATTGATTTTTTAATTAGAGAACTTAAAGTATAACACCTAAAGAAGTGTACTAAATTATATATCAAGAAGACAATTTCTACCTTAACTGCCCTAATTTCAACAAGATGGTATCCTATGTCCGCTCCACCATGTATGTGGTTTTTCAGACTTGTAAGAGGTCGATTCCAAAGTTCAATCAAAGAAGATACTTCCAAGCTCCAATTGCATTGCTTTTTAACTTGTTCCCTTCAACAAAAGAGTGTGTTAGTGAAGCCCAAAAAGGTCCCCAGCAATTGTCTTGGTGAAAGTAGGCCCAATAGACTGTATTATGTCATTACATCAAACCCAACCATGCATGGGCTTTAGGGTTGGGGCATTATGGTTTTTTGTGAACTATATTCAGCCCATATGTCACCATTAATAATTTTTTTTAAAAATATTAGAATCCACTTGCCCCCAAATTAAAGAACAAGGGCTTGTAGACTTGGAGTACTCTAGTTAGGCAAGGTAGCCCCAAAACAATACTCCAAGCTCTTATGGATCCACGTGTTGGACCAACAATGCATGGGGCCAAATTGGGCAACTATATTGCCAAATTTAACGTTCATTTCTTTCCTAAAAAATTTAGAAGATCACACATTTTGACACAACTTAGAAATGATGATTGAATTACTTTTTATTAAGTACCAATTAATAATTAATAGACTTGTGTGTAAGTGATGTAATTTAATCACATATTAACAAATATGCAAGTTGTATCAAAGTGGGCAAGTGTATATATATCCAAATAAGAACTGGTTTCTCTACCCTACCTAAATCCCCCTACCTTATAAAAAAAAAAAAGAATGGAGAGAAAAAAAGTGATACTTATAATTTGGCTTTCAAATAGCCGAATTAGGCGAGAGAGAAAACGTGAGTGAATTTGGCTTTCCTAATTCGACACTTTCAATTCCAGATTCCCTCTCAAATTTTTTCATACCTAATTTGGCGTCATCAAATAGATAATAGAAGAATGCCATGATAAAGGCTGTTATTACAGTAACAAATTTTTATATGTTTTTTTTTTTGTCTCTCATTTCAATTATCTAGACGTGTACGTATATATGCTATTCACTAAAGCCAAAAAGCCATCCCCATGTCGTTGATGCCTTGTTTTTTTTTGGTAAGAAATCATAAATTTGATTCTCGAAAAAAGAAAGAAATCCCAAATCTTACTCTTTAAGTCTTAAGGAGCTTACGTTTAAGTTGCACTTGCATCGATGCAAGTTTCATCTAATCAAATCATTGAATCATATATATATATATATATATATATATATATATATATATATAGGGTTGTGTTAACGGGCACTGCAAGCAATATTTTTGTATTTTTTCTGACAAAAGTTTTTGTCTCTATTCACCTTCATGTCAAATTTTTAATTTTTTTTAAATACTATATGATGCTCTTTTTGACTTTTTTCTGACAGTTTTTTTTGTCCTCTTCACCTTAACAAGCACCAAACCAGTGCTTAATAACAAACCTATGGGGTATCTCATTAACATTTTCATTAAATATGACATCATTATAGCTTCCAAAGAAAATAGAACAAGGTCGTAGGGGATCCTTAAACGAGCTCTCAGTTTGCACTTTTTTAATTAGATTTCTTGGCTTTTACCTTTTAGTTTTGTAGGGGCTATTCTTGTTGGAATTCTCATGTTTCACTTTCATGACTTTGTTCACTCAGAAAAAGGTACAAGTGTTTTAGTTTACATTTTGTTCTTCGTTTCAGACACCGTAAATAGAGACATGCATACGCTAATATTATTTCAGCTGACATTCAAAATGTCTAGGTGGCCTAGCTATATTTTAAACTTTTAAATTTGAGAACCTAATATTCTAGTCTTGTAGACTAAAAGCTTGTTTGGTATTAGCTTCAGTTTTTGGCTTTTAGTTTTTATGTATAGTTTTTTAAAACCTCACTTTTTCTCGTATTATTTTACTTTTTCAAAATACAAGTATACTTTTGCATACTTTTGCATACTTTCAGCAAATTTTTTTTAGCAAAAAGTTAAATAAGCTGTTCTTAAACGAACACTAAAATTATATTTAATGAAGCTATTATTTGGTAGATAATAAGTTGTTCTAAAACTTAATCTCAGGGAAGAATGAATTGGGACTTCAGTCGAGACATAAGTAATGCTATGAACACAACCTTTTTCAAAACTGCTTAGTTGGTAAAGTATTAATTCTCGTATAGACCTACCACTAATGCTATTTTATTATTTAGCATTAACAAGGAGTTATTTTAGTGGGTTCCAATTAGTTCATTTGGTAAAATTTTTAATGGTTGAATAAGAGATCTGAGTTTAATCTCTACTTACACCAAAAATTGATTGGTGTATTGGTTTGGTGATAAAGAATACAATTATCAGAAGTGGACGCCATAAGTTAAAACTCTATTAAAAAAAAAATTATTCTTGGACCATAACCAATTCTACACCAATTTTCACAACTAATCTAGTGGTAGACTGTCCATTGCTTTTACATGAATCTATTACTTTTTTTTTTCACTACTCACAGTTAGTCACATCAAATAGTTATGAAAATAAATATGAAATTAGTTGTGGCCCTAAAAGTTTCCTAACAAGAGTGATTCGGTTGAATATTGTACAAACACTAGTTTGGGTAGTGCGGTTGCATCTGCATTTTGGGCATTTTGGGTGTTTTTTTTTATTTTTTTTTAAGTTCAGCGCATTATGCACTGTTCATTGGCCATGAACAGTGATTTTAGGCCAATGAACAGTGCTTGAATAGTAATAAACAGTAATTTTTTTTTATTTTTATGGTTTTCAGTTTTCAGCAAAATAAGCTGTATCTAAACGCATATTATATGATGTGTGAGATGATTTTGTGGGGTAAAGGAGGAAAGAGAGCAAATTTGGTAAGAATTCAATAGCAATTCGTTATTAATAATGCTAAATTAAAAGAAAAAAATGAGGAGAGCAATATACGTCAAATTTTGCAACCAAATTTGATGTTTAATTTTTTTCCCAACAAGTAAAGGGCCGCATACTTGCTCACACACTTTATCACAATTTAAACACATGGCAAACGGTGATTAGATTACTTTTTATTAAGTACTAGTAGTGGACCCATGTGTAAGTGATGTAATCCAATCACACTGTACAAATTATGTATCAAATTGTGTGGAGAAGTGTGTCCAAAGAAGAATCACCAAACAGATAATAGAAGAATCTGTTCCTGACTCTCTCATGCATATAGTCGTCACTACAACTTCCAGTTTCTGGTTGCACTTTAAAGATACCAATATTACAGAGAGAAATAGGCAGAGAAAGCTTACAATCACATGGTCCTTCCCAACGTCAATCGTCACAATCTTTATCAATCTTCCGTTTTTTGCATTATAATGTGAAAATAATGACATGCATGACAAAAGCTTACAGTCCCAAATCTATATATATATTGTCTTTCTCATTTTAATTATCGATGCGTGTACGATAAGAAATACCAAATCATTGATGCCTTGTTTGTTTTGATAAGAAATAGCAAATCTTAATCCAAAGGAGCTCACGTTTAAGTTGCCTTGCATGTACGCAAGTTTCATGCAATTGCATCATTAAATCATCTATATATATGTGGGGCTTGCTCATTAAAATTATCTCTATATATAACATCTTAATCCAAAGGAGCTCACGTTTAAGTTGCCTTGCATGTACGCAAGTTTCATGCAATTGAATCATTAAATCATCTATATATATATGTGGGGCTTGCTCATTAAAATTATCACTATATATAACATCATTATAGCTCCCAAAAATATAGAAGAAGGTAGGGGATCTTTAAAAGAGCTCTCAGTTTGCACTTCTTAAAAGGAGATTGCTTGGCTTTTGGTTCTGTAAAGAAGATTTCAGCAATTTTTGATATGGGCTCGCGATGTTATAGCTTTATAGGGGCTATTCTTGTTGGAATTCTCATGTTTCATGGCTTTGTTCACGCAGAAAAAGGTATACAATATGTTTTAGTTTACAATTTGTTCTCCCCGTGAGACATGGTATAACAGAGACATACAATAATATTAGGTTTAACTCACTTTCAAAATGTCTAGGTGGCCTAGCTATATTTTATGCTTTGAAATGTGAGGACACAATATTCTAGTCTTGTAGACTGAATTTGTGTTTAATCAACTATACTTGGTCTAATTGATCTTGTTCGAAATTGAATTGGTGTTTTTTCTATCACACATTGTAAGGAAAAAGGAAAAAGAAAAGTAATCGAAGTCCACACTAATCTTAGAAAATAATAAATTTAAGATTTTAGTAGAGACGAAGTCATCACCTTCTTTGATACTATAATAACTTATTAATTATCTCAAAAGAAGTTATTAATAAAATAGTAAAACTAATGATTTAATCATTATTCTAACACTATTCATCACTGTATTGAACCATTTTTATTGTTCCAACTTCTCTTATATCTCTTTTCCTTTCAACATGCAGCTCCAAACTTCACATTTGTCAGAGAAGCAACTTCAGCCCCAGCAATCACATATTATGACTACATTATAATTGACGGAGGGACCTCTGGGTGTCCACTAGCAACAACAGTTTCACAAAATGCAAGGGTCTTAGTCCTCGAAAGAGGAGGATCTCCTTACGGCAATCCAAACATAACCGTGACATAGAAAATTTCTCAGACACTCTTTCGGATACGTCTCCTACATCTCCTACTCAACAATTCACTTCTGAAGACGGTGTATACAATGCTTGAGCACGTGTTTTAGGCGGTGGAACCGCCTTGAATGGCGGATTCTACTCGCATGCTAGCACTCGCTATGTAAAGGAAGCTGGTTGGGACAAGTCACGAGACATTGGTGAACAAATCTTATGAATGGGTGGAAAAGTTGGTGGTGTTTAGGCCACCAAAGGTAGAGTATCAAGTTGCTGTGAGAGATAGTTTGCTTGAGGCTGGGGTGTTGCCCTATAATGGGTTTACGTATGATCATTTGAATGGGACAAAAATTGGAGGAACGATTTCTGATAAGAAGGGTTATAGACACACTGCGACAGATTTGCTTGAGCATGCTGATCCAAGAATGATTACTGTCTATTTGCATGCAACTGTGTACTAGATCTTTTTCAGGTATAATAATGGTAAGGCTTTTTCATTGAGTACTTGCATGATGTCTTACCTAATGAGGTGTGTGCATGGGTTCAGTTTGATTGAATTTGAGGTTTTTTCAACCTAACTTGACTTTTTCAAGTTAAGAAATCTCCATTCTCCAATGATCCAATCAAATCCAAATCAGCCAATGATAACTCTAAAACCAACCCAATACGTAGGGATTGGGTTGGATAGTTGGTTTAGAGTAATTTTGTTAGGCATAATAAAAAATATTTTGAGTTTTTTTTTTTTAATTATTCAAACGTATTATTTTATAAATGATTGCAATTTACACAATTGAGTCTAACATTCTGAATTCATTTAAACCTATCAAAATTAAACTAGTTAAGTCCCAAAATCCAAAAATTCATAAACAAAACGAACAACTTTAAAATATAGTATATACTTTTTAATTATTAATAGTGTGGTTGGGTCAGTATAGTTGGGTTGAAAGTTTTGTCAATCCTAACTCAACCTGGCCCAAATTACAAGAATATTTAAAACATAATTTACCCATCAACCCAAAAATAAACAAAGGAAAAAAAAGAAGAAGATAATTTCGTCTTGATTATTTTGATGCAGGAACAGAAAGACCACAAGCTTATGGTGTGGGGTTTTCAAAGATGCATCGGGAGTGTTTCACAAAGCATACTTAATTAAGAACTCGAATTCAATGAATGAGATAATATTATCAGCCGGTGCAATTGGAAGCCCACAGTTATTGATATTGAGTAGTATTGGGCCTAGTGACCATCTCCAGGCCCATGGGATCAAGGTAATATTGGACCAACCCTTGGTGGGTCAAGGAATGGCTGATAATCCAATGATTATCCTCACGATTCCCTCTCCAATTCCAGTTGAAGTGTCTCTGATTCAAACTGTGGGCATCACTAGGTTTGGTAACAATATTGAAGCACTCAGTGGACGGAGTGTTTTTTACTTTCTTCTTCGGCTCAAAGACTTTCTAATTCTAGAGACTAATTAGACCCAGGGCTGTTCGTAAATAAGGTTTTAACTTCCTACTCCATATTTACATTTTAAAAGTTAAAATTTATTTATTATATCTATAATCTATATATATAATAATAGGTGAAGCAGAGAGAAACTCAAATAGAATTCCAAATTAGAGTTTTAATTTTGTGTCATGTGTCTAGATTTGGATTTTCAATTTTGCGCCACTTATTCTAACCAAAACTCAAAAAAAAAAAAAAAAATCTAATTAGATTATAAATTGGACTCCAATTTTGTAATATGTATCTTATCTAAATTTTCTAATTTTTGTGCCCAAATAAATGATGCATTAACATTTAACACGGAAGCCAAGAAAATCACAATGATAATGCTCATTAGCCTAAGCAAGAACATCTTACCTGCACACTTTTATGGGTGAACATCTCACCTGCCCATTACCAGAACCAAAGAGTCCAACGAGAAAGACTATAAAAGTAAAACATCATTTCCTCCTAATACTATATCGTCATCCCAAGTCTCCTCCTTCTCTCTCAATCTCTACCAACTAGATCTACACATTACCTTCTCCTCCTCCTTTCGGATTTCTAAGAGTAAGGCCGGGTTCAAACATAATGTTCAATCCTACTCTTTCTTGCTTCACACTCTCATACATTACCGCTTCATTGGCGCTTCCAAGAGGATTCTAAGCTCAATGTGGAAATTAAATATACCAAGATGAACATCTTATCATCACAATTGTCATGCTAGTTGTGTATAATATATATGACGTATTTTGACACCATGAATGCATAATGATGTCACAAAGTGAAGGACAAAGTTTATCTCCAAACTTTCCAATCAAAACTTCAATCAATGCCATTTGCTTTGGGACAAAGTTTATTTCCAAGCTATTTTGTTCATATCGGATGTTAATTACTATTTGATCTATAAATGTATTTTTATTCATAATTTTTTATTACAAAAACTTGAAATTTGAACATTTAATTAATAACATAACAATTGATTTTTGATCTTCTTGAAATTTTGCAAGCATAAAGAATATAATAAGAAAATACAATTTAACTGTGAATTTGTTAAAATTCACACACAATAAAATGATATAAATAAAGTTAGAAATTTTTTTTTCCAAACTAGTTTGGAGAAAAACTTTCTCTCAAAGAAAATGGCATTGATTGAAGTTTTGATTTTAAAATCCACATGGAGTCCCTTCTGCCTATTAAATTCAAAGTAAGCTGATGCATATTCAGTAGTCCATGATGTGAATTTTTAAACAAGATATGAATCTATTTGTTCTTGATCGTAACAAATTAATTACTAGCTAGATATATCATTGCGTTTTTTATTGGAACACATTTGCACATTTAATTCTCAAAATGTATAGGATAACTCGATTTCAAATAAACACTAATATAATTATATTTGTAATTATTTACGTAAGATAATCATTAAGTCTCAACTCATAATCATGTGCATTCTCTTAATATATTGGATAGGGAAAAATTTAGGAGGTACAACATGAACTATGCTTAGGTTTTTTCCTATTGAATAAGTTTATCTACTTAAATAAATAAGGAGTAATTACAGTAAACCCACTTGTGGTTAAGCTTAAATTCACTTTGTCTACCCATTATTTGAAAAGTATTATTTTACTCACTTCAGATTTGTTCTGTTTTTTTTCCCTAACCTACTTTTATTAAAAACATGGGTATATATGTATTTTTGTACTCTTTTTATGTCTCTCTCCTCCCAAAACAAAAAAAAAAAAAAACGTACAAATTTGAAATAAAATAAAATAAAATCTAAAGAAGTCATTTGTAAAAGGGAAATGCTAAGCACTCGTTAATAATCCATTTAAAGAAAGTTTTGATTCCACTTTTATGGGAAATGAAAAAAACTGTCAAAATATTAATTACTTTTTTTCATTTCCCATAAAAACTTTCTTTAAATGGATTATTAATGAGTGCCCTTAGGGCACTCGTTAGCATTTGTAAAAATTTAGAAACTTCACTCAAGAACTTTAATAGATCACAAAATGTCATTGCAACATTGAAGGCAAAATATACTGAATCTTAACTCTATCCATTGTTTCTTTTTACTTGATTTCATTTTTTTCTTAGGCTCTCTCTCTCTCTCTCTCTCTCTCTCTCTCTCTCTCCTCTCCGCCTCTTTGTCTCTTTATCTCTTTGTTCTATCTTTGCCTCTCTCATTTCTTACTCTGGTTTAGATTGGTGGTAGCTTTGGGTCAGAGTAGGGATAGTGGAGGAGCACAAGAATGGTTGTATGGGTTTAGGTTTTGATTTGTTGAGGAGGAGCACAGCTGCCTTGGCTCTGGGTTTGAAGGAGAAGCATGGCATATGGGTTGTTATGGTCGATCTGAGATTTTGGGTTGTTGGGATGGTCACGTCTTGGTTGCGGTGTCGTCATGGCTGGGGTGGGTCATTGGTGTTGCTGTTGGTGGCTCTCTTTCTTCGCTCAAAAACCAAACCCCAAACCCTCTGTCTAAGCCATTTTTTGTTTGATTTAGAGACTGGGTTTCTTTTAGTTGTTAGGATTTGAAAAAATGGAGTTTGGGGCGTGGCGACTGAATGAATCGTGGGTTTGGATGTGTGTGGTTGTGTTGGTTTTTGTATGTCTAAGTTCCTACATCAAATAGAGTAGTAATGGCTTTTGTACAAAAGACAAATGAGACAAAAATGGCTTGCTTCAAGCTGCTTAATTAACATCCTTTTGCAGTAGAAGAGGCATCTATTCACAATCTTAAATGAATTATCAAATATGGTTCAGATTAAAAATTTAAACCCTCTTCCCAAAAAGTTGTTGGTCAAAATACTTACGGCGATAAATTAGAAACCAATATCAGTACAAAACTTTAGAAGAAAAACAATACCATTTATTAAGTTCAAAATTGCAACAACACTTGTATTAAACGTTGGTTGTATGGAGGAGAGGACCAACCACACAATAGCTTGATTGCTCTAAGCTTTTAATGTCTCGAGTAAATGGGTTTGATGCAGTTGGTACGAATTGGGGAAGGAGTTTGGAGCTTGTTTTTTTGGTTTCTTTGATGGTGGATTTTTTATTTCAGACAATGAATTTATTTGTTGGTGGATTTTGATGGTGGTGGGTTTCACTGTTTTGATGGCGAGTTTCTTTGACGGTGGATTTCAGACAGTGGATTTTGATGCCGGGTTTCTTTGTATAAAGAGGTTTTATTGGGTTTGAATTGGTTGGATGTTTTTGATTTTTGCAAAACCTTTTTTTTTAATCTTATTTTCTCTTGGTTTTGTATGTTTTTTTTTTTTTTTTGAGGAGAGAGACATAAAAGGGGATAAAAATACATATTTATTAATGTTTTTAACTAAGGTGATTAAGGAAAACAAACTGAGTAAATCTTAGGTGGGTAAAGTGATACTTTTCAAATCACGGGTAGACAAAGTGAATGCAGGCCTAATTATAGGCAAGTATAGTGTCCACAAAAGCAATGAATAAATTAACTTAAAAAAAAAACTATGACTTTGCTTAAATTGCAGCCTGACCAGCCCTTCACAGTGCCCACAAAAGCAATGGCTGAAGCTGCTGAAATCATAAATGCCATTGCCAAGGAAAGTTTTAAAGGTAGTGTGATACTTGGAAAAGTCACAGGTCCTATCTCCACAGGCTATCTCGAGCTTCGGAACACAAATCCAAATGACAATTCAGTTACCTTTAACTATTTCAAAGAACTAGAGGACCTAATGAGGTGTGTTCTAGGCATGAGAACCGTTATAGAAGTTGTAAATGCATATCCATTTTCAAAGTTCCCGTATAGCAACGTGACAGTGCAGGCACTGATAGATAAGATGGTGACTTTACAATTGAACAAGAGGCCATGACATCCCAGTTCTGCGTTTTCCTTGGAACAGTTTTGTATAGACACTATCATGACCATTTGGCATTTCCATGGAGGTTGCCAAGTTGGAAGGTTGTTGATCGCGATTATAAGGTTCTTGGTGTAGATGCGTTAAGGGTCATTGATGCCAAATGACCATTGATGCGTTAAGGATCAAATTTATTTCCATATTCTATTAGTCTTAACTTGCAAATTTTCCCCTTTGGATGCAGGTATATGGGAGAGAAGATTTCGCATGAAAGATGTTCACATGGGAGGAAGTAGAAGATGGTTTTATACTTAAGATTTTACTAGTATCGTGGGGTGGTGGGGTGGGGGCTTAATGCATTTGGGGGCTTAAGGTGAAAATTGAAATCAATGCCTTTCATATTTTTAAATATGACTTTTAAAAAATAAATATTACTTAAACTCTATTACTTGTTTTAAATGCAAGATTATTAATAATTAACATGAACCATGTATAATTTTTTTTAGAAAGTCTATAGACAAAAGAAATTCGACAAAACTTTTCACACATTTTAATGTGGTAGATTGATAAAGGTAACTAAAAGAATAATGTTAGTAGTGGACTTAGGTGAGAACTAGTAAAAGTTTGCCAAATCAACTATTGTGAAAAAATTGTGAATTTTTGTGTATTGCTTTTTTTTTTTTTTTTTTAGAAGTGCTACATTCACAATATATTTCACAATAAATCTTAGGTGTTAAGTTGTTATTGGTTCTAAGTTAAACCCACTATTGAAATTATTTTTTGACCATCAATAACAGCCTATAACAACCTGCTACTTAGGATTTGTTGTGAAAAATGTCGCAAATGTAGCATTTCTCTCTTTTTTTTTTTTTTTTTTTTTCATTTGATAAAAAAATATTATTTTATTTATTAACTAATATTTGGGTTTAATTAAATTAAAGTTTGGGACTTTTTTTTTTTCCTACTTGGGGCCTTAAGCAATCGCATCAATTGCTTATAGTATAGAGCAGACATTCACAAATATTACGGAGTGTCATCTATTATCATTGTGTTAATGCATTTTAACATTAAACCACCTAGACTTAATTTTTAATTAAGCGAAACCTATTGATTTAACTTACATGAAAGTTACTTCAATAACTCTTCCAAATCAATAAAATAAGCTTAGGTTAACCAAAGTAACAAATGCTCCCTTCTCAAAAAAATAAATAAAGTAACAAATGCTCAGTTGAGGCCAAGAAAAAAAAAACATGAAAATTATGGTAGACCTCACAAGAAGGGCAACCAGAGTTAAAATAATAAGAACTAAATACCCCCTCATAAGACCAACAAATTAATGCATTTTTTATCTCTGGCAAGAGTCCTCGATATTAGAACATATGTGAGTCATGTTAGGAATATATGTAAACATTTAATATAATTGGCTAATCCTTTGACGAAACGCACTTTACTTGTAATTGGGTAGATCTAGGATGTGTTTAATGCTTAAGGAATAAGGTTTCAAGTTCAAGTGTTAAAGCCATGCAAGTCTGTCCAAGAAACAAGTGATGAAGTGTTGTTCATTAAAACTTGACAACTAGCATCTATCGAGGTTTAAAAGCTGTTTCAGCCCATGGCTCTACAGTTAGCTCGATAGATGGCTATCTATCGAGATTTATGAAAATCAGATTTTCAGTTTTGATTTCATTCTAATCCGTGAATATGTGTTTGAGCTTTCTTTTCTCACAACTCTACACATATATAAGGATTGTTTTAAGGGCCGTCATAGGTTACATGGTTGCCCAAGTTCATGTAAATTGTGACCGAAGACAGAATTTGCTCTAGTTCATCTTTCTTCTGAAGAAGCTGTTGTGTTTGTACATTATAGGGTTTTATGACCAAGCAACTTCATGATCTTCATCGTCTGGATGAACTGAAGAACTTTGCAGCCAACATCCTTCTCTAGTTGGTGATCAAGTCGCATACTAGGATCCATGCAATTGGTTAGTCACGTACTAGGAGCCGTGCATTGAAAAGGAGAGATTGCCACTGCAGAACAAGTCCAATTAGGTATTGGGGTAAGGGTTCAACTGTAGGTTGGTATAAGGTACTGAGATTCTTTTACTTATAACTGCTTGTTTTGATAATAATGGATTCTCGGAAGTGGTGACCTTAAAATCACCTATTGAAGTTTTGCCTTGGTGGTTTTCCCCATTAGTAAACAAATCAACCGTGTCAAATTTAATTTCCGTTGCATTTAGTTATTTAGTGATTTGTTTGTGCTCCCACGCGCTTTGCATGTTAATTAACTTAATTAATTGACTTGGCTAAATTAATTAGTTAATTTATCACAATGAGTTAATAAATTCTTGGCCTATCATGTGGTATCAAAGTAGACACACTTTAATTAGGTTATAACTTTTGCTGTGTGATCCATTGACCCCTGTTTATCATGGATATAGGATAGTCTCTTATTATACCTCCTTTATTTAATGGCACTAACTATGCATACTAGAAAGTACGCATGAAAGCTTTCTTTCAATTTTTAGATAAGAAGGTGTGGCAAGCTATAGAGATTAGCTGGACTAAGCCAACGGAAGTGCTGGCCGATTGGGATGATGCTAAGATCAAGGCAAGAAACTTCAACAGCTGGGCATTGAATGCTCTATTCAGTGTAGTCACGAATGAGGAATTTAAGAAGATATCTTCCACTGAAACTGTGAAGGAAGCATGGACTATCTTCCAGAAAACTTATGAGGGAACCAAGGCTGTTAAGGATTCGAAGCTATAGAGGCTCACTACAAGCTTTGAAGAGATCAAGATAGAGGAGGATGAGTCGTTTGATGAGTTCTATGCCAAGCTCAAGGACACAGTGAACTCGGCTTTTAATCTTAGAGAAACCATTCTTGAACCCAAGATTGTGAGAAATGTGCTCAGATCTCTACCCGAGAGATTCCATGCCAAGATCACCGCGATTGAGGAATCAAAGGATATTGATAAAATTCCTTTGACAAAGCTGGTTAGCAATCTGCAAACCTATGAGTTGGGTTTATCTAAAATCGGAAAATCGAGCAAGAGCAAGAGCAAGAGTATGGCACTGAAGGCCAAGAACAGTGACACGGATGAGTTTTCAGATGATGAAGATTCTAATATAAAGTCCTACATAACCAGGCAATTCAAGAAGTTCATGAAGAATACCAATGCAAAGGCCTTCGACAAGAAGTGTAGGCAATTGAGTTCTTCTTAGTCTAAGAGTCAAGACAAAGGGAAGAAGGATACTAGAGATGGCGGTCAGTACACTGTTTCCTCAGGACCCAAGTGTTTCGGGTGTCAAGGCTTCAGTCACATGAAACAAGAGTGCCCTACCTATCTCAAGTCAATTGGGAAAAGCGAGGCACTTGCAGCAACTTTGAGTGACACCAAACCTGAGGATGATTCCGAAAATGAAGATAACGGAATCCTAAATGCCTTTACCGCCATTGTCAATCCTATTGTGGGGATTGTAGAAGATGTGGATGAAGAAGAAGACTTAGTGAAGTCAAAATTTGAGAAGATGGATGAATAGGATGACATCCACATTGCCTATGCAAGTTATACAAGGTCTCGAAAAAGCATGAGAAGTTGTATAGGTTGGCCACCAGGAAGCTTAGTGATGTGGAGCTCGAACGAGAAGAAATCTCCACAAAGTTTGATGAAGCCAATCAGACTATTGGAATACTGAGGTTTGAGAACAATTTCTTAGCTAAGAAGACCAAGAAACTTGAGGCAGGGCTGTTTCAAGTCAGAGCTCAGCTGGAGAGGACTTCAAGTGCAAAGCTTGATGAGATGCTCAGTCTTCAGAAATCTGCTTCCGATCGAACCGATTTAGGGTATGATTTCTCTTCTTCTAATATTACTTCTTTGAGTACTACTATTTTTTTTCCTCCAACTAATAATGTTGAAATTGAGAACAATGATGTTAAAAATGAATTAGTTAGTAAGAACATAGACAAGGATAAGTTTATCTTAGGAGCACCTCCTAAACTTATTAAGAAAGAGAATAAAAACTCTAAGGCTAAGAAGGGTAATGCTCAAAAGCCTAAACAGAAGAAGCAGCATCCCTGTTATCACCATGGAGTAGCTGTAACTCGACCAAATTGCTATAAGTGGTTAGCCACTCAACAGAGCAACAACATGATCGTGTCGAGAAACTAGAATCAGTTCCTATCCTCCTTTGCTCCTCTTGAAGATCTTCTCAAAGCCCTCATGTTCCTTTCGAACTTGAACGGTTTTAATTCTTCCCCCTCACCCCCGGTTCAAGGGTTCGCACAAAGGAAAGGTTCTTCCAAAGTGTGGAAGGAAAAAGGCTCGAAGTGATTATGTCACTTTTCTCTCTCCCTCTTTGTTTTTGATTGCATTACTTATGTGTTTTGCTTTATTGCTTTGAGTCAGTCTAGTTTTATGCATTACTTTGTTTTGTTTAACTTGGTTTTCTTTATTTTGTTTTCTTAAAATAAAATAAAATAAAAAATTGAAAAATACAAAAGCAGTGTGTGATTGTGTACATTAGTACTTGTGTACCTTGGATTGCCATTGAAACAAAGTTTTCTAAACTTTGTATCTTTTATAGCTTAGATGAGCATTTATATGCACAACTAAGCAAGTGAGCTTTGTGGCTCATGTTTGTGATGAGTAAGGTTAAGTAATTTCTTGTACTTAACACTCATATCACTCTTTTTTATGGGAAGGACTAGAAAATTCTAAGAGAAATGCATAAATAATCATCTCACCACTGTTGTCCGCCAATCATAAAATGACATCTGTATGCTTCGGTATAGCAAAAGTGCAATGTCATATGCTTAACATAATTGGGTATTTCTTTTCTTTCTCTTATATGCTCATGCATGGTTTGCTTAAAAGAAAATATGCAAAGAAAAATAAAAAGCAAAAAGAATAAATATGCTTTATATGTGATTGCAAGTGTGCATTCTAGGAGATGTGGGAGTTATAGGATGTATCTGGAAGGTGATAGTCCCCATTTAATAGTTATGATTATGTGTGAGTTAAAGTGATTTTCTCATATCTCAAATCTTCATAACATGCTGACACTCATGCAATCTTGCGATGTTTTTCACATACAACACGCAATGTTCTTTGCTACTTTTAATATATGTGTAGGTACAATGTGATTTGGCTATCACAAGGTTTACATGTCTTAATGTGTACTCACTAAACTGTCTTAACTTGTTTTTGAAATATAAAATTGGTTAGACTTGTTTAATATGTGTGTGTGTGTGTGGGATCTAAAAGCTGATCATTTTTTTGAGAGATGATTTTGAGAGCTTAAAATGTTGTTTGGATTCTTGGTTGAGTAGCATGTTTGATTGCATTCATATTTGTATTTTTCTCCTCTTTGAAAAACTGTTCAGTACCTCATTTCTACTCTTGCGTTCGAGGTATGCGCATTATGGTCACACCGGATATTGTATCTGAGGTGCTCCACATCCTTAGGGTAGCGCATCCAGACTACCCCGGTTGTGATCGTCTGAGGATTGTGTCCAAAGACGACTTTCATGTCATCTTTTTTTGAACGTCCTTCTGATTGGGGTGATCGTTAGTTCACTCCTTGATTATTAGTTCACTGTCATGAACATGGTGATGACGTTTGTTTTGCATCCTTTGTCTCACTATAGCTCCATTACAAAGCCTTGTTCTAGATTTTTTGCTTTCTCTCTTAGAGCATCTCACTATAGACTTCCCCTCTTATTTCATTCTTTCCCGCATTGATGTCTATATGGATACAGCGATCCATGATAAGCTCATTTTTCCTTCGGCTATCACGAGGATTCTTCACCACTTTTCAGTCTTATTTCCCGTTTCTAACCACTTCCATATCATGTGTGCCATAGATGCCGCTACTGTTAAATGGAGCGAGGCGCGGCTACGTTCAAGGCAGCCCGAGATGGCGATTCCTCTAGCTTCTACAGCTTCATCCACCTCCGTTCCTTCTTCTTCTACTAGCGGAATGACTTTTGAGGACATCATGACACAGCTTGTTCGCATGGATGCTCACCTTGACACTTTCAGTGATGAGTTGTGTTAGGTGAACACCCGTGTTGGTTGTATTGCTCGACGACAAGCTGTCATGGGTGGCTTCGTTGCTTTTCCTCCTCTTACTTCAGAGGCTTTTGAGGATGAGGACGATGATGGTGCTGCTGATGCTGAGGATGATGGTGCTAGCTCTTCTAGTGTTGATGAGATGTCTACTTGATGTACTTACCTTTTGTCACTCGTGACAAAAAGGGGGAGTAGTTTTGGATATGATAGTGGCCATACTCATAAAGGAAGGGTTAGTATAAAAGACTTTTGTTAGGGGGAGTGTTTTTTTTTTATTGAGGGATGTAGTGAGGACTTTATGTACTTTTTCCTTTCTCTCTATTTTAGATACATTGCTCATGTACCTTAGATCTTGTGACCACATTGTGATAGCAAACCTTGTACTTGTTGATATATATACATTTGAGGTTGTTATTACAGTTCTCTCACCTATCTCTCCATGTGTTGATTCTTTTCTCTCTTTATAGACATGCTTGTTATATAATTGTATGCAATCCTTTATTTCTGTTTCACACTAAGATGCCTTAATGAGTTTTGTTTAAAGTGTTTCAGAAATACAGGTTGTCAAAGTCTTCCAAGCCATGAACTCTCTTCCTGCAAAGTTTTTCAAGAGTTTGTGTTATGATAAATTTTATTATATTCAACAAGTGAATATGAGTTGAGTGATTTATGACTTTTCTCATATGTTCATTTGTTTGTTATGGTTTTGTCTCGGATTGCCAAAGGGGGAGATTGTTAGGACATTTGTGTGTCATGTTAGGAACATATGTCAACATTTTATGTAATTAGTTAATCCTTTGACAAAACACATTTTACTTGTAATTGGGTAGATCTAGGATATGTTTAATGCTTCAAGGAACAAGGTTTCAAGTTCAAGTGTTAAAGCCATGCAAGTCTGTTCAAGAAACAAGTGATAAAGTGCTGTTCATTAAAGCTCGACAGCTAGCATCTATCGAGGTTCAAAAACTGTTTTAGCTTGTGGCTCCACAGCTAGCTCGATAGATGGCTATCTATCGAGATTTATGAAAATCAGATTTTCAATTCTGATTTTATTCCAATCCGTGAATATGTGTTTGGGTTTTCTTTTCTCACAACCTTAAACATATATAAGGATTTTTTTAAAGGCCGTCACAGGTTACACAGTTGCCCAAGTTCATGCAAATTGTGACTGGAGACAGAATTTGCCCTAGTTCATCTTTCTTTTGAAGAAGTTGCTGTGTTTGTACACCATAGGGTTTTGTGACAAGCAACTTCATGATCTTCATTGTCTGGATAAACTGAAGAACTTTGCAGCTAACATCCTTCTCTAGTTGGTGATCAAGTTGCGCACTGGGAGCCGTGCATTGAAAAGGAGAGATTGTCACTACAGAACAAGTCCAATTGGGTATTGGGGTAAGGGTTCAGCTGTAGGTTGGTATAAGGTGCTGAGATTCCTTTACTTGTAACTGCTTGCTTTGATAATAGTGAATTCTCGAGAGTGGTGATCTTAAAATCACCCGGTGGGGTTTTGCCTCGGTGGTTTTCCTCATTTGTAAACACATCACTCGTGTCAAATTTAATTTCCATTGCATTTAGTTATTTGATGATTTGTTTGTGCTACTATGCGCTTTGCATGTTAATTAACTTAATTAATTGACTTGGCTAAATTAATTGGTTAATTTATCAGAAGGGGTCAATAAATTCTTGGCCTATCACTCGAATTTGCAAGTTCCAGAAAAATGAGTCATCCTACAGGGTAACGTTATAGAGAAGCCATTAATAGCAATGATAATAGACATTAACTATATCCAATAAGTTGAAAGATGGTATGCAAAGTCTACCTTTCATTTAAGAAATTAAGAATCCCACATAAGCTCCACTAATGAATTTTATGTTGAGTTCACCCATGGCTTTGCCCAATATTTTGAACAATCTTCATGCATGATCATCAAATTTAACATGTGGCAGAGCTAGGATTTCAAGTCAAGGGGGCTAAATTAAAAGACAAGATTGAAGGTAAAATTAATCTAAGATATATTAATTGATATTAATAACAAAATAAATAAATGACTACTTGTTAAAGTAGTTGTCATACACAATCTAATATAAAATATAACTTTAATTCATTTTTCATTCCTAATTTACTTTACTCAGTTGTAAAATGCACTTCGATACGAGCTTGTTTAGAAAATGATATAGACTTATTTTTATTTATTTTGGTTTCTCCATAATCTCAATTTATTATAAATATATATGGCAAAATTTAGGTACAGTACCTTTGATGTGGTTCCATAGGTTCCCCAATTACATCACTACATGGCTAATAACAATTAAATCAAGGAATTAATAAAACTTAGGCAAAAAAATAATTATCAATTCATAGCTAATAACAATTAAAACTTAGAAAATGAGTTAAATATTTTGTTGTATTTATAATAATTTTTTGAACTATTTATATAGCATAATATAAAGCACAAGAAAAAAAAAAAACGTATTTAATTCTATTAATTTTAGTTTGATCCCTTAAAATAAAATTTTCTGTTGGAATCTTATATATCACTTTATATGTGAATAGAGAGTAGAAACATATATTCTTAACTCATGACACTTCCCATGAGACAGAGACAAAACTTTTTAAAATTCAATTTATTTGAAAACCGCAATAGTTAGCGAAAAGTAATAATTTTTAAACTCATGGCATGAGCCAATCCAGGAGATGTGAATTTTACCAAAAATATTCTTAATTAAAATGCAGCAATCAATTAATACTTCGGCGAAAGTTATCCTTCTTAACAAAAATATATACTTTATTTTGAAATTTTCCAACAACATATGCATGGTAAATAGTTTAGAGCTCATATATATATATATATATATAGAGAGAGAGAGAGAGAGAGAGAGAGAGAGAGAGAGAGTATACACAGACACACTATATATTCGACTTCCAAGTGGTCATTATTTTCACAAGAGTAGAGCAAGGTATGGTTGAGCATGGTGGACGTATGATGATGATTTGATTAGTTTGTGCTAGTTGTAGTGAAAGCCATTGACCTTGTTCCTTCTCTTCCTCCCAACCCTTCTCCCTCTCTTCATCTCTCTTTAGTTTCACCTTGCCTTCTCTCTTCCAGTCCATGTGAAGATGGGAAAAGTCTAAAATTAAAATATAAGAAACCAGGAAGATTTGGGAAAAGTAGAATATACAAATATTGCATTAAATGGGCTAGAGAGGAATGCAAAACACAACCCTTTAATGCTTCATTCAGGTTTTGTTGCATTGGACGTTCGGCATCATGCATGTCTGATTTATTTGCAAAAACAATGCCCTAAAAATTTGAAATAGATCAATATCATGATTCAAATTACATATTATCAATCAAAAAGCATATTAGGCCAATAAATAAATAATGGAAGACATAGAGGCTAGAGTTTATTTACAATTACTTATGCACAAAAAATTTATTTAAAATATAATGTTTGTATGTGGGAGTAAACTGTTGGGTAGTTACCAATAAAATGAATTCCTTGGGAGAATATGGGTGGCACCATAGTATTAAGTAATTTATTTTTTTATAAGTTATAAAGTGTGAGAGATTGCAGAGTCAATTTGAAGAATACAGGCGTGCAAGCAGTTATTTAAGCATGTGAACACGTGAAGAGCACATGGGTGCATGTGTGAGCTTTTATTGAAACATTCAAGCATGTGAGAAGCACATGGATGTGCGAGCAGTTATCTGAGCACGTGAAGAGCACATATGCAGGAGCATGCAAGCAGATTTTTTTTTTTTTTTTTTTAAGAAGTTATTTGTTTCAAGTTGTGAGTTGACGCAATAATTGTCAATGATTGGGTAAAACCTAGATTTCATGACTTCATGTTTGTAGGTGTGCATCACCTTGCATGAATTACCTAGGAGTAATTTTGTAACTTAACTTAGGAGTATTGTAACTTAATTTTAGTTGTGTACTTGTGTGATCTGGTAATTTGGTATTTGTGACTCGTTACATTATTATTAATAAGAGTATCAGTTGTTTTGTTCCTCTATTCTTGGTTGATTTGTACTTTTGAAAGTCCTATTGATTTAGGTAGTGCAGAGTCCATCCTTTTGGTTCGAAATCTTGTCTCGCGTATAGTGTTTTAGTGCAAACAACCCATTATAATTAGTTTGTGCTCTCAAACAAACCATAATTTCATGTTCTTAAAATTTTTAAATAGTATGGCAATCTATACACATCGTCTATCACATCAAAAAAAATTATTCTTGATGATGCAAAAAATCAGCAGTTGAACTCCTCGTCGTAGTGGATGGACGAAACTGTGATTGGAGTCGTCTCTGTTGGAGGAAAACCTGCAAAACGAACTGGGTGGAAGAGTAACGCACCGGTGTTGCGTTAGCCAAACTGCCTTCGATGCATAAGTCAGTAAGGGAGAAAGATTTTAGAAAGAATTGTTTGGAGAGTCATTTTTGTAGAGTATTTTGTGTGTACCTTTAACTTTTGTTGCCTTCTCTTTTATAGTTGTGTGCCTCATTAATGGGCAATGAATCGCTATATTTATGCTCAACGGCTAGTGCGTTACAAAATCTTTGTTTGAAGGTCACAGCTCACTCTGTGACTGTTGCTCCGTCCATTACGCTTTATCATCAATGAGCGTAATAAATGTGTGATGTCTTCTCTTGGTTAATGACGATTTTAGCTTTATGACGATCATAAATTTCTGACTCATCAGTTGCCCCCTTGTTTGAATTCTCGGCTATCTAAACGAGATGAAAACATAGCCATCTGACGCTTTATATTTCGTGTATAGCGCATTTATGACGAGTTGATGTATGATTTGTTGAGTGCCACATGTACGGTCAAGATTTGTTCGAAGTGCAGATTTTTCTCGGTGGTCCCGCGCACATTTTGGCCATTCATTTCGCATTTTTCCCTCTGGTTCCTTCTTCTTCATACTTCTTTCTTGTTCAGTTGGCATTTTAGGGTTTGTCTCTTCTTCAAGCTTTCTTTTTCAATTTTGCGTATCCTGGTAAGTTCTTCGTGCTCCTCTCTCTTTCTTTGTTCTTCCATGGTAGATTACTATTTTGTTAGGGTCGATTATCCCTCAGTAGCTTTTCTTTTTGCTCGCTTAGGTTGTTTGCTTGAGGTTGTAGAGGGAGAGTGTCTCAAGTGGGTTGGTTTCTTCATGGGGGAGGACTGTCCATATAGGTTTGTCCTTTCCTCTTTATTTCCTCTGGTTTCTTGTTTTGTTAGAGTGGCTAGGTCTCTGAAAATGTTTGGGGAAGTTAGGTCTAGTGAGCTGGAAAAGGGGTTGTCTACGTCTGATGATTGCGAGGTTCCCAAAGTTACTTCCCCTTCTACTCCCATAAGGCCTGGAATATCCAATGTGTCTTCTTAGAGAAAGATGAGAATCAAATCAGGGATAGGTTTCAATTTCCTGATTCAGTTAGAATTAGGATTTCGAGTGATGAGGATAAGGCCTGTCAATCTTATATTGATGAAGTCTGTTTCTACGAGGCAGATTTCACTAGCGGTCTTCATCTTCCTATTCACCTTTTCGTTAGGGAACTTTTTGCATATTTGCACCTTGCCCTGGCACAGTTAATGCCTAATTCTTGGTGGATCGTCATTTTTTGTGTGGTGCTGTGGATGTTTGCCAATGACAAGGATGTCATCAAGAAAGATGAATTCCTTCACTTTTATTGTTTGAGAAAGTCCAAAGACCCCGGCTACTATGAATTTAAGCCGTGGGATAGGGTTTCTAGGTTAATACTTGACTATCCGTCGTCTCTCCGAAATTGGAAACCAAACTTCTTTTTTGTCTCTAGCAATGGTTAGGAGTTCATCCTTGGTGAGGACTTGGATGAAGCCCCCAAGTTTTTTTGTAGTTAGGGAACCCCTGTGTCTGGTGCGTCTTTCTTGTCTTTCTGTTATTTTTTTTTTACTCTTTGTGAGTGATGATGGTATGTGACATACTTGTTTTTTGCAATTCCTCAATGCCCTCGTCTAAAGAAGAGAGATTGCCATCGTGTTGAAAAGGTGAAAGAATATTTGGAAACTGTCAAAGATTTTGATGAGCCTGTCTCTCCCTAATCATTATTCCTTCATTTTCTAGGTCCGGATCCGTCTAGTATGGCCCGAAAAAACCTTGAAGTTGTGAAAAAGAGTGAGTGTTCCATCTTTTTTTTTTTTATTATTTATTATTTTTTTAATTTCTCCTTCCTTTTAGGAATGACGACCAGATTCAGTAAACAAAAGCTAGCTGAAGCTCAAGAGAAGAAGGCAAAAGGTGGCCTCGTCAGTGGCCACTTGTCGAGGAAACGTTTGAAGGCAAGCAATGTTTCCAAAGATGATCCTGTAGAGACTTCTCCCTCTGCCCATTCACTTGCTAAGCATCCTGCCTCCCCTACCTCGTCTCTAGAGGTGATTGGTTTCACTGGGGAGGAAGCCAAGAAGAAGAAGAAGGTTGCTGGCAAGTCTTTTCTCCCAACTTTCTAGGATGATGCCGATGCTACTGCCCTGAAGGCTCACGAGGTGTTCTCTGTGGACGACCTAAGTCCTTGATGGTGAAATCATCCAGTGAAGTGATGTCGTCTCATATTTAGAAGCTTGTGCAAGTATATTTTGATAATGTAGGTTGCTTTTTATTTTTTGTTTTTCTTTTGCTAAGAGGATTTTTTTATACGTAGGCTTTAGGGGAGTCTTTGTTTGTCTCTGGGACGCTTCTGCATTTTAAGAAAAAGGTGGCCACAGCTGAGCCTATGATCAAATCCCTCTCTACTAAGAATGAGACGCTCAAGAACAAGGTTGCCATCCTTTCTGTTGAGGCTGAGAATGACAAAGAACATGTAGCAGCTTTAGAGAAGAGTCTTCAGGTGGAAAAGGATTTTGGCAAGCTAAAAGATAAACAGATGGGTGATCTGCAGTTCAAATTGCAAAAAAGTTGGGGCTACGGCGGTGTAGGAGTTCAAGGACTCCAACTCTTACTCAGACAAGCTGTGTGAGTATTACGTGGAGGACTTCGAGCTTTTTAGGAAATGGATGGTGAAGCATTACCCAGATTTGGACCTTTCTGTTCTTGTTATGGGTGATGTTGGGAAGGAACTTTTGTTTGATCGTCCTTCCGAAGCTACAGCTGAAAATGTAATGGAAGAGGCCACAACCATAGCTGAGGTGACAGAAGAAGCTGCGCCTATAACTCCTGCTGATCCCACTCCTGATGAACAATGATTTACTTTTTTTATTTCTATATATATATATATATATATATATTTTTTTTTTTTTTTCGTAAGACAAAAACAATTTCTTTTATAGGTTCGTTGTTTTGAGCAAATCTTTTGGAAAATCTCTCTGGGCCTACGTGTTTTGGGCACATATTTTCTTTTTGGCAATGACAACTCCTTCTCTGAATTGCTAACATGTAATTTTTTATGAGTAAATCTTTGCTATGTTCAGATGATGAAGGCCTTTTGGATACCTTCATGCTTTAGTTGTGTTAAACAACTTTTTCATGCTCGGTTGTGATTGGACAACCTTTCATTGAGTTATGTTTAAATGACGATGGTAATGAGCTATGTTTGAACAGCTGAGTTGTGACGATATTAGTTGTGTTTAAACAACTTTTTTAGGTTTAGTTGTGTTTGAATAGCTTTTTTATTGAGTCATGACAATGTTAGTTGTGTTTGAACAACTTTTTTATGTTTATCTGTGTTTAATTAAATGATGATGTTAGTTGTGTTTGAAAAACGTTTTATGTTTAGCTGTGTTTGAACAGCTTTTTTATTGAGTCATATTTAAATGACGACGTTAGTTGTGTTTGAATAACTTTTTGTGTTTAGCTGTGTTTGAATAGCTTTTTTATTGAGTCATGTTTAAATGACGATGTTAGTTGTGTTTGAACAACATTTTATGCTTAGATGTGTTTGAACAGTTTTTTTATTGAGTCATATTTAAATGACGATGTTAGTTGTGTTTGAACAACTTTTTACGTTTAGCTGTGTTTGAATAGCTTTTTTATTGAGTCATGTTTAAATGAAGATGTTGTGTTGTACGCGTGACTTAAAGTCATGCTATTGGAGCGTCTTTAGGTTAACCATTTTCTTTTTTCATTCATGTTTGAATGACAATCATAATAGTTGTGTTTAAACAACTTTTTAATTTAGTTGACTTTGATATTTGTGTATTAACAACTTTGATGGCTATGACGATGTCAGCTATGTATTAATAGCTTTTAATTTGAAATTTTAACGATAGAGATCCTTGGGACGTCTCCCAAGAATAACTCCTGAGTGTTGCACATGTTTTTGTTGATAAATAACTAATGGATAATCATTGATAAATACACATGGATAATGCTTTTATGTATTATTGATCTGTGAATGACGAAAGTAATAATTGTCGTACATACTGATATGAAGATTGGGCAACTTGAAATGTAAAGGATTCCTTACTAGTAGTACTTCTTCAAATGTTCCTTAATCGAGGTAGTTCCTGGCCGTCTAAAGACTTTAGGTAGTAGAAGCCTTCTCTGGAGTGACGGATTACTTCATAGGGGCCTTCCCAGGCTGTTCCTAGTTTTCCTTGGGATGGGTCCTTTATTGCCTGTGATATCTTCCTGAGGACGAGGTCCTTTGTGTTGAACCTTCTTACCTTGACCTTTCTATTGTAGTTTCTGGCCATTGCTTCCTTATGCTTGGTCATTCGCTTCATGGCTTCCTCTTTAACTTCATCAATTAGATCTAAGTTGCTGTTATGCTCCTGTTGGTTCTTCTGACCTTCGTAAGTTTTGACTCGGAGGCTCGTCAGTCCCGCTTCCACTGGTATGACTGCTCAGTGCCAAATGTCAGTCTGAATGGCGTTTCTCTTGTTAGAACTCTTGTGGTCATCCTATATGCTCAAAGGAAATTTGGTAGTTCTTCAGGCCATGCTCCCTTTGTCCCCTCAAGCCGAGTTTTGATAATTTTTAGTAAGCTTTTGTTTGTCACTTTTGTCTAACTGTTGGCCTGAGGGTGTCTTAGAGAAGAGTAATGGTTCTTAACTCCTAAGTCTTGGTAAAATTTTCAAAACTTGAGATTGTCAAATTGCTTTCCATTGTCTAATATTATGATGCATGGGACTCTAAGCCTACAAATGATGTTCTTCTATACAAAGCTGGTGACTTTAGCCTCTGTTATCGCTGTCACTGGTTCTGCTTCTACCTATTTTGTGAAGTAATCAATTGCGACGATCAGAAATCTGAGTTGCTTCTTCCCTAAAGGGAATGGACCCATAATGTCAATGCCCAATTGGGCGAAGGGCCATGGTGAGGATATGAGTGTCATCGTCTCTCCTAGTCTTGTATGGACATTTGCGAAGCGTTGACACTTATCACATGCTCTGACGAGGTCGTGTGCATCCTACTGTAAAGTCGGCCAGTAATATCCTGCTCTGAGTGTCTTTCCTGCTAAAGACCTTGCCCAACATGATTTCCACAAATTCCCTTGTGTATCTCACGGAGCACATAATCTGCTTCTTCTATGTTGGCACATCTTAAGCATGGGAGTATAACCTCGTCTATACAGTACATCGCCTATAATGACGAAGCGAGCTGCTTTGATCTGTATCCTCCTTGCTTACATTTTATCTTCTAGGAGCCATCCTTTTTTCAAATAATGGACGATGGGAGTCATCCACTCGTCTTGTTCTTTTATCTTCAGAACTCGCTCACCTTCTGTCTTTGGTTGCCCCCTTATCTCTACACATAGTTCGAAGGTCGCATTGTAGTTGTCTAACGAGGCAAACCTTGCTAGGAAGTCAGCTTCTACATTTTTGGCTCGAGGGATTTGCATAAAGTCTAGTTTTTTAAAGTGCTGCAAGAGTTGTTGGACGATCTTTAGGTACATCTGCATCCTTTCTTCTTTGGCTTCATAATCTCCCTTCACTTGTCCAATTATTAGCTGAGAATCAGATTGGACGAAAAGATTCTTTGCTCTGAGAGCTTTTGCTAGACTTAATCCTGTTAGCAATGCTTCATACTCTGCCTTGTTATTTGTTGCTAAGAATTGCAGTCTAACTGCATACTTCAATATCTCTCTTTTTGGAGATATGAGCACTACTCCTGCCCCTCCTACTTTCTTCTTGGAAGACCCATCTATTTGGACCGTCGATGTTTCCATGAGGAGTTCTTCTTCCTTGTAGGGGTAAGTGAAGTCTAAGATGAAGTCCACTAGTACTTGGGCTTTAATTTCTGTTCAAGTCTAATATTCGATGTCAAATTGGCCCAGTTCAACTGCTCATTGAATAAGTCATCCTACAGCATCTATCTTGTTCATCGTCTTTCTTATTGGCTGGTCGATCATTACGACCATGGAGTGTGCTTGGAAGTAAGGATGGAGTTTCCTGGGAGCAACTAACAATGCGAAAGCTATCTTTTCCATCCTTAGACAATTTGCCTCTGCTCCCTAGAATGCCTGGCTGGTATAGTAGACTGGCTTTTGGACATTTTCTTCTTCTAAGATCAGTGCTGAACTTACTGCAGTGTTATACATTGCTAAGTAGAGGTACAATGTTAGGGCCATATTTTTATGTAATTGGCATATCCTATGACAAAACGCACTTTACTTGTATTTGGGTAAATCTAAGTAGTTTCAAGATAATCATTACAAGTGGTTAGATTGAAGGCATGAAGATTACTTAAGAACTGGTCAAGAAAAGTGCAATCTGCAGGTCTTAATACCTCCTCGACAGAAGCTCGATCTATCGAGATTCATTAAAGCTCGATACCTGTCTCAATGTATTGAGCTTACGAAATTCAAATTATAGCCAGCAACATTTTTATTCTAGAAGGCTATTTGTTTATGAGTTTATATAATCCTTATTGGACTAGGAAAGCCCAAGGTTTGTATAAACCTATTTGGAATAGGAGAGCCCATTAAGCTTCTATTTAAAGGAGGTGGAAAAAGAAAAATCTTAACCCTAGAGAGCTTCATAAGGTTTTCTTTTTGAAACCCTAGCCTCCTCTTACAGAAGAAAGAATTCTTACTACGTTTCTTGTATGCCTTTGGGTTCTGTAACTAAGCAAAGTCTCTTGGACTAACATTGAAGATCTTATTGGTATTTCTCTGTGAAGCTGCTGCAAATCAACTACAACAATCAAAGGGTTGCTGTGGAGTTAGTCACGTACTTGGATAAGTGCAAAGGAGTAAGCCGCGTACTGGGATCCGCGCGTCAAATTTGTTAGTCACGTACTGGGAGCCGTGCATTGAAAAGGAGAGATTGTCACTACAGAATAAATCCAATTGGGTATTGGAGTAAGAGTTTAACTGTAGGTTTGTATAAGGTATTGGGATTCCTTTACTTGAAACCGCTTGTTTTGATAATAGTGGATTCTCAAGAGTGGTGACCTTAAAATCACCCGGTGGGGTTTTGCCTTTGAAGTTTTTTCCATTCGTAAATAAATCACCCATATCAAATTTAATTTCCGCTGCATTTAGTTATTTAGTGATTTGTTTGTGCTACCACGCGCTTTGCATGTTAATTAATTTAATTAATTCACTTGGCTAAGTTAATTGGTTAATTAATCACAAGGGGTTAATACGTTTTTTGGCCTATCATACAGCTTTTCCCCCCATCACCAAGGGACTTAGCAATGGTGGCTTCGTCAAGCACTCTTTTAATTTTTCAAGGGCTTCTTCACACTTGTCAGTCCATTGAAAGGCCTTTTCAAGACCTTGAAGAATGGCATGCACTTGTCCATTGCCCTAGAGACGAATCTGTTTAGAGTTGCGACCTTTCTTATCAAGCTCTAAACCTTCTTCACTGTTTTTGGTGATTTGACCTCGATTATTGCCTTTACTTTGTCTGGATTTGCCTCTATGCCTCGTTAGGACCCCATGAATCCCAAGAATTTCCCTAAAGTGACAGCAAAAACACACTTTGCAGGGTTTAGTTTCATATTGTACTTACGTAGTATGCTGAAGGTTTCTTTTAGATCGTCCAAGTGGTTAGCTTTGTCCTTTCTCTTCACCAGCATATCATCTACGTATACTTCCACATTCCTTCCAATCTAGTGAAAGAACATGCGGTTCACCAATCTTTGTTATGTGGCTCCTGCATTTTTCAATCCAAATGGCATAACTTTGTAGCAGTACAACCCTTGGCTAGTGACGAACGAGGTCTTCTCTTGATTTTCTTCATCCATGAGGATCTGTTTGTATCCAGAAAATGTATCCATGAAACTTAAGAGCTTGTGTCCAGTAGTTGAGTCTACCAGCTAATCAATCCTTGGCAAAGGGAAGCTATCCTTTGGGCAAGCTTTGTTCAGGTCTATGAAATCAACGCACATCCTCCATTTTCCATTACTCTTTTTTACCATTACCACATTTGCTAGCCAATTTGGGTAGAAGACTTCCCTGATAAAACCGGCTTCTAGCAGCTTTTCTACTTCTTCAATTACTACTTTGTTGCGCTCTGGTGCAAATATTCCCTGCTTCTACTATACAGGTTTGTATTCGGGGTTGACGTTGAGATGATGCTGTATGATTTTCATATCAAGCATATCCTCGTGTTTCTAGGCGAAAACATCTTGGTTTACCCTCAAGAAGGAAATCATCTTCTCTTTCTCCAAAGTTGGGAGTGCTGATCCTATCTTCAATACCTTTGTCGAATCTCTTGGGACAATCTCAACTTCCTATGGTGTTTCTCACGGTTAGAGGATGGGCTTTAGTTCATTGATCACCCATATGTGGTTCTCCCCAGATGCTAAGGCAACTTGGTAGCACTCTCTTGCCAAAACTTGATCTCCTTTGATTTCTCCTACTATATGGGCTATTGGAAATTTCACCTTCAAGTAATATGTTGACGTACGTCGCTACTCTTAGCCTGTTGAGTGCAAGTCTTTCCAAGATGATGTTGTATGTTAAAGGACAATTAACTATGAGGAAATCAATTTCCTTGGTGACCTGCGCTAGGTAAGTGCCTGCAATTACGGTTAAAGTGATGATGACCCTAAGGACGATTCTATCCCCAGTGAAGCTCACTAGAGGAGAGGTGAAAGGCCTAATCCTTCTCTTGTCTAGTTTCATCTACTGAAACACAGGTAAATAGATGATATCTACTGAGCTTCCATTGTTGATAAGTACCTGATGGATGTTGAATTCTTCTACTTTGAGAAAACAATATCAGGTTCATCATTCCTTGGCATCTTCATTGGAAGGAGCCGCAAATGGACACTATTTTTTCTCTCTCATGGGCTTTTTTCAGGGACTTCAGCGTTTCGCCTACCGTCAATCCTCTTAAGATCGTTTTTATCTCTCCTGCGGGAGGCTTGCTATCTCCTACTTCTTGATCTTTGTTTTTGTCGTCCTTCCGTTGGTATCTGTAGGGCTCCGTTTTCCTGACATACTTCTGTAACTTCCCTTGTCAGATTAAAGTCTCCACATGGTATTTCAAATGTCTACACTCGTCGGTGCGATGCCTATGGTCCTGGTGGAACCTACAGTACTTGTTCTTGTCTCTTCTTTTTGCTAGAGTACTGATTGGCTTTGGCCATTATAGGGTGGAATCGCCCCTTATCTGCATCAAGACTTGCTCAATTGGCATTATTAGAGGAGTAAAGTTAGTGAACTTTGGCTTCCTATCAGGAAGTTGCTTCTTTTTTCCTGTGGTATGCCCAACATTTCGTGTCTTTTTCTTCTTATCGTGATTACTGCTTGTTCCTTCGTCTCTCTTCCGTTTTTTTTCATTTTTTTTTTTGCATTCATGTACTTCTGAGCTTTTTGGAGCAATTCTGTGACTGTTTTTGGTGGGCTTTTGGTGATTGAGAAGAAAAAAATCTCCAGGTAGCAATCCTGATTGGAAAGTTGTTAGGATGATTTGATCTTTAGCTTCGTCTACCTGCAGTATCTCCTTATTGAATCGAATCACATACTGTCTTAACGATTCTCCTTCTGCCTGTTGAATGTTAAGAAGATGACCAGTTGGCTTCTTGTGACTTTGCCCCCCTATGAAGTGACGAACAAAATCCTTATTGAGTTGTTCAAAATCTGCAATAGTCCCTGGGGGTATCTTATGGAACCATACTCTGGCTGCTCCTTTCAATGTTGTTGGGAATGCCTTGCACATCACCTTGTTTGAGGTCATTTGCAACAGCATCAATGTCTTGAATGATTTAATGTGATCCAATGGGTCCTTGGAACCGTCATATGATTCCATCTGTGGGAGACGAAATTTCCCTAGGATGGGATGGTTCAGTACTTCAATGGTGAATGGTGAGTCTGTCTTTCGAATCATCCCATCCAAATTCTCCCTGCCTTTGTCCTTCGTGGAACTTTTTAACTCGTTCATCTCCTTCCTCATGTTGCGAAGCTCATTCTCCATCCTGGAGGAATCTTCTCTCGAGGTCCTGTCTCACTTATTGGATTGGGAGTTTGATTCTTCTTCATTTTAGTTTTCTCCTATTCGCCAACGTTCTACATCTTGGGATTCCATTGTCTTTCACAACTCTTCATTCTGGCGAGTCAACTCTTCCACATTAGCCAGGAGGGCTTGGCTTTGTTGTTGTTGCACAGCTTCTGGTTGTTGTGTAGTTTCTAGTTCCATCTCCTACTTCGAAGAACTCTTTTGTCACTGGGAAAGATGGCTCGAATGATTAGCGATTCCTATAAAATACGCCAAATTGATGATGCAAAAGATCTGCAGTTGAGCTCCTCGTCATAACAGATGGAAGAAGCTATGATTGGGGTCGTCTCTGTTGGAGGAGAACCTGCAAAACAAACTGGGTGGAAGAGTAACACGCCGGTGTGGCGTTAGCCAAACCGCCTCTGATGCTTAAGTCAGTAAGGGAGAAATATTTTAGAAAGAATTTTTTGGAGAGTCATATTTGTTGAGTATTTTGTGTGTACCTTTAACTTCTGTTGCCTTTTCTTTTATAGTTGTGTGCCTCATTAATGGGCAATGAATCGCTGTATTTATGCTCAACGGATAGTTTGTTACAAATTCTTTGTCTGAAGTTCACAGCTCACTCTATGACCGTTGCTCCGTCCGTTACAATTTGTCATCAATGAGCATAATAAATGCGTGACGTCTTTTCTTGGACCTTGGCCCTGTTGATGATTGATCAATCTTCATATACCTATGGATCAGTTGCCACACTGTTCAAGTGTTTCAGGCCTTTTCTCAATGTATAATTTATTGCTAATCATGTTTACACCATTTTATGGAACCAAGTTTTCACAAATGTCTTGATGGAGTAGAAGGAGAAGAGAGATTGTTATAATTGAACCAGGCGGTACAGATTAGGCATCATCGATGATAATGGTAAGAACCCAGAAAGAATTATGATTCTTTTCACTAGTGACATTGCTGTAGAATATGGCTTGAATTAGGAGTTCGACTCCTTGTTGGATTTGGATAAGGAATGAATTTTATTCCTTTTGGGTTATTGTTATTTGAAGTTATGAAGCTCTATTAGAAGTCTTGTCTACTACTTGATTTGGAATTCTTTTTGGAATAGGAGGGATTCTTTTTTTGTGTGTAGAAAAAAAGTCTAGTCATTCTTGGTTTTGGATATTCTAGCCTACTCAAGTCTCCTATATAAGCATAGTACTGCTACAAAAAAATTAGAGAGGAAGAGATGAGAGGGTGTGAGAAAAAAAGAGGCTCTCTATTGGTTTGGTTATTTGATATTTGTGGGTTGCAATTTGGAATTATGAGAGAGGTTTTGTTACCGCTTGGTTTTGGTTCTGCGGTTTGGTGATTTGCTCTCTCTTGGTGTGTTGCAACTTTTGAATTTGTTTTGTGGCTCTCTCTTTGGTTTGTGCGCAATTGGTATTTGGTATTTGTGAACCTTTGGTTCTTGGGTTTGTATTTGGTTTTTTGTTTTGTATTTGTGAGAGAGAGTTACTTGGGTGTATTTGGGATTTGGGTTTGTGAGAGTGTATCTATACCAATTTGTATTATCTCAAATTTGTTATAGTGAAATTTGTTCGTCGTCGCCCATGGATGTAGGCTATTGCCGAATCACGTAAATTCTTGGTGTTTTGTGTCTATTTTCTTTTGGATTAATTTTCTTCATTCCTATTGATTAGTTAGGAGATCTTTCTCATGCCTAAACTAATTTCACAATCAATTTTGGTAATTTGAGCTTTCGTTATTTTACAACAATTGCATCAAAGGTGTCATTGCACCGAAGCTTGTTTCTACTTAGGAATACCTAATGGTGTTTCATTCTATGATTGAAATGGTTTTGTCACAAAAGGAAAAAATGTAAATCAGAGCAAACGTTTTGCCGAAAAGCTATAAAGCAAAAGATAAGAGGAAAAGAATATGACACTAGGATATGCGGCCAAGTAAGGTCCCTCTTAGCTTCACAATGTGGAGCATAACCTGATTCTCCTCTCAGCTCAGCAGCTTTTTTCCACTTCCCGTTCTCACATTCAAAACAACAAAGAATCTTATATGCAATTGGGAAGATATTTTTCAAGATTTGGTAATGGAAGGTACAAAAACCCTGCCCCCTTTCCCTCAAAACAAAACAAAAGAAAAGCAGATCCCCCTAGGATATCCAAAAGCATATGCCATTGTTTCAATGGTTTATTCCTTCATTTAAGCGCAATTGAAGTGCATAAAAAGCCATGTTTGGGTGTCACTTGCAAAACCCAGAAGCAGTTCTAGGCAGTATATGCATTAGAAGGAAATTGGTTTCAATATAAGCAAACCAGTTATAGGGCGTCTCTTCCTTGGCAAGTAATGGGGATTGATTGAGTAACATGGAGAGCTACCAAAATTTCATCCCATTGACTTGCCAAAGGAGAGCTGCCCTGTGACTGCTTTAGCTTAACACCATCTAATCATAGGCTAATAGCCTCCATGCAGAAATGCACAAGGTATGGTAACTGAGTCTAAAGGAGATGATAGTTCTCACATTTTGTGCGAGCATGCTTGTCAATGTTTGTTTTTCATGCAAATTCCATGCAGTCATCGTTTATTGCATAAGCAATAAAATTTAGAATAGTTGACGTGTTTGTCCAGCGTAAGAGTTCTAGAAAGTAAGTTCTGTATCATGCTAGGAAAATTTTAGAATAGTTGGCAAGAATTTGTCCAACCTAGTAAGTTTGATCATCTCTAACATCATCACTATTTTCTCGCCCTTATTTAAAGAAAATAAAATAATTTTTATATTTTACTTACCTACTTTTCAAATACAGGTATTGCAAATTTCTCATTTTTTAGAATGATTCCGATGACTACATATGTTAAATCTATCCAACATTTCTATCTGATTAAAATATTATTTCTCTATACCTTCTTCATTCTTACTTTTATTCAATTTGAGAGAGAAACAGAGAGAATTGAATATTGTAACCAACTTCTTTTTTTCTGTTTGACTCTTCACATGGGCAGCACTGTACTCAATTGAGGGGGTTCAAATGAACCCCCCGACTTCAGAAGAAAAATTATATATATAAAATATTTTTTTTTCTTAGTTTAATACTTTAATTTATTCTTAAAAATATTTTTACACACACTGACTTATATTTTGCATACCCTTATTACAAGTACTTCCAACTCTAAGAGTAAAGAATAAGTGTTTGTGAATTGTAAGTGTCATTTTTTTTTTATAAATTTATATTATGTGTGTAAGTGTGTCTAATATTAATTGTGTGCATTACTTTTTAATATAATGTTATTTGTGTGAATTATAATGTAGGTGGATGTTTGTGTGTACAATATAAATATAATATAAATTTATATAATTTAATAATTAGGAAATTGAGATGGTTTGTTACATGTATGTGTATTGTTATCATGTTATAACAACTTTTTGTTATAAAGTTAGTAAAATTTAAGAAAAAATAGTAAAGTTAGTGATTGTCCAAGCATTTAATTGGTTAGGTAGACTCATAATGTATAATTTTATGTATGAATAAGTGTGATTATGTGCATCAATAATTAATACAAAGCCAATGAGTTTTGTTTAGTCAATTAGTTTAAAATATTTTTATAAAAATAATAACAAATAGATAATAACAGCTGCATAAAAATAAAAATGTTAGATAAACTTAACAAAATAAAAATGTTATAGGCTCATAGCTACCAACATTAGCAATAAATACTCATAATGAACTATCATATAACAATTCATAATTTGAAAACTTGTAAAAGAAAATTATAACTCTCCATGTCCTAAATTTTTTTTTTTTGGCCAATAACTCGATATATTCAAAAAAAAAATTATTAAAATTTTTTAATGGCCTCCCAAACAAAATTCATGGAGCTACTGACAATTCAAGCGAAGAGAGTCACTTTAGATTTAAAAAATTTATGAGTAAAGAGCGTGTCGGAGGATTTATGACTTCCCTTCCGAAATTCAGAGAAAAAATATTTAAAAAGCCTGTTGGAGATGCTCTTGGCTAAATATATTTGGTCTGAACACCAAACTAAAAGCACCATGAATCAGGCCATCCACACGCTCACCAAAAAATCTAAAAGCTATAGTACGGCTCTCTCTCTCTCTCTCTCTGAGTCATCACTGGTCATCAGCATCATCGAGTGGCCTAGCTTGATTATTGGATGGGCAATTAAGTTGTAGTGATCTGTTTTTGCTGAGTGTAGGTTGGCCCATCTTGGTCATTGAGTGTACAATCACAGTGATGGCGTAGCCAACTTAGCCATTCTTAATTATTGAGAGGCCAATCCTAACTATTGAGTGACAACTTGGTCATGAGGTGGTCCATCTTGGCATTCAATTCGTAGTGTGTGGGTGTGAATGAAAAAAAATTAAAAAGTACTTGAATATAATACAAAAAGTAAAGTATCTTATGCACGTGTGTTTTGAAAAAAACTAACTAATTAAAATAGAAAATAAAGCTATTTTTTTTTTTTTTTTTTTTGAGTACTAGGTATTTTAACACACATACTATAAGATGAGAAAATATAAGATGAGAAAATATCTTAAAGAAACTGACAGTGGTGTATATCTAAAAGGGGCTTAACTCTTACAGCATAAGTTTTAAACCTCTTTAACTCACGCTCATTTTTCAATGTGGGATTAACCTTCTATATTTTATTTTGAGAATACTAAGTATTTTAAGATATACACATACAAGAAGAGGGGAAGAAGGTCTTAAAGAAATTGACAGTAGTGTATATCCAAAATGACCTAACTCTTGGAGACACAACACATGTTTTAAACATTTTTAAATGAACTTTTAGAAAGCCAATAATGTGAATGGTTCTTCCATTGTACCCCCCCCCCCCCCCCCCCCTTTTTTTTTTATATAGAATTTCAATTTGTGAAGTTCGCTCCTTTTTTTTTTTAAAGGTCAGATCTCTTTTTTAACCATCAAAGATCTTACCAGTTGAGTTAACTAAAACCCACTTTTTCATTGTACTTGTTTGTACAATTATAGCTATCAAAATTTAGTGGGTAAGTATTTTACTACAAACTTCTTTGGTGGATGGTTCCTCCAACCTACTACATAGCAACTCAAATGAGAATCCACTCCTTTAATATAGCAGTCTAAAGATTATTTTTCCTTCCTTTGCCAGATTTTTAGATTAGTTTGCTCTCTCTAACCAATTAGAGTCAAGAGATAAGTATTACTTTTTGTTTTGTTTTGTTTTTTTGTTTTTTTTGTTTTTTTTGTTTTTTTTTGTTTTTGTGAAGAAGAGATAAGTGTTACATATTATTTAAAATGAAAAAAACAAATAGATAACTTAATAATGGACTCACGACAGTTTTTCTTTTCTGATAATTATTAGAAGTCTCATGGCACTTTTAGTTTTTAACAATAATTGAAATTCAATGTTATTGAGGAAATCTCTACTAACTAATCCATGAATTTATGGGTCAACAAGTTGTTGTTGTTGCAAAGTTTCAAAAGTTGGGAAATACACTATGTTTTAAAGCCCTGAAACAAGGGACTTTCACATTGGCACCCCTAACTCTCTAAAGCTCTGAATTTAAAGTGGCTAGAGGAAATCCTTGCTAGCTTTTAAGATGTGCTTGAAGTTACATCATTTTCAAAGGTGTTTTGTTAGTTCTAACCAAAGTCATATATAGCATAGGTTCTTTTTGCAGAGAGCTGATTGGTTGAAAAGTTATGAATTAAATAGAGAAATTAATTTAAATTAGCATGATTTGGCTATTTTGTTATCACATGGCTAAGACTATTATTGGGGTTGTATAGATATTTTCATTTTTCAATAAAGTATCGATTTTTATCTCAATTAATATTTTTGGATCAATTGTGCTTTTAATCTCATTAATTGTTGTTGCACACGTTGAATTACATTGAAGTACGCACTCCAGCTAAATATCATGTGTTGAAAACATGATTTTAATTATAATTGTGAAATGGTGAAATCGTGTTTTGACGTTTTTGCAATTAAACTGAAATTTTGAACACAATTTCAGCTATGTGTCCTATACATATAGTTTGTAACTATCGCTATTCTTTTTAATCTTACCCACCCTAAACTAAAATCTTGACTCCACTACTGTTTATAATCACATAACGTACTTAATATTCATTTGACTTAAATTATTTAATAAACTATGTGATTTAATACCAAAAAAAAAAATTGTTTTATGAAATACAACATAATAAGTTGAAGGAGGTTACTTCAAACAAGTTTGAACTTTGAAGGAAAACTTTCGTACAATCACTATCTAGCTCATTCCTATAGTTTCTTGACATCCTTAGGCCAAAGGAGGATATATATATATATGTGTGTGTGTGTGTGTGTGTGTGTGTGTGTGTGTGTGTGTGTAAAATTTTGTTTTACAACTATGTTTTATGTTGGCTTTATTCCATGACAAAAAGTGTTGTAATTGCTTTAATTTTGTTCCTTGTATTTTGTGGGATTTTATTGTATTGGGATTAGTATTAAGTTGGTGAAGACTCAAGCTTAATTGAAGATTAGTGCATTTCGCGACTAGCTCACGAGAAGTTCTCTAGAAGGGTTCCTGCGAAAAGGGCATGTGAGAAGTACATGATTGGAAGCTGAAGAGTCGTGCCAGGCTGTCAATTTCGTAAGTATTTCGCAGGTAAGGCCTTCCCGCGATATATCCGCGAGACTCTCTACCTAGAGGATTTTTAAGTGTGAATTTCTTACCCTTTACCCATACTATATATACCCTCATTATCCATAAATTGTAAAGAGGCCATTCAGAGAGAAAACCCATAGATAGGTTTTTTACAATACACACACCCATCTTTTTTGAGAGAGAGAGCTACTCATCCTTAGTGAGAAATCATTCTAGCCTCTTCTCCTTCCCTCTCCCATTGTCATACCTTGAGAGGAGATTTGTACCCAAACACAACACACATCTTTTCAGAGTGTAGAGAGTGTTTTGGAGTTGGGAAGCATTGGAGATTTGCCAAAAGAAGCTAGTGAGGCTTGGCGGATGCAATCGGGCGTATTGCGGGATCCAGAGAGCTAGAGAAGACAAGGCTTGGCGAAGTTAGTTGGTAGCAGGAGCTTGGAGGGCTCAAGTACATTGGGTAAACTAGGCTTGGAGGGTCTTTTGTTATTTGTGTACTCCAATATTCTCTAGTGGATCGATTTACCGCTTGGAGGGCGACAGAGAGGTTTTACACCAAGTACTTCGGTTTCCTCTTTAATAATACATCGGTGTGTTATCTTGTGTTTGCATTCTTCTTCCCTTACTCTTGTGCTTTACTTTGATTGTTTGTTGTTCATGTTTATGCACTAGAGTAGTATCAGTTGATTGCGTTTCATTTACTCTTGTTTCTGCACTTAGATAAGTTAGAGTAAAAGTAATCTAGCTGTAACATTTTAAGTTGGGGTCTAAACAGCTCTTGTATTTTTAACACATTTTCGAGCTTTCAATTGGTATCAGAGCGGGTACACTTGTTTTAGTTTCATTACCTAAGTGTGATCCTTAACCCCCTGTGTGTTTTGCCATGGATAGTGTTTTGTATGCCTTTATGGATGTTTGTGAGTGTAACATGCCATGTGTTTGTGAAAATGCCTCCATGAGTGTTAATCCTCATAATTGTAATGACATGTTACTTAAATCTATGGGTGTTGTTGACAAACTCTTGAAGAAAGGAGCTAAGAAGTTTCATAAGAATTTGAGCAAGTTTCATTGTGAAAAGGATTATTTGATTGCTAAGCTCAATGAATCCAATAAATTGGTTGAAAAGTATAAGAAGTTTGCTGAAAATTCTCTTGAAAAACTGAAAGAGTATGAATGTTTGAATATGGACTTGGATGCTAAACTTGTCTAACAAACTTGTTGATGAGCTAAAATGTGAAAATGAATCTCTTAAGATGCATGCCAAGTGTTTGATTGCTAAACTGAGTGTTAAAAATGATGAAAACATTTGTTGCAATCATGTTGTGATACCCGATTTTGTGTCTATTGTGTATTCTACCTTAAAGGACAAATCGGTGTATATTCCTCCACACAAAAGAAATCAAAAGGTGGAGAGAAAGGCTCTTAAGCCAAAGCCTCCGTTTAGGTCTCAACCTACCTAAGGTTTTGGATGGATCTAAGTTTGTTCCAACTTGCCACAATTGTGGTGTGATTGGTCATATAAGACCTCAATGTCCAAAGTTGAAGAGAGAACAAAACCATGTTGTTGGATTCCTTCTCTAAAAGCCTAGTGGACCTAAACACATTGTTTGTCACCATTGTGGTGTCTTTAGTCATCTGAGACCTCATTGCTTTAAGTTTCATGCTCTTAAAAGAATTAAAGAAAAAGAGAAACTTGAACTTCTTGGAAGTTGTGCTAAAAAGGGTAAATCGGATTTGAGTGAAAATAACATGTTGTTAAAGAAAGTGTTTAATGCTTTTAACTTCTTATCTATGTGCATCTTCAGTTTTCATTCTTCCAACCCTCGTCTCACTTCTCATGAAACACTCATTCCAAACAATCATTCCGTTTGGATGAGAAAGGGATCATATGGTTGAGCTTTTGCTCTTTTGGTTTTTAATCTAATTCTTTCGATCTTTCTAGGACCCTTCATGCATTGAATATCATATCCTCATGCTTTTTTTTTTGTATCTTGCATTTTTTTTTATGCATTGCTTTTGTTTTTTATCTTATTTTTATATTTTAGTTTTGTGTGTGTAAAAATCTAAAACCACATAAAAAAATGAAAAATTCAAAAATTTTGATCATAAATGCTTGAGCACATATCTCATTTGAGTTTGGCCTAGTACCTTCGTACTAATAGCGTAGTGCATTTACGAGCGTAGCTTGTTATGTATGCACATTTATCTTTGTGGGAAAAATCTTGAAATTTATGTGTGATTGTTCTAAATTGATTTTCATGCTTGTCATGAATGATTGGTTAATAGTTTTGTTGATTTTGATATATGCATAAACTTGTGCCTATATATCTTCTTACACTTTTTATGTTTTTACTTAAAAGAGCTCACCAAATGTAAATCTCAAAATGAAAAGAGATAATGAGCTGCAAAAGCCGTCACACATACTAGTATTTAACTAAGAAAAAGGGAAAGCGACTTTATTATAATGTATGATGCTCAAAAGCCAAAGGCTTATTCTTAATATTGAAATATATTTCAAGCACCGATCTCAAAATGAGATGTGTTGTTCATAAATGATCAAATGTTATGTTTGTAAAGAAGCCAAATAAAAAGCTTCAAAGATATGTAATCATTTTTTTGTAGGAGGTCATATATGTTCATTCCTATAATTGAGATAGACCACTTGACTTAGTACCAGTTGTGTATGACTTGATTGAATTGATTATTGAAGCTTCGCTCTGGACTAAGGACTATTCCACATTTGATACACACACATAACAAACAAGTTTATTGTTCAATGAATGCTTATTTCATTTGTGTAATTATACATGTTCAAATGTGATGTGTGTGTGCTCAACCATATGTGGATCAAACCAATAAGATTTTTTTTTCTTTTTAATTGCTTTTGGAAGTGATTTGTATCACCTATATTTTTCAAAGTTTTTCAAGTTGTATTTATGTGAAAAATATGTTTTCTGGGTGTTTTCGTGACCCATTTCATGTGTAAGCTCAGTTGTGAGGTAAAAGGTCCAATTCTCAAGTTTTTCAACTTTGAACAGAAAGTTTCGCGACTGTTTCACGATTGTTTCGCGAGTAAGGCTTACAAGCGAAATACCAGCAGCAATACCATCAAAATTGGTGGGAAGCTAACCAGCGAGTTACCAGCGAAAATTTTCAGATTAGCTTTTAAAGGGCATTTCATGGGTCATTTGTTTTAAACTTCATCCATCTTCTCCCAAACCCCTATTTTAATATTTCTACATCAAAACTCAATTAAACTCAAATAGTTTTTCATTCCATTAACATCTCTAAGGTAATTTTTAACTCTCTTCATTGATTTTGATCCTTAGATTATGTTTTTAGAGGTTTTATGTTCATAGTTGAGATTTTTTCAAAGGGGAGTTGGAAAACTTATTTTGTGTCAATCTTTTTTATTGGGTTTTGTTTTAAATGATAATTTGCTTTGGATGTTGGCCCCTTGTGGTAAAAATAACATGTATTTAGGCAAGATTTTCATATGTTTATGTATTGTTTAACATATATGTGTAGTGTGTGCACTCTAAGTGTTTGATAAAATGCCAAAATGACATTTTCTTATTGTTTTGGACTCCAATAAGTACCAAACTTTGGGGATTACCATGATTATGCATGTTTATCATATTTTGATCATTGATTGTGTGTTTTATACACTTTGCCCCTTGAGTGCTTATTCATGCATTGGTCATGCATCTCATATGCACGCTAGATGCACCTTTGCTACACATACTTGATCACTTGACATGTTTTGCACTTCACTCATGCGTTAAGTCTTTTAGACCTTTTAGCACATATAACATGTTCTTGTGTTTATGTCATGCCTAGGTCTATATCATCTTCCATCATCCTTAGCATGTAATGTTTACTTTATGCTTTGTAACATCGTGTCTTTAAAATGTTTTATCTTTTGTTTGAGCTTCATTTTCTCATACATCTTGCACCCCTCATGCATCTTACCCTTGTTCATATCTTCTTTTCTTTCCCTTATTCCTCTTAATTCATTTGTCTATTCGTGACAAAATGGGGGAGAGTATACTGGAGAGTATACTGGTGTGTTTCGTCATTTCTTTATGACTTGTGTGCACATTCTAGAGGGGAGAAATTCTACCTCGTGCACATTCGTAGGGGGAGAAAATCATAGGGAAGATGCATATACCAAGGGGAAGAAGACATTCTTTTATGAGAAAACCTTGTTTTGTTTGTTTTACTTTATGCTTGTTTTCTCGTTGCTTTATGGTGCTTTGAGTTTCATTTAGTATCTATGCTTTGTTGCTCTTATCACATCATGCTTATGTGTTGAACATGCAAACAAAACATACAAAACATACGCAGTGGAAAGTTAACGGATCTACTTCATTCGCAATCGATAACATGTACTATGTAAATTTTAAAATATAAGAATAAGAGAGCGTATCTTGGTGTGGTGAATTTCAAAGCAAAAATTAAAAGTACCTGAGAATACTTTTAATCTTCACTCCAATTCCACTAACACCCAAGAAGTGTGGTCTCTAAATCAGTTATGTGTATTTCTTCAAGATAGAATATGAGAGTGTTCAACACTCACATAAAAACCATTTCATGTTCTTATAAAATTCTGTATATTTCTCTCCTTATAACTGATTATCTAATTGGGCTAGCCCTTTGAGCCTTTCCAATTGGGCTTTAGTACGTGGCTTGGAATGGGACTAAAAGGGAACAAATAAGATACTAGCTCCAATGGGCCTTGGGCTTTTCTGTCAACTCTTGACAAGTCCAAAAATTAGAAGTACTTGAGACCACTTTTAATCTTCACTCCAATTCCACTAACGCCCAAGAAGTGTGGTCTCTTAATTAGTTATGTGTATTTGTTCAAGATAGAATATGAGAGTGTCCAACACTCACATAAAAACCATTTCATGTTCTTACAAAATTTTGTATATTTCTCTCCTTATAACTGATTATCTAATTGGGTTAGCCCTTTGGACCTTTTTTATTGGGCTTTAGTATGTAGCTTGGAGTGGGACCAAAAGGGAACAAATAAGACACTAGCTTTAATGGGTCTTGGGCTTTTTTGTCAACTCTTGACAAGTCCAAAGTTACCATTAATTATATTTAATACCACTATATAAATATAATTGCACTCTAGGCCTTTTTAATAAATTATATCCCAAGACTTTATTATACAACCCCTTCATAAAATATTCATAGTAATACAAAGTCATTAATGTAGACTGCCACTTTGTAGATTATTACATCTTAATCCTTGAGTACCCGATTTAATCCTTTAAGTTATTCATCATATATTTATGAAATCCAATTTCATAAATATATACTTTAATAACTATTTACTAAAGTAATTAGATCTAAAATTCTGAATAATAAACCCATTAAACTTATCTCAAGGGAATATTTTGCATCTCCATTAAGAGATTATGAATTCCATCTTGAGAATATATGTTCCATCAATACTAAATGTTGCTGCCCAACATACTGAGGTTTTGACCGTAACTTTACATCTCACCCCTGATATATCAAAGCAACCTATATTTCATGATTAGGTCCATTATTCTCTCAGAATTAAGAGTTCATGTATATATAAGTCGTGAGATTTATTATTCAATTGACAATTGTTAGGAGAATAATAAATCTGACAGTGGTCTAGTTCAATATATCTTAACTTTTAAAACAAATCAACATACCAACTAGAAGTCTCCATTTCCATGATCAAGATAAATCATCTTAGTTGATATGTTATAGTCTTCGCAGATGAAACGCCCAATTTCATCACTGACTACGAATTAAAATTCTGAGTTTACAAAAAACTTGTGATTTATATCTTCTGTGACTTTTCGCATAAATCACATACTATGCATCTCATGGACTATATGATAATGTCCGAATATTCATGTTACCATTCTTTTAGATAATAATAATAAAACAACTTTATTAATTACAACATTAAGTCATACATAATGTTATATATAATATCATACATAACATCATACAATAGGATTTAAGAGCACTAATCCCAACATAGACCCTTTCAAACTCTCTTGAGGATCTTAAGATAGAGTCTTGCATATAGCAAAGTTCCATTTACGAGAGCTAAATTTTAGAGTCCTATAATTTCTTGCACTAGCTCAGTGTCCGCAAATACCACCAAATAACATTATTCCAAAGGAAATCCATGTAGATAGAACCTCTCAAAACCTCAAAGATAAAAATGACACTAAAACATCCATTCTTGCACAAACTTCAAAACTATTATCATCCACACCTATTTGGATCTAGATCAAATAGAGAGTTTGGAAGCATTGCGCAAACTTTTCTGACTCCTAATCATGATAAAATCTCACAAATGTAGGATTCCAATGAATTGCTCCATTTATCAACTCAATGTAATCTGACACCATAGCCTTTTTATTAATAGCTAAACCAAAGCCCGCAAATCTATAGAAAGAATCCTTTTCCTACTCGAATTGCTCCATTTATCAAATGTTCCAAAATTTTTTTCACAAGTAAATTTTCCTTTAAGTCAGATTAAACAACAACTACAATTAAACACAACAACAAGCTTATCTAAAACCCACATCAACAACTAGGATTAAACACAACAACTGCGATTAACAACAACAACTCACACCCGGATTGAAAACCTAAAAAAAATTGAACACAGATTTTAGAAATTACCTTAATGCAATTCTAATCCTCTAAGTTTGATTTTTAAGCTTGATGTTGAGAGTTGTAGGTGAGGCTTAGGTTAGGGTTTGGGTTGCATTTCGGTCTACTAGTAGAAAGAAGAGAACTTGGAGAGGAAGCGCACTTGGAGAGGAGGCGCTTTGGAGAGGTTTCAGTTTACTGATCGGACTAAGGGAGATAGAGGAAGCGTATAGGCTACTGATCGGACTGAGGGAGAGGAAGCGCTTTGGAGACATTATGTTGTGAAATTTTAAAGTACTCGCAAGTGTACGAATCGTACCGAAGTATAGTCTGACAAGAACGAGGTCGAACCCATAGGGACTTGAATGAACGTAAGAAAATTAATTAAACCTTAACCAAATTAATCCTAATCTAGTTTAATAAAAATTGTTTGTTTTGAAATTAAATAAACTAAGCAAATAATTAAACTAAGCAAAAGATATAAAGCAATAAAAAGATGTAAACAATCAAGAGAAAGAAATTAAGGTTTTGGAATCCGCGTTATAAGTCATATCAGCGTATATTTATGATCATTAATTTTCCCTATTCATTACATGATAATCTAGAAATCAATCTTGCTATCATGGAAAATATTCTTATTAAAATCCTTATTTTAAAAATCAAAGACATGTTCTTCTTCGCTTTTTAAGTATAAAATCAAATTATCAATTGTATCCATAGCCAAATAAATCACAAGATATATCCAATTTTAAAAATCAAATCATAAATTGTATCTAATGACAGACAAATCACAAGCGATATCCAATTTTATGATCAAGAATTAATAAACCAAGCATTTAATTAATTAAGACAAATCCTAAATCATGAGAAAAACATGATTGAACTCATATCTAGAATCCCATCTTAGTCAATTGATATGCAGCAAGACCAATTTAAATCATTAATGAACAATTATTGTGGGAAAAAACAAATCACATAAATATTACTGATAATCCTTAAAAAGGTTTCATTCTTAACCCTAATTATAAATTTAGCTACTCATAGTAATTGAAAGAAAACACAAAAAAAAAAAAATACTAAACATTAAACTAGAAAAATAATTAAAACTAACTATCATGGAAGAGGCAGCCGCAGCTCTCTATACATTCAGCCCTCAGCCCTAGCACTAACCTCCCTGAATTTTGCCCTCAAGAGCCTTTAAATAGGTCAAGAAATTCTATTATAAGTTGAATTCCCGTTTGGAGAAAATTCCAGATTTTTAGGCTTCATTTAACCGACGATTTTGGCCTATTTAACTTCAAAATTCGGACTTTGGGTAAACTACAAAGTTGCAACCCTTTAAGTTAAATTTCCAGATCAACTTGAATCATCTTGATTGGACATCTGAGCCGAAAGTTATGCCAAAAATACTAACTGATGTGCAGGTTGGAATCCTAATCCGAATTGGACTTGGATTTGGTGCAAATTTCCTTTGATTCCTTGCTCCAATTGGACTTAAATTTAATTGGGTTGGCCTTTAACTTCATCATAGTCCTTGTAAAAGTAAAGTCCATTCTCCTACAAAAGACAAATTCATGCAATAAAATTCAATTAAGCACAAAATTGATTATTCACCATTATTCCAAAACCAAATATAAAATACATGAATTAACTCAAAATAAGTATGATAATGCTTTCTAACAATGATATAAATATGAAAAATTAAGCTATTATCAATGCACATCACGTTACATGCAAAATTTGCTTTTATTCTGCATAGAACTTGATTTTCCCATTGCCGAGTTTTTAACTGTCCAGCTGAAATTTTTTAATTGGAAAAAGCCACGGCTACTTGACCAGCCTGGCAAAAACGTGAAACAAACTCGATCATCATAAAATTGAGGTGCAATGGAACTCGATTTTAGTATCATCGAGTTTCATGTAGAACCAGATTTTTACAAAATCGAGTACTAAAACAGGGACACAAACCTAAATACTTTCAAAATAGGGACATATTGTTGGATTTTTTGCAAAATGAGGGCAAAAGCCCATTTTCTCCTAATACTATATCAGTAATTTTTACTTTATTTTAATTTTTTTATGAGGAAACTATATCAGTAATGTTTTTTTTTTTTGAGAAAAATATTAGTAATGTGAATGGTGCAACTTTCAACTTCTTATAAAAAAATAAATAAAAGCAAAACAAAAATGTGAATGGTTCAACGATTTTCTAAAAAAAAATTTCTATAAAATTAACAATATGAATGTCACTCAATATGAATGTCACTCTATAACAATATGAATGTCACTCAAAATTTAAACTTATTATACTTTTTTTTTCTTTCGTATAATTGAATTGTTATTACATACAATAGGAGAGTACATATTCAAAGTGCAAGAACAAACAATGCCGAAAGACTACAAGATTCTTGACGGTTGAATTATAGATTGACCTCAGTTAATTAATTTAATTACCCAATTATGTCAAATTACATGCAAAATCGTAGAGGCACGAACAAATCACAAAATAACCTTGAGTGCAATGAAAAGTAAATTTGATACGGTGATTTGTTGGCTAATGAGGAAAACCTTTTACAAGGTAAAAAGCCCACCAGGTGATTTTAAGGTCACCACTCCTAAGAATCACTAATCAAAATCAAGAGATTACAAATACAAGGAATCTTAACCCAAACTTGGTGTATCCTAAAGTATTAACCTACAATTGAATCCTTATGTCAATCCCCAATTGGTCTTGATTTTGTAGAGACTTCTTCCCTTTACACAAATCCTAGTATGTGACTAACTCCCAAAAAATTGAAACTTATTGTTAGATGCAAAGTTATTCAATACACTTGGAGAGAAGGAAGTGCTTTCTTTTTACCTTCTTTTCTTTCAACTCAATCCATGGACTCAAAAAAATTCGGTGCATAGGTGATAGGAGTCAAAAAAGAAGAAGAAGACATTATTACTTAGCAAAATCATCTCCATCCGACCATATTCCCTAAAAGACTTTTGTGGAGCTTTACTTTATTGCATATTAATTATTTTTCTTTTCAAACCTTCTTAATAAGTGATTAAGAAAGTCAAAAACTCATACTCCAACATTTTTTTAAAAAATAATCAAGCAAAAACTCCAACATATAATAGGTGGAAAATCAAACTTATAGATTTCCTCCTCCCTAATTATAAAATTTTAAAATTAAATTCAACCAAGTTATGATTTCTTTCGTGTTATATCTTAAATAGCTCGATTCTTTCTCAAAAAAAAAAAAAAAAAAAATATATATATATATATATATATATATCTTAGGTAGCGTGATTAAATTCAACCATGTGTTGGTGTATTGACCAACATAATATGAACAATATTATCTTTCACAAGAACAATTAAATTCAACCACGTGACTCATAGGTAAACACAACAATATAATTGATTTTTTAATTAGAGAACCTAAAATATAACACCTAAAGAAGTGTATCTATTATGTATCAAGAAGAAAACTTCTACCTCAACTGCCTAGTTTCAACAAGATGGTATCCTATGTCCGCTCCACCGTGTATGTGGTTTTTCATAGAATTGTAAGTGGTCGATTCCAAAGTTCAATCAAAGAAGATACTTCCAATTGCATTGCATTTTTAACTTGTTCCCTTCCACAAAAGACTGTGTCGGTCAAGCCCAAAAAGGTCCCCGGCACTCGTATTGGTGAAAGTCGGCCCAATAGACTATATTATGTCATTACATCAAACCCAACCATGCATAGGGCTTTAGGGTTGGGGCACTATGGTTTTTTGTGAACTATATTAAGCCCATATGTCACCATTTAATTTTTTTTTAAAAAAAATATTAGAATCCACTTGCCCCCAAATTAAAGAACAAGGGCCTATGGACTTGGAGTACTCTACTGAAGTTAGGCAGGGTAGCCCTAGAACAATTCTCCAAGCTCTTATGGATCCACGTGTGGGACCTATCATGCATGGGGCCAAATTGGACAACTATATTGCCAAATTTAACGTTCATTTCTTTCTTAAAAAATTTAGGAAATCACACATTTTGACACAAATTAGACACGTGACAAATGGTGATTGAATTACTTTTTATTAACTACCAATAATTAATGAACTCGTGTGTAAGTGATGCAATTCAATCACACATTAACAAATATGCAAGTTGTATCAAAGTGGGCAAGTGTGTATCCAAATAAGAACTAGTTTCTCTCTCCTACCTAAATCCCCCTACCCTTTAAAAATAAATAAATAAAAAGTGAAGAGGAAAAAAGTGATACTTATAATTTGACTTTCAAATAGCCGAATTAGGTGAGAGAAAATACGAGAGTGAATTTGGCTTTCCTAATTTGTCACTTTCAATGCCAAATTCCCTCTCAAATTTTTTCATACCTAGTTTGGCATCTTCAAACAGATAATAGAAGAATGCCATGATAAAGTTTGTTATTACAGTCACAAATCTGTATATGTTTTTTTGTCTCTCATTTCAATTATCTAGACGTGTAAGTATATATGCTATTCACTAAAGCCAAAAAGCCATCCCCAAGTCATTGATGCCTTTTTTTTTTTGGGTAAGAAATCACAAATCTAATTCTTGAAAAAAAGAAAGAAATCCCAAATCTTACTCCAGTCTTAAGGAGCTCACGTTTAAGTTGCATTTGCCTGTACGCAAGTTTCATCCAATTGAATCATTAAATCATATATATATATATATATATATATATGGGATTTCGCATTAACATGTTCACTAAATATAACATCATTATAGCTCCCAAAGAAAAGACAACAAGGTTGTAGGGGATCCTTAAATGAGCTCTCAGTTTGCACTTTTTTAATTAGATTGCTTGGCTTTTACCTTTTAGTTCGGAGATTCTAGCCTTTTGCCCTGTTTTGGCAAAATATTTGGCATTATGCCCCTGTTTTGAAACTATATAGGGGCGTGCCCTTGTTTCGAAACTCGGCTTCAGACTGGCACTCCAGCGTGGCTTTTGGGCAATAAAAAATTTTCGCGTAACTGTTTGGAACTTGGCAATAGGGAAACCGAGTTATATGCAAGATAAATTGGGATTTTGAATGTAACATCTCCAAAACAGTTTGTCTTCATCCCTCAGAAAAATCCTCAGCGCCCTCTGTCCGTTTTGTCTCCCACCCTCAATCCGTTCTGTCCCTCCCTCAGTTCGTTCAAAGTTGATCCTTTCCTTTGTTCGCAGCTTCAACTTCTCTTATTTCCAAGTTCGTAGGCCGAAGCTGAACACAAACCACGCCGAAAACTGTCACCATAACCCTCACCATAGCCGAAGGTCAACCCAATCCATCTTCAGAGTTAAAGGATTAGAAGCGTATTAAGGTAATTTGTAAATGCTGAGTTCAATTCTTTTTTCCCCTTTGCATTTAATCTGAGTTAAGCGTGGGTTGTGCATGTACTCTGATTTAAGTGTGGGTTTGTCTCTGTTTCTCTATTCATTATAATTGTTGCCGTTTTAGCTTTGTTGGGTTTGGTTTTGAACTGGGTTTTGATGCATAACTAGGGCACAAAACCCAGGTGGCATGACAATGGTGTTCATTATTAGGGAAACTATAACTGTAACTATATTTGGGCGTGACAATGGTATTGAACTGGGTTTTAATTCATATAGTTTGAAACTGTAACTGTATCAAATCAAACTCTATAGTTTCGACAAAAGAAAAAAAAAATCTAATCTTTAGCCTGGAACTATATTATATTTGAGCGGGTCTATTTTGCTCTCTTAAAGTATGAGGTTTAAAATATAATTTTTCTAAATACTTATAATAAACTGACTAGAGTTCAAGTATATGTGATTGTATTGATTATTGTAGCAAAAATAGTATGATCTTTTCCAATAATAATTCAATTCAGTCAAGTTCATGTGACTGATTGGTCAATGCAATCAAATGGTTAAATATAATTTGTGAAATTAAGGTAGAAAAACTTCAGATTTGTATCTAAGTTTATCAACATGATTGCATGCGTGTCAGATATGCAGCAACTGCCAAATATGGATCCTGGACCCGCGGTTGGTACACAGTTGATGTAGCAGCTGGCTCATCGATCCACGGCGTTGTGGGAGACGCCTGCTGCCGGTGAGGTACGTAGTTGCAATGAACTTTGGACATGTCGAAATCATTTCTTTTTCTTGCTGTATGGTTCTTTGATTACTTGTAAATAGATGTTGGAAATGGTATCATTTCTCTTTTGGTTTAGGTAGAATTTTATTTAATCCAATGAGAAAATGTTATGACGAGAATTTCATTAACAGCATCAAGTGTTATGACGAGGTATATTGAAACTATAATGTTAAAAAAATATTAAACATCAGTAGCGGCTAATGAAAAGGTATATTCAATGTCAATAGATTTCATTTAAAAGTTATATTGGAAATGATTTAGCAATAGCCTATACAAAAGCAAGTATTTGGGTCATTGATGCATCATCAATGATCAATTATATGTAGGTTTCAATTAATTCAACTAGTAAAATCTTTTGTAGTTGAATAAACGATTTGGCGTTTGATCTCTGTCTACACAAAAAATTTGATGTCTTAGTATGATAATAAAGAACAATTATCAGGAACAAATGTTATAGATTGAAATTTTCTCTATTTGACGTAGATCTAAGTGTTTAACTTCTCTATTAAAAAAAAAAATTTCAATGTGTTTAAGATTTTCTTACAATCAAGTTCAAGTGTGCGAGCATGTTTAAAAAAAAAAAAACATGCTTGCACACTTGAACTTGATAGTGTGTACGCTAATCTTAGTGTCTATGACTAACTAAATAGACCATTATAGTTTTCATAGTATTGGCCTTGTCTAACTAAAAACTAAAATAGATCATACTGCGTGGACTAGACAACAGAAATTATTGTACTAGTAATCGATCAGTAGCAACCAACAAAGTCTCTCGGTGGTCAAAGAATTAGGACTGAGACATTGTTATAAATTGTCTGATTAAGAAACCCAAGTGCAGCTGTACTCTATTCTTAAATATAAGTCCACCTTACGATTACCATTTTGGTTTTTAGATAAATAGTTCTAAATTTTCTCTCATTTAATTATTGTTTTTTTTATGGCACTGGTTTATAAACAATTCAACCTCTCTTCTATTCCCACCATTGATAGGAATTTTTTTTCTTTTTTATTTTATTGCATTCAGTCTAATGATCCCATGAGCTGCCTTTCGGAGAACCCCAAAAAAGCTTTCTCATTGCAAAACGCCTAAGGCCCCCCTATGACATAAAAAAATTAAATGCAAAACAAATAATACCACATGTCAATAAACTTATATAATCATTCAACTAATTTAAATTTGGGGTTAATATTTAACAAATGGCATGTGGAATGGGAATAAAATGAACTAGAAATTTCTATTCACAGAATCATGAGGGGCCTGCTAATATAGGCATAGTGTACATTGCCAACCAAACAAGGACATTGTCTAATTCATAAATCAGGGTCTCCAAAATTTTTTTGGTAGTTGTGCCAAGTGTATCACCTATATGAATATTATCATACATAAGCATGTCACAGTCTATAAGCTACTTAGGAGGGGGGTCCAAATTAAAGCCATTTTTAATTGTGTGTCAATTTTTTTGGAACAAAATTAAAGTTGTGACTAGTTAAGACCTAGTCAGCCTCAATCATAATCTTCCAATTCATCAACCACAACGACAAACTCATAAAGATTAAAAAAATTAAGTTCTAATAATTTGGATACATTAATTTGCAATGTCATTAATGAACCTTTCCACCCATTGCAAACATGTATTTTGGAGAATCTTCTTCTATTTAATGTCATTGATCTTGAATTGATCCTATCTGCTATTCAGCAAGAGTGAATAACCGTTAATATCGCAACTAACATATTGTATAATGTTCATAACTAACCAGTTAGCCTACTGTTTATTGCATATTATTATTATGTAGCATTCTTATAGTTATTTCATGTGCAATATCATAAGACAACGCTCTTTCGTGTGCAGGTAGTGCCAGGCGTGCTAAAGTGTAGACGCCGATCTTGCCAGTTACCCCAGCATGGGCTAGACCCACGAATTGCCCATTACATAGCTGAGGCGGGTTTCAAAGGGTTATTTAAGGTTCCAAACATGGAAGTTGATCACGCATTGATCATAGCTCTAGTCGAGCGATGGCGTCCGGAGACGCACACGTTTCACTTACCGCATGGAGAGATGGGTATCACCTTACAAGACATTGAGGTCATGCTAGGGGTTCCGATTGATGGGTTGCCGGTGACTGGGAGTGTCAAGTTAGAATGGCCTGTGTTGTGTCGTGATTTACTTGGTCATCATCCTCCAGACCCACTACTGCATCCCCATGAAAACATGTCTATCCTTGCTGGAGCGAGGTTAAGAGTTAGCTGGCTTAAGGAATAGTTTAGAGGTCCCCTACCTGCGGCTGCAGCTGACGAGGTAGTGCAGCAACATGTGCGCTATCACATACTAGTGTGGTTGGGGTCCATTCTGTTTATGGACAAGTCAGCAGACCGAGTGTCAGTCATGCCTCTACAGTTCCTGAACCCAATTAGCGATGCGAAGAGGTACAGTTGGGGTAGTGGAGCGTTAGCCTGGCTGTACAGGCACCTATGCAAGGCATCGGAGACGAAGGCGAAGCAGATTGGAGGAGCACTGATGTTGGTGCAGTTGTGGGCGTATTTGAGGTTCCCAGTTATATGACCTGTTACGAGGCCGCCACAACCACCAGTGGAGGTAGGTCCCCTCGCGAGGAGGTATTTTATTTGATTAATACACTTGGTAGAATTGTCATGCCATTTGTCATTCACCGTGCATGTGTCTATAAATTACCAAATTAGGATGGAATTTCAAGTTCAAGTCATTTTAGCACTATATGTGTTCTTCGCAGTTAGTATTTCTAACGGCCTTCTGAAAATTAGACTTGCCTTGTCATGAATAAACTTCTGGACACCGTGAAAAATGTTGTCAACCAATTGATTAGCAACATTAGGAATGCTTTAGCCCTTGGATGGCTAGACAAAATTAAAGGCAATATTATTGTAGTAAGACTGTTTTTCAAAGCTTTTTACAAATATTGCCTTGAATGCGTGACATGAAACTGTGAGAGAGAAAGCCTGCAAGGGCTTTGTTAAGACATATTTGACTTTTATGACAGTGACCTTTATGACATATTGTAGAGTCCACAATATAAAATATAATTTCCATTAATTATATGGTTAATATAATTATATTAATTATATGGTTAATATAATTATATTGACAAATACCTTGAAGTATACATTAACAAATACCTAAAAGACTAATGTATACATTAATCGGATCCGAAATTAAATATAAAAATCGTCCTCATTCTTGCTGAGTAATGCACAGGCAACTTTGTGCAAAAAACAAAAAAAATTCCAATTTGCCTACCCTCCAGCTCCAAGCAGATACCCTAAGGTGGCAATTAATCCAACAGTTCAATTGTATATTGGAGAGTCAAAAAGACAAAGAAAATGTATATTGGAGAGTCAAAAAGAAAAATTTCTTGACTTTTTTTAAATAACAACTTACTATATGTATCATGCACCCAATCCAAATCAGCATCTTAAATTGCATCAGCCAACATAGGATACACATGAAACAACCTTTTCTAAAATACAATGCAATTTTTTTTTGGGGGGGGGGGGGGGCGGACATTTAAAAAAGCTAGGTTTGGAATACAACAAAATTTCACAATAATATCAAAATATTTGAGATTACAAATCTAACACTAACCCATACAGTCTTACAAATTAAATCTATTTACAGGATAGCTTGTCAATGGCTCTTCGCACTCACTCATCAATCTATTTTACCCAAAATCGTACTCTTTGATACTTCTAAAAATACCATATCTTCCTTAATACCCTTTCAAGTTGGACAGTGTCCACCTTTGCCTCAAATTTTGGAACCCTTTATCCATAGTATCTACTGTTGTTAGGTGCCCCTTTCCCATGGCAATTGGATTTCAAACAGAAAAGCTTAAGAAACATAATTGTAAGACTTTTGCAAAGCTTAACAAACACAAAACATATTGGATGTGGATGAAAATTATAAATTAAAAAGCAATTGGATTTGCAAAGCAATTACAAATTTCAAACATAAAAGCAACATAAAAGTACCAACGTACACTAAGTGTGCATTTGGATTTGGATGAAAATTAGAAATTTTTTTACTAAGTCCCCTAGGAGGAGGACCAAGTAGAGTCCACAATACAAAATGGGTTAATGCAATAGACATACAAGGAGTCAAAATAAAATCTTGGAACCGAATAAAAAAATAACAACAATCCAAAGAGATTCTAGGCTTTTTCCCCTACTGAGCAAAGTAATATATATATATATATATATTGACACTTTTTATATATAAGTGAAATGGCTTTTGCGAAGCATTTTACTCTTACGGCAGCATTGTTGTTTGATATTAACTAATGGGCATTGTCTGAAATTGTATGTTTACTAGATGGAAGGGGCCGAAGAGCATGACAGAGCATGCCACACATGTGCTAGCTGCGTATCGTACGTCACTGTCGAGTATACGGGCACACCAGGTATTCTACCTCTTCATGTCATGATGATATAGTTCTCCCTAGTTTTGTTTTTCACTTGGTAGGGTTGTCAACTACTGCATGTGTATAGTTAATAATGTAACTTTGGTCGACTAGACCACATATACAGGGAATTAGTTACGAACCTTCCACAAGTTCAATACAATCAATATTTACATTGATGTTTGTGGTTTTTATTCCGCACATATTTAGCTGTGAACCCTTAAAAATTCTCCCTCGCTTTCCATGTCAAATCCAATAAGATGGGGAAATAGGTCAAGAATGTCTTATGATTTTTAGTCAAGTGGTTCTTCAATGGTTTTGTACATATTTGCTCAAACTGAGGATTGACACAAATAAGTACGTGTTTGATTTGTTTTTTTGTTGACCGTTTATTCAGGTTGTTTGGGAGCCGTATAGGGATGTCCTAGACTCGCTGCCCCCATATTGCATTGCCGGCCGACACATATGGAGGGCCATTGTGCCGTTGATCTACTTCTGGATAGTAGAGGAGCATCATCCCGAACGTGTCTTTCGTCAGTTTGGGATGAAGCAAGTGCCACCGGAGATTGTGGATACATCGGTTGATCTCTATAGAATATCCCTCCAAGGTAAATTAGAGAGGACTTGGCCGCAAGAACATGCTGGCTACATTGAGCGATGGGCCCATAGAGGGGAACATGTTGCCGAGGCACCGATATTGGATGGGGACACGACGTACCTTGTTGCTTACATGGAGTCGTACCGAAGGATGACCAGACGGTACATTACACTAGAGTCGGCGTATTGGGATATGTTGGTAAGGCAACAATTCCATGCTTCTTTTATGGATCGACAATATATGTGTGTTGCTGCATGCATTATGAAAATTATGTTCTATGGAGCCATTGAATCAATATTTTGACATTCATTGTAGAGAACATTTCATTTATTGTCACTACATATGCATTTGTCGCAACCAATATGTACTGGTGTGTCATTTCAATAGCCATTTCATACAGACTCGCTATATATATATGAATAAGGTGATCATAGTTTTGCACAACAGTTAAGTAAGCAGAAAATAAAATTTTTAACTTAACACATTTATTTCACAGGTTGAGTCAAATGTTGCATCACTTTTGCAATGCGAACCAGGATCTGAACTATACAACCAGCTGCTACGTACGCTGGATCTTGTCGGAGAGTTGAGCCGAGTCCAATTGGAGAATGCACGTGTGACGAGTGAGGCGAGCACACAGGCCATGGGCCGTGGCGGGCGAGGTGGTGGGTCGGGAGGGCATGGAGGTGTTGGAGGTCGTAGAGGTGGTCGTGTCCCTCCGCCTGCGCCTGTACACAATTCAGAGGATGAGCATGAGTCAGGTAACTTCCACCTCTAATACCTCCAACTCTTACTGACTTCCAATTCTAGTACTTTCTGTTGTAATTCATTTAGACGACGTATTATAGTAGCAAAGTATATATTGCTTGATAAGTGGTTTTCAGGATTAATTTGCACTAAGATGGACGTAATTGTGGTAAAATGAGTTACAATGTTCTAGCAAACTTGAAAACTTAAAACTAAGCATATCGTCCGTAACCAGTGGGAATAAGCACTTTGTCCCAAAATATTAAATTCAATTTTGCCTACAATTTAAAGAGAAATCTTTTAACTCATAAGAGACAAAGTACTTGATTAAGGGTGGACATCCTAAAGGGTATGCTCTATACTCTTTCTTAGGATATGGTATCTATATTTTCTTTTCATACAGTAAAAGGGAAAAAATTTTATTCTTTAGTATCACATTGTATGCAGTAGAAATGAGTCCAGTCCAAGTGTCCAAGAAGAGAGAGGGAGAGTTGTTTGTTGTTTTACCCTATACAAGATGTGTATTATGGAATTGCACTTTATATCTAAAGGTTGTGTGTATTGTATTAGTAGTAGTACTTTCAAATTTATAAGGTAACAAAAAAGAACAAACAAACAAAAACTTCAAAGTTGTTTATCAGATACTGTTTTTTTTTTTTTTTTTTTTTTTTTTTTTTTTTTTGTGTTGGATACCAATATGTCTGTACTGTCACTTTGTGTTATACGATAACAAGTAGTGACAATATGTGTATACTGTCACTTTGCATTATAAGGTAACAAGTAATGACATCTTAGTGTTCTTTAAAATATAGAGAATCTTAATCCCTAAAGGCTTAGTTGTATTCAATCTCTTTTTATAAATCTTATTAACTCTTTATTTATCATCTTCATTTATTTGGTTTCTCCCAAGCAAAAAAAAAAAAAAAAATATATATATATATATATATATATGTATTGAAATGTAAGACATGCAAACCTGTTTCTTCATCTTCTTTATTTATTCTGACTCAATCCCCTGTTGCCATCTTAATAAATACAACTGTTTTGGTACAGATGATGAGGCGTTTGACGGCGATTGGGACATGTACATGGATGGCGCCGGGTCATCGCGATGCACGTCTGACGCTGCTGCCCAGCCATCCCACCCCGCTGGCCATGACGATAATGCAGAACTCGGCACCCAAGCTCAAGCTGGCCCTCGATCCCTACTACCCATGCGGCTGTCTCCCCCATTGGTCAGTGGCTCTGCCCACGACGGTGGCTGTATATTTGTACCGACACCTGGCCGAACGACTCTACCTACAGTTCAGCCTAAGCCGACCCAAGAACCTTCACTTCCTAACCCTGACGAACCGGCTGCACAGATTGAACGGATAGGGAGTGAAAATATTGAGCGGGTACCCATGCTGCGAAGATCACTCCGCACTGACATACATCCCCCTAATTGTGGGACCGGTGACGGTAAATACCATGCACTCCCTGTGAACTTAAACTAATGTTATTTATTATGGGACTTTGATCTGAGAAGCATGCATGCATTCATATATGTGATGTAGAACTTAATCCAAATGTACATGCATATATAGCACAGTTGTTGAGATTCTCTTCATGTAGGCTTCCATCCCGTTAAATGTTGCATTAATGTCAACCTAATAGGGGTTTCATTGTAAAAAAATAGGTCAGACTAAATGCATCTAATATTATCAATAATTGTGAATTAATTGTGAATGACTATGGTTGTGTATATGATAGTTTTTCACAAACACGTGGTGTAGAAACACTGCTTTTAGTCCAAACAATAATAACAGCAAATGATATTAATAGTAATAATAATAATAATACACATACCCGTACGCAGTACAAACCATGGGTTGTCCCTCTTTAAACTCTGCTTTGGTTGTTAGGGAATGTGTGCATGCAAGTAATGTGCTCTGCTTTCAATTTCAAGTAAGACGAGACCGGCCAAGGTAGCTATGAGGAAACGAAAAGATCATTGAGCTGTTGATGATGTGGAGCATGTGGGGGTAAAACCTTACCCAATATCTGTTGCAATTATTAGATGTACGGTTGTTGAGGTTTAGTTTTTGATAATTAACATGATGTTTGTAAAAAAACATCATGTTGATAAGCATCGATAACAATATTAGAAAGTTGGGATTTTTATTCGCTACAATTAGTCGATTGTTACTTTTAAGCAACTGAATTCACAACCATTTTCAAAGTGGGTTTGGTTTAGGTTTTCGGGGTTTTGGGTTTGCTTTGGCCGTGTTGGTATGCTTGTGGGCTCCATGAGGTAGACGCGTGTCTTGCATTCAAGTTTTCTCCCCTGTTTGGGTGTTACCTCCCCTGTTTTCTTGGTCATTAGCTGTAAAAGAAGAAACCTTTGGAACATCCATTTCTATCTTTTTGATGAACAAATATGCACAACTGTGCCCACATACATTAAACTGTAGCGGGTGGGTTTGTATAGCGTTTTTTGAGTAAAAGCAAGAAACTTAGTTGAACCATATGGAAAAGCTGGTTTGTGTCAATGTTTTCACCGTAGACTATTTCGAAAATGGTTTATATTTGAAACAAATGAGGATGATTGGGGAGTAAATTGAAAGTGGACTAGGCAGGGTAATATGCTATTTATGTCTTTATCTTGTTGACTGAAAAAGGATGAGAGGGATGATTGTATTTATGTGTGGCAGAGCTTACTTGAACGTGATCGGAATTAGTCCTCTATTTGTCAAGAACTTACAAAAATGAGTTTGGTTTACTTGTTGATTGTATTAATTAAAATTCTGGCTCTTGATAGGTAATGAGGTACAGTGTTTGGGAGTTTAGGATAAGGATTCTTGATTTGTTATGCACAACTGGTTTGAGACAGCTATATTGCTACCTATAGGCGTTAGGAATCTACTTGAGGCTACACACACACACACATTTTACCTCCTCTTTCTTTACTTACTACCTTGTGCCTTAAGACTCAAAACTATATCATTGCACCACATTGGTTGTTATTGCACCTGATAGCCAATATAATATTCCTTTCTTTTCTTCCCTTTTGCTGACAAAAGGTTTCTTAGAGATGTATTAATTAATATCTTCCATTGTATATTATGTGTGGATAAGTGTTCTGTCTCAATTACATTTCTCTTTTTGGGTACATTTCATTAGAGTTGTTTTGTAATTTATGATTATAGTTTACAGGGCACTTACATATGTAATAGTTTGGGTGATTATAATGGACCAAAGGCACTTACATATGAACACATTCCATTGCTAGAGGAATAATCAGGTGCATAGACTGCAAAATCTGAAATAATTCTTGATGAAAATGTCCATATTGATTTTGTAGCCTAAGTTCAAAGTGTTGATACTGGGACAATCCAACAAATGATGATCATTCCAAAACACAGCCTTAGTTGAAGATGATCATTCCAAAACATAGCCAACGAAGGTAATTAATAAACTGTGGGTATTTTGCTGGTGGATAATATATTTTGTTTCTTGTAGTTCATTTTAAAGATATAACCCGTGGCTCTTTTGGTTGCTTGTGGAAAATATTTGCATTTTTTGTTTCTTGAATTGTTACCAATCATGCCTAACAAGTTTAGCCCAAATTTTGAAGTTTATATGTTAAGGATTTCCAAAATATTCTGCTGATGCTATGTTGGTTCAAAAGAATGTTTGAAATTTTGGTGATGCTATTTTTCATTTACTAAATAATTGTCAAATATTTCTAGTTGAACTTTAATTCTTCTTGGGCATTTCTATGCTATATAGATATGGTATTCATTTATTAACTTTAATTCTACTTGGGCATTTCTATGTTATACAAATATGGTACTTCGACATATTTGCAGTTGGATTTGGGCACAACTGAGCTTATGAACAAGGGTTTGTTTATGCACTTTTTAATTCCCCCTTTATTTTCGAAAATGATTATACGTAGTAATAACTACTAACTATGTCGGTATGATATCTTATTAGCAAGATAATATATTAGCCTTTGTTGCAATTCAACAACAATGTATCTTGCCAGAAATATGTTTTGAAGCATTCCATGAAGCATTGAAGCCAAGTATGTTGCTGTCAATATGCTAATTTTCAGTATCAATGAAACACTGAATGTATTCTTTAGTTTTGATACTTGGTTAGTTTTCCTGTTCATTTACAAGAACTTTTACATGGATTTAGAGTACAAACCAAGAAGAATGTAATAAACTATAGTTATTCTTTTATTGATATTGGCTTGAGAATGTAATAAAATGTAATTGATTGTGTGCCTTTTATTTATAATTGTAAAACTTTTGTAAAGCTTAACAAGCAATTAATATAAGAACAGAATTTTGCATCTTATTATTTAAGTGATGCTACAATGATAGAGAAAATTTAAAACAATACACAATTAAAGAAGCCTATTCACCAACTTAAACATTTCAAAATCGATTGAGCATCTTTTGCATGTAACCACAAATTTTGAATAACCGTGAGGGTAAGGTTCATTTTGTTTCCAATGTCCCATTCCAACTTTGTGGCATGCTTGAAAGTTCGGAATTTGAAACTGGGTGGTTCCTGCAACTATGTGTCTAAGCGTATTTCGGCAATTTCGTAGCCAATGTTTCCCAGGTTCATCCTTTAAAACTTCCAAAAGGTTATCAACGCCACCCCGGTTTGACTCACAATGTAGCATGATTCCCTATATATAAGTTGCAATAAACTTGCCACATGGAAGAGCTTTTTCAATTAAAATTTTCCCTTCCTCGACTTCTTCATTCAAAAAGTATTGCCAGCTTCCTACTATCAGTAGCGCATCGGGATTTTCTGCTTCGTAACACTGAAAAATTAGGGTTTTTTCTGCTTGCTTCAGTAAAGCTGGGTGATTGAAGAATGGAGTCAGTTGAATTTTTTGGAGGACTAAGTTGGTTTCTGTTAACTGGTTGAAGCATTTGCAACTAAGTAAGAAAAAAAAATTAAATTAATAGAGTGGATAATTTATATAGTGGGGAATAAATAAATACATACAACTTGAAATAAAGTTTTTTATACCTTAACTTAATGTTCCCCATAAGTGTTGCCGAATCTTTGCCTACTTTTGAAAAGATTTTAACCAATATCTCGTCAGGAAGATTTTTTTCGGTATTCATTTTTTGCTTGGAAGTGAAACGTGAACAATGATTAAGTATTTATACTAAAACAGATTTTAAGGTTCATAGTATTGTATTAATTAACAATACACAATAATAATATGTTTACGAATTTCGAAATGTGTATACATGAATTTGTTACGGACTTGGTTTATTGGAAAATATTAACTAGTACTCGGTCTTTAGGAAAGCGAGTAATAACTAAAAAACTCGATACGTAGGTGGCCGAGTATGGTTGAGAGGTTGTGGATCAGTCGAACCACCCATCGAATTGTATGAGTCCAGCCAAATGTCTCTGTAAGACTCGTTCGCTCTGCGATTAATGTGTGATCAGTCGAATAACTCGGTCTTTAAGAAATCGAGTACTGTGTAACGCCCCCTATTCCTACTCAGGACCACTTTGTACTCGGCTTTCGAGGCAGCGAGTTCTTGGGCTTAGTAATCAAGTTTCTTGATATCGAGTTCCTACTATACTACTCGGGTTTGGGAGTAGCGAGTATTGATTAGTAGTACTTAGATCAGTCGAAATCTGTGTCGATCCATCAAATGAATGCATGAGTCCAGCCAAACTTCTTTGTAAATATCGATTGGTTCTTGATTGGTTGGCGATCGTTCAAACATAATACTCGGCTATACTTCGATCGAGTACTGTTTACTATGTACTCGATTTTCTAGGAAGCGAGTTTATGGAACTCGCCTAGCTTGTAGTCGAGTATTTCTTGAACAAATGCAAATCTCGAAATTTTCGTGATTATCCTCTTCTCAATACAAATACAAAGCTCTTGAACAAATACAGACTTCTCAATTATCCTCAGAACTCGTCAGCCCTCTCTCAAGAAGAGTGAATTCTGCATTAATCTTGTGTCTCTTCGTTACTCGCCGTTAGCCTTTACTCGGTCTGTGACTCTTCTTCTTCTTCCTAAAACTCCAACCGCCTCTCTATCAAAACCCTACCCTTTCCATGTCTCAAAACATTCTACTCTCTCACCCCCTCAAATCCTTAGCCGACCCCTCTAATTTATCTTCTCCTCAAAACCGTGGCTGCGCTCTGTTCTTTTTCTTCAGCTTTCAACCACTAAATCCAGTAGCAAGGTATATATGTTATATATACTTGTTTTGTTTTCTTACAAATGAAATGAATCTATAATTGTAGATTTTCTTTACCGTGTTAATCATTATCATGTTCATTGTTTAGTAGTAATAGTACTAGACTTGTTTGTTTGTATTTTAGGCGAGTTTAAAATATTTGGGTCTTGCTCGAAGATTTTGTTTCAAGTTTCTTTGTTTCTGTCATCTTAAAACAAAATAATTGTAGATCCATTTGTTTATTCTGTTTAATGATATATGATGTTTGTGGGTTTTTTTCGTTTCTATTTATTTATTTATTTTTTTAGATAAAGGATTTAACCACATATTACATATTTGTGAGAAGCATGTTTCATTGAAAGGAGAAATAAGATAACTTTTGCTTTGATTTGAAATAAGATAGTTAGAGGGGTATTCTTCTTATTTTTGCATTAATCCAAACTTCAAAAGCTCATATAAAAAATAAAAAAAAAGATCGATCCTTGTATTTTCTCAATTAATTATTTTTTTCTTTCTTACAAATGTTTTATTGTATTTGTTTTTTATCTTACTTTTTTATTTATGAATATCTTTTTCTTTGTTATGCATTCTGAAGGGTTACATTTTGCACCTTCATTTATATCAAAGACATGAATTATGTGAATGCTTTATGACACCTTACTGTCTTACCAAAAAACATGTACAAATTAAAAATAAATAGAGAAACAACACTTCCTTTTTTTTTTTTTTGTTAAAGAAAAACTACATTGTTAAAGACATGAAGTTTATGTGAGTGATTTATGAAAAAACAGAAAAAAAAATATGAGGAATTAAAATAATAAATAATCATTATGAGAATCTGAGTAACACTTTCCATTCGTTCACCAAGTTCTCGAGTTGGACAACAATATTTTCAACTCTCGTGACACTGAAAAAAGGTTAAAACTGTGGAACAGTATCACACACATACAATGTGCACATTGCATAGTTAGATTTTGAAGAAAAAAATACCAGAAAGAATTTTCTAGCCTGACGGATGACAATGGTGGATATGAATGTTGTGTATAATGACATTGCTTATAAACTGGAGAGTAATGCACCCACCACCCACAATGTGCACATTAGCCCCTCGACCATCAAGAGTCTTGTAGCTATTAAAGATGAGCTCCTGAGACAGCTTAATGAGCATGTTGCTGGGAAACACAATCCATAGAGGCTTAGTCTGAATCACTGCATATCTTAGCGTGCCTGGCTTAGGATTCACAGCATCATCGTCTTTTTTAGATAAAGGATTTAACCACATAAAGTATAATAAACACCACTGTGCTTTCATCATCTATTTTCCTTGGGTCCGCATTACTGATTTTATCAATGCCACCACGTTTTGGTCTATGATTTCTTAATGCTTCTCAAGTTTTTCCTGTTTCCATCATCTTCAAATGAAATAATTGAAGATCCATAACGACTGCCTTTTTTGTAATTAATAGTACTAATTGTAGATTCAGTGTACATCTGTTGATTTTAAATTTATTTTTCATTCTATAATTTTTCTTAGAATTACTAAATTCCTTATGAATAATTTTTCTTGAAATTGGTCTAGATGGAAAGTGATGAGATGATTCCTATTGACCTTAAGCGTGAAGGAAAAGCCATTGCATTAGAAGATGAAGTTCATGAAGTAACAGGGGAATTGGCTGCACCTCCTCCGCCAAAGAAGGCTAAGACTGAGTCTACGAATAAGACAAATGTGAAGGTCTACAAGAGGAGGACTTCAACTGTTTCGCGTTGGTTTCAGCTGCTTCCGACAATGTCCAAAGAAATGTCTACCCACAGCAAGGAGTGTGGAAAGGAACTTATTGCTTCTGGAGCAGATGGTCCTGGAGATTTGAAGCGCCATTTGGAGTTATGTCCAAGGAATTCTGAGGTGCCATTGAGCATTCCTATTTCTACAGTTGCAGATATAGGTAATGTTTTTTCTATTTATATGTTGGCTGAATGAGTTCTACATATTATGATGATTTTATAAAAACAAATTATGATAATACAAATTATTGTCAAATTATGATAATACACCAACTATTTGAACGTTGTACAATTTAAATCCCAATTTGAATTACTTTTAGAATTTGCATTATTTGAATGTATGTCAAAAAGGTTCTAGATTTCCCATATCATAAAAGGGTGTAGAGAAAACTAGAGAAAACAAAAACAATATGTATGTTAAATATTAATCATGAAAGGGTGTAGAGAAAACTGAAACACGACGGAAAAGTTGCTCCGATGCCCTTAAGCAAGACTTGAGTTAAATATATCATATAGAATATGTATTTAGATAATTTAAATGGAATAAATTTAGCACAACTGATGCATGATGGCATGGTTGACCAGTATTATACAAATTATAGTCATGCATATTCAAAATATAATAGTTTATAGATTTTTGTGGCAAACTTGGTAGATAGTAGACAAGACAATTTTATTACTTGTGAATGACTATGCGAATGACTTATTTATTTAATTAACCAAACTTGCTTCAATTGCTGGATTACCCATAGTTTTTACATTTCATAGGAATGTATTTATATTGCACTATAATGGTATTTAATGTTTCATTAAATTTATTTGATGTAGAACTTGCACAATCACAATCACAATTAGAAGAGCTCATTGCAGATAAAAGGACCATGAATATCAATAATGATGAGCACAAAGAAGACACCTCTGAGTCCAGAACCCTCAATCTCTTCTAATCCAGCAATGGTAATCAGTGATGGCTTCTACTTTTTGATATGGCACTTGGATGGTCAAGTCTGGATTTTGCCATGAAGGATATTTTGATATGCCATGTAATCATTTTGGGTCACTATTTTATGGGAATGTGTAATGTCTTTTAGTATTTTATGTGGAACTTGGATGGCATTTAATAATCTTGGTTTCCTATTATGGAACTTTGACATATTATAGAATTTGATAGTATGGAAGGTGTAACCTTTTGGACTAGTGATTTTTTTTGGGAGGAATGAGGGAATTATTTGCTTTTGTTATTAATTTTTTTTATTACTTCATTTATGGTTGAATTATGAATGTAGATGCATGAGGGTTGATAACAGGTTATTCGAGTTACGTTTAATGTATAATTGAACAAGTTGTTCGGGTCATAATCGAGTACAAGTTGTTAATAGGTTATTTTCGTCGACCTTCACATCACCTACTAATTAAATGGGTTAGACGTGTCGTGTCAAGTTATCCATTTAATAAACAAGTTATGTTAGGGATGACCCATATAATGGTATTATAAACTGGAAGAGTTTGATTGTTTTAATTACCTTGTGTACAAATTTCATTCTTAAGAGATGGAGAGCAAGATTATAGTAGATGAGAAATTGGTACAAAATTATATATAAAATTACAACCGCACAAGATTGAGTCAAATGCGTAGATATTTTTATTTTAATCACTGCATTTTTATTATAAAATGAATCATAATGTCATTATTTATACTTATAAATGTCTAAATGAAACTTTTTTTTTTTTTTTCTGTTTGCCAGAAAAGTTAAAATAAAAGTAGATAAATATGTAAAAGTAAAATTATAGGAACCGTTAAAACTACCCAAACTGAACGTTTAACCACTTGTACAAGAGCTTAATGCACAATTGCTTCTGAACGTGGAACAATATATGTATGCAAAACAGATATTTCATTTTTCAGGAAAACTAAACTTAAATTCATTTCGTGCCAAGTCTTTGTTTGTTTGTTTGTTTTTTTTTTTTTTTTCTTTTTTGCCGAAATAGCTTACGAATATTAACACTTAAATTAACACGTGGTAATTGTAAAACATGTCAATGATATGAAAAATAAAAAGATTTAAATATTTAAAAAACCATATTGTGCACACCTGTAATATAAAACATTTTCTCCTCAATATTTAATTTAACTTTTCCCATAATATGATCAATGTTGGCCTCCTTTAAAGATGATACATAACATTCTGCCCTGAAGAAGAAGAAGCAGAGACAATGCTAGCATATAATATAAGTATATTGACCGGTCTCCTTCATTCATATTCATGGCAAATATCTTTAAATGTAATGAAAACGTACATTTCAATATGTTAAGCTCCATATGTGTATAATTGCATATTACGTATTGCATGCGTGTTGGCACATGCCCATACATGTTTCATTCCTAAGTGGTGTTGATTGGTTGGATTTTATGTTCCAACATGGGGTAAATGACATCTTAGCGTTCCTCCATTTGAAATTACCTGTTATATTCGGAATTCCGTTCCTAACAATTGCATTTCTTGTCGAAAGCAAAAAAGATATAAAGAAAGTACTTGTTGGTATCCAAAGTCCGAAACAATCACATGTTTCATTCCTAGCCAATGTTAACAACAATACAAGCAATTACAGCACAACAATCCAAGATAGATTCAAAATTAAAGTTCAAAAGGGAAATGAAAATGCAATTCAACAACATTTCAGCCCATCTGTAGTGCAAACTTGAGGCACAGCCAGCATAAAAACACGTCATTAGTATTACTTGATATAGGTATGCCAGAAGCAGGAGCCATAGTTTCGCCTTCATTTTGTGCCTCCTTGTCGTGTTGAATCATGAACTTCATCATCCCCCATAACATGGGCTACCACTTCACTGAGCATGTTAGTACTCAAGGTTGCAATCCTCCTTGCGTGGTCACGCTCCTCAATGGTAACGTCTAACTGATACCTCAACAATCTGTTCCTAACATCTCCATCACAATAGCTGGTTCCTTCACTTTGAGACGTCCCCCCTGGGCTTGATGCCCAGTTCTGGGTAGGAGATGCGAACGATGGGGAAGCACCATACTGCACGTTCCTACCATTACGTTGCAAGAACTCCGTGTATGCAGATTCTGCTTCCCGTCAATCTTTGAATGACCTGTGTTCGGCGTTTGCGAATTTATGAACTTGTCTACTTGCTTCTGCCCAATTGTCGTATATGCCAGGAGCACGACCAATGAAAACTACATAGTACCTGCCACCCTAAAAGAGGAACATAGAACAGCATTATATGTGAAAACTGCATAGGGTGTTGCTGGGGTTATAACTTACCAAGTTTATAATTTGAGCTACTAGATAAACATGTACCATGTCGCTTTACCAATAGCCGCCAGTGGACTACAACACCCTTGATGTTTGCTTCTTTCAAGATCTGATAAACATTTGCATAAGCTATAATTGCATAGTGGTAAATTGTTTAAGCACAAGTATAAAACATGTGGGCATGTTACCTTCAGAAGCGAAGGAGGCTTCTCTTCTCCGTTTCTGACTGTTTACTTCTGCGCATACACACCCAACTAGAATGAGAGGAAGTTGCCCTTTATGAAGGGTATAATACTCAACTTCCATATGGTCGAGTATGGTAGTCCCCTATAATTGCACTGAACGTATGCAACTTGCCTGTGAGAAAGACGAGTTTTTATAACTGTTGTTCACCTGTATTTGGTGAAGTAAATAATACTCGATTTTCACAGGGCCGAGTTATATTAGTTGACGGACAGCCCTTTACACCACTAAATGTACGGACTTTTAATGGTACTCGGCTTCTCAGTAACCGAGTTATTATAACTCGATTTACTAAAATTCTAGTACTATGTGCATTTCCTCCATTTCCTTGGGACCACTGACCATTTGCCATGCAACATTTCAGCCCAGTTGCCTTCTGAATATGGACCGGTCCCAGAGTTTGACTGTTGTGTTACAACATCTACTGCCAGTTTCAAGGGAGATTGACCAACTTCATTTCTTAGCACAATTCTCTGTTCTCTACATTTTATGCATAACTGTCAACATCTCACCTTATAGGTAACAACTGATAACAAAGTTTAACAACACAAATTCTTCCAATGTTGTGGGTGTTCAATGATTGCAGTGAATGTAATAATGTGGTCTAATTTATACTAACACAAATTCTTTGAATGTTGTGGGTGTTCAGTGGGGGTATCTGAACATATTAATGTGCTATGTCTAAATAATAACACAAATTCTTTCAATGTTGTGGGTCTTCAATGGGGGTTATCTAAACATAATAATGTGGTATTCTTATAACTAATACTTTGACATATTTGAATGTTGTGGGTGTTTCAATGGGGGTTATCTGAACATAATAATGTGGTACAATTTATGATAATGCAAATTATTTGAATGTTGTGGGTGTTCAATGGGGGGTATTTGAACATGAGAATCCATTTTGTATATGAACAATGGTACGAATTATCTCCCATATTTGCAATGCTTCTGAATTCTGATTTGTTTAACAATATCCTACATGGAACCCAAACACAGTGTGCCCACATTTTTATTTTCGATGATTTTAGTCTGATGAACTACATTATTTATAAGGTAACAATTGTAAATTTTAGGCGAGTCAACACTTTATGACTTGCCTAAAATTTATGATATAGTTAGCCTATGGGGTTTTTAGCACAATTTGCTTAGGTTTGTTTACCTACATGAACAGCCAAGTATAGGGAATATATAGTTAGCCTATGGTTGCACAATATTACACAGCATGATACATTTATCACTATTTCTGGTTTAGGTCCATTATGAGTCTGCATTACTTCTACGTTTACTATGACGGGGAGGCATATATTAATGACTTGCATGGGCTATCATACCGAGGTCCAAACCACAAGAAGAAGCTTGTTGAAGTGAAACGTGGGATACACATGAGAAAACTGAAACGGAAGATAATGTCGACATTGGGGTTACAGAAGGATTTCCATGACATCTCCATTGTATTTCGGGCTCCTCAGCAATTGGTGGGTACCCAAGTTTTCTACAATTCAATTCAGTTACAGTGCGACGATGATGTGTCAATAATGTGGGGAGTGATAAAGCGAGCACCGCAATTCATAGGTTCTGACTTGTATGTAACTGTTGACACTATTGGGTTTAATGTTGATGGGGCTTCGCAGTGTGCCAATAGAGATGGAGAGCAAGAATTAGTTCCTATAACCATTGTGTACCCTTCAGTTACAACTGAGATGTCTTTGCCTGACAACGTTCGACCAAGCAATGCGGTTGCTATAGACAATATTGAAGACGCTGAAGTGTTAGGGCCTATCCATCCCCATGAGGGTCGCAGGTATACTAATGGAAATGAACATAACCAAACCTACTTGGATGAGGCAATCGAAATGGATGACACTCGAGATGTGTACGAGGAGTTCATTGATAATGATGGATCGGAGGACAATCTAGAATTTGTAGATGAACTAGAAGTTGAAAACAATGTGGATGCTTCCCCCAGTCCAAACCTTAACCCCAAATGGTTCACGTCAAACACATGGGATAATATTCATGACCCATCACCTTCCCTAGAATCAGGTCTGATGTGTTGGCGACCAGGGGACGAACCGAGGAAAGGGATGCTATTCAAGAACAAAGCTGCGGTTCAGCACGCGTTAACCATGTTCTTTGTGGGGCTCAATAAGAAATTTAAGTACACGAAGTCAGACCCTGGGAGACTGGTTGTAAAGTGTGTACACGGTGCATGTCCGTGGTCAGTTCAATCTATTTGTAGCAAAAGGCACAAGATATGGATGATGACAACGTGTAACGGTCCCCACAGTTGCTCATCACTCCAGGTGGATCATGATGGACGGATGATGGATTCAAATTTCATTGCCATCACACTTGAGTCGTACGCCCGAGAAGACATTTCAAGAACAATAGCAACCCTGCGCAGTCTTTTGCATGCGAAGCATGACCATTGGGCATTTCACTATAAGGTTTGGGATGCAAAGCAGAAGGCGGTTGTAGCCATCTACGGGGATTTCGATGAGTCATACTCAGAATTGCCTCAGTTTCTGGCAGCGTTAAAAGATGTAGATCCAACCACAGTGACACAGTTGAAGTGCGACAGCCGTGATGTGCTAGGAACTTGCACATTTAACTGTGCCTTTTGGGCTTTTGGTCCGTGTATTAAAGGGTTCAAGCATTGTAGGCCGGTGATACAAAACCATTACAAAACCAAATGTTGTTATTAGCTTTTTTCAATCCCACTTGTCAAATACCACTATAGGGAATAGTGGGTGTAGCTATAGTGGATAGCTCAACACTGTTCAACCCTGACCACAACTACCCATCCACACTCACATGAAAACGCAAAGCATCCCTTCAAAGTTTATGCCTTAGTTTTCATGTCCACCATTGGTACACTGATGTTTGCAGTGCTGCATGTGCTGCTCAACAAGTTCGCACTGTTGAACCCTGTCTAGTCATATCACCTACACGCATGTCAATGCATAAATATGCATCATTTTGCGATGCACCGTTTTCAAGGACGCAGAGCATCACTGAAAAGTTGTTTATGATATATTTAACACAGCTCAGCATTGTCTCGTCAAGGCATGTCAGATGAACCACAGGAATACTGAATAGTCTTCACGTAAATAAATACGTAACCTGTTTTGCAGTCTACATCACCAGCCCGCTGCTGTAGCACTTGTTAGATAGTCATATCAAACAACTGCCTCAATGAACTACATGCACCAACAGACGCCACTGTACAGCCAAATCAAGTTCACAGTTTTGCATGTGCTCATTAACACCTCACTGATCAATGCACTGTCGAGTCATATCATCTTTATTCACGTGAATACTTACCCTTACATGTAGTCACATCCACGTGAATAACAATGATATGACTCGACAGTGCATTGATCAATGAGGTGTTAAGGAGCAAAAGGCCTAAACTGCGAACTTCACGTGAATACTTACCCTTACATATAGTCACATCCACGTGAATACTTGCCTTTGCAAAACTCCTATATAAAGTCCCATTTACAACTACCCTTGCAAAACATCTACACATACCGAAGTCCCATTTACATCTACTCTTGCATAACATCTACACATACGGATTTGAAGTCACGTTTTCCAATGTCGAGCAATTGGATGCTACCTCATTTTCCAGATAACTATAGGAGGGAGAGAAATTTCGACGAGAGGGAATACTATGCCGGACTGCGGCGGGAGTGGGACTTTCATGTAAACAAGTCCAATGCTCTGCACGATGATCTTGTGAGAGTCGGAGCGCCTTTTGTTGATCGTATCTCGCTCACACTGCCACGGCAAAACATGCACCAATATGAGCGTGCAGTGACTATAATACAAAAAGAGAACAATCTTATGATACTTCGTAGGTCCAGGTATCACATGCTACAACTGGTGGAAGAGCTGGCCGCCGCAACGAACAGGCAACTCACTTCGGCCGAACGTAACAATTCCTCAACTACGAGGACTACCTGTCAGAATGAATGTCTATGTGGTGTGTGTCTTATGTCTACGGATTAAGTTAATAATGTTAGTAGCGTTAGTGTTCGATATGCAATGCATGCATATTGGTTGCATCGTGTAAGAATATTTAAGTTTTCTATATTATGCCGTAGGTGCAGCAGCCGCAGCCAACTGAAAACACACTCCGACAGAACGTAATAATGTCCTCAACTATGAGGATTACTTGTCTGAGTGAATGCCTATATGGTGTGTGTGTGTGTGTTATGTCTGTAGTTAAGTCAATAATGTTAGTAGCGTTAATGTTCAATATGCAATGCATGCATATTGGTAGCATCGTGGAAGTTATTTTAAGTTTTCTCGTTATGTTGTACGTGCTTATTGAAAAATATCATGTGTGGGAATATTAGACTTTTTTACGTTATGTGAGAATAATCTAGATTACGAATAACGTGCATGCTCCTCACAACCAATAATAATGATTACATAGTTCAAATGCAACAACAGTGACACACATACACATAAAACATAGTTAAGCAAACTAGTTCTCCAACAAAGTCTAATTACAGCACGACAAAATTACTCTTCATCTGACATCTCCACATCTGACTGATAAATGGGATTAGCAAGAAGTGATTGCATGAATTGTGCATGCTCGTACCACCCTCCCTCCACTGACTCTCGAATCTCAACTTGGGACCGATATCGATTAAGATGTATCTTCATTCGATTATTTTCTTCTCTTATGCGGTTCAATGCTTTACGGAGTTCCTCGATCGTGTCTCTAGGCATCTACGATGCAAGTCGCCAAGGCATTGGCAACTTATAACCAACCAACTCATCATAAAACATTTGTTGTTCACGAAATAACCAAGCCCACTCCTGTCTCATGGTATTGTGAACGTAAGCACTATTTCGCAAATTCGGATTGATTGGATAGCTAAACTCATCTTCCAATACCCAGCAACGACCCATAGCAGTGAACACATCATGAGGCCTATAGAGTTGTGGGTTGCCAGAACCAAACATTAATGCTGAATACAATAACATCAAATGATCAAATTAACAGTGTCCATCAACTATTGGTAAATAATGTAATGCTGCATCAGATGGTACACAACAAACACATTCATAAATTTGTGTACTATTACATGCTCAAAATGAAATACTAACACTAGACGTTGTTAATGTCTACACATTGTGTACAATAAAAAATGTTGTTGTTAATGTCTGATCAATAATAACTATGTACATTCAACTTTTGCAAATCTAAAGATTGACTATTCATTAGTTATAGATTATTGTACTTCTCTTATAGCATCAAACAACACCAAACAACTAATATAACCCTAATCTACTCACATAACACTCATTCAAGACAATGCCTAAGTACAACTAATGCAACCTACACAATAAAATTCTCTAAGTATTTCAAAGAAGAAAATGAGTTTCTTACCTGAAATGATAGAGAGATAACACCAACTTCCAGCAAAAAATTCAGAAAAGGAGGAGAAGTTGATCTGAAAATGAAAAGGATAGTATAAAGTAATGATGGATGAGAAGTTAATAGCAGAACAACTCGATTACAAGAGAGTCGAGTTACATTAATAACTCGATTTCCCATTCATCGGGTTCAGCTTCACGTGCAAACAGGGAATTTGACATCTTGCATATAACTCGGTTTCCCTATTGCCGAGTTCCAAACAGTTACGTGGGAATTTTTTATTGCCTAAAAGCCACGCTGGAGTGCCAGTGTGGCGAGAACCTGCCTAGAACTCGGTCACAAAGTAATCGAGTTATTAAAGTAACTCGATTATTATGAAGCCGAGTTTCGAAACAGGGGCACGCCCCTATATAGTTTCAAAACAAGGGCATAATGCCAAATATTTTGCCCAGCCAGGGCAAAAGGCTAGAATCTCCCTTTTAGTTCTGTAAAGAAGATTTCAGTAATCTTCGATATGGGTTCGCGATTGTATAGGTTTATGGGGGCTATTCTTGTTAGAATTCTCATGTTTCACCTTCATGGCTTTGTTCACTCAGAAAAAGGTACACGTGTCTTAGTTTACATTTTGTTCTTCGTTTCAAACATCGTAAATAGAGACATGCATACGCTAATATTACTTCAGCTGACGTTCAAAATGTCTGGGTGGCCTAGCTATATTTTAAACTTTTATATTAGAGAACATAATATTCTAGTTTTGTAGACTAATTAAAGCTTGTTTGGTATTAGTTTCAATTTTAAAATCTCACTTTTTCTTGACTTTTCTCGCTTTTTCAAGGTACAAGTATACGTCAACACTCTTTCAGCAAAAAGTTAGATAAGCTGTTTCCAAACGGACACTAAATTTGTATTTAATGAAGCTATTATTTGGTAGATTATAAGTTGTTCCAAAACTTAAACTCAGGAAAGAGTAAATTGGGACCTCAGTCAAGACATAGTTCTGATTCACAATCAACTGGTTTGATACCATAATAACTTATGAATTGTCTCAAAAGAAGTTATTGAAAAAGAATGAAACTAATTATTTAACCACTATTTATCTCCATATTGAGCCATCTATATTGTTCTTATTGTTGGGTTAAGATAGCTTGATTCTGATTAATTAATTCAATTATCCAAGTTGATTAAATTGGTCAAATTACATATAAATCGTGGAGGCACCAACAAGTCATCAAATAAACTAAATGCAGCGAAAATTAAATTGACACGGTAATTTATTAACAAATGGGGAAAACCTCTCGCAAGGCAAAAACCCTACCGGGTGATTTTAAGGTCATCACTCCCAAGAATCCACTAATCAACAACCAAGCGTTACAAGTATAAGGAATCTTACCAACTACCCTGGCCTATCCCGAAATACCAACCTACAGTTGAACTTTCGCTCCAATACCCAATTGGACTTGATCTTGTAGTAGCCTTCTTTTCTTTGATGCACAAATCTTCAATCTGTGACTAACTCTTTGCACGGATCCCAGTACGTGACTAACTCCAACAACTTGAATGATGTTGTTGGTTGCAAAGTTCTTCACTTCATCAACAACGAAGATCAAGAAGCACTTGGTTACAAAACCCTATGACGTACAAACGCAATAGCTTCTCACAGAGAAAATAAATCTCTTGGTCTCCGTATCCATGTGTGATGGCTCTTAAAATAAACCTTATATATGTCTAGGATTGTGAGAAAAGAAACTCTAAACAAATACATAAGCCTACACCGAATTTTAGATCTAGAAAACTGAAAATCATAATTCTCGATAAATCGAGTTGTTGTCAAGCTATTTATCAAGCTTCACATTAAGTCTCGATAGCAGGCATCTGTTGAGCTATCTGTCAAGATTTAATGAACAGCTTTTCTTCACTTTTTTCTTGGACCAATCTTCATATCTTTTAATACGAACACTTGATATGCTTGAACATCATATTTCTTGATGGATTAAACTCATCTTAAATCTACCCAATTACAAGTAAAGTACATTTTGACAAAAGATTAGCTAATTACATAAAATATGACCCTACTACTCATATGTCTCTTTTCTTTTCTACATACAGCTCCAAACTATACGTTTTTCCAAGAAGCAACTTTAGCCCCAGAAATTGTATATTATAACTACATAATCATTGGTGGAGTGACAGTTGTAAGCTATTAACACGAAATTCCTAAACCTGTGAGAAACAAAAAATAGAGAAAACACATGCCAAAGAAAATTAATCACACACACAAGACAGTATTTACGTGGTTTGGCAATTTGCCTATTTCTACGAAGTTGCAAGAATTTCACTATTATCAGGAAAAAAAATACAAAGTGCGGCTACAGTTTTTCACTCTCTCAAAAACAACAACTAGAAACCCTAATCACCAAACCCTATTGGCCCAAGCCTCTGCTCCATGGACTAAGCCTCAGAAAATCTCCCATTAAAAACTACGCAATATTATTTCGGGTCAGGTCGGATCGGGTCGGGTCATCAACCGAATCAAACACAACTAGGCTCCACAAAGCCCAACAAATCTTCCACTTGGAGACTAGTTCAATCACCAACATCAACCGCTATCTTTCAAAAACAATCCCTCATCCCTGCAACTCATCCTCTTGTCCTCAAGCTAGAAGACCAACTGAAGTTGGGCACAACTTCAACTTTTCAACAGTGACACCCTTAGTTAACATGTCAGCTGGGTTCATTACATCCACAAATCTTCTCAATTATTACTAGCTAATCTTCAACAAGGTATCGGATAAAGTGGTATTTTGTCTGTATATGATGCGAACCTCAATCGACACACCTTGAGACCTAACAAACAATATTAGAATATTTGTCCAAGAAAGCTAAAATTCAGATTTTTGATAGAACCCTGACCCAACGTTTATAAGTAACAGACCTCGACCCAATGATTATAATGGAATCACGAACCGAAGGTATAAAGTTTGAATGCCACAAGGAAGAATCCCTGATAAGTTCACAGTTCTTTAAGAATTAAAGAGAAGAGCAAAGCCTTACCTTTTTCTGATTTTTATTCAATAATAATCATCTCTATTACAATGAGTGCATGCTATTTATAAGACATGACTGAATGTAGAAAATATTAAAAAAAATCGTACTAAATAATAAAACCCTAAATAAAAGCTGATTTGGTTTGAAAATAGCAAATTCAAAATAGGAAAATAGCTAAAAAACATTCTAAATAATAAAAGCCTAAAATTAAGGAAGATCTGGTCTGAAATTAAAAGATCCAAATTAGAAAAAATATCTATTAACTGATATGGAGGTATGTTAGGTTTTGTGTTTGTAATGTTGGCAAACCATGACAAAAACTAAGTCTTATTAGTTTATAATGGTCTACATTGAAGCCCAAGGCAAAAAACTCAAGTTTGGGATGAAGAAAAATGAGTTACAATCTGTTCCGTTCGATTGGTACTCGATTGGTGCTCGATCAATCGAAATTCGCGGATTAGCAAAACCAGCAAACGTAAAAAGGCCATAACTTATTCGTTTGAAGCCTAAATCGCGAGCCGTTTTTTCCAGTATTTAAAGGACATTATAAGCTAACCCTAGAGAGGTTTTTCAGAGTTTTTTAGAGAGATTATAGTGTATCTTGTGCCTCTTTTGTAGATCTAGGGTTTTGTACCCAAAAGCTCTCTAAAGTCTTCCACCGGTGTTATTCCTTGAAGAATCTCAAGATCTGATGTTGTAGAAGTTGTTGCATACAAGATCAACATTTAAGAAGATCCAAAACCTTTGAGTGGAGTCTCAAAGTCACAAGCAGGTGAGCTTGTGTTGTTGCAAAGGCCAAAGAAAGAAGGAGTCCGTGAATCTCGGAGCTATCATGGAGTCGTGGTAGTAAGTTTCCTGCATTGGGTAGCAATAGGATGTTAGTGGTCTAAGTCGCTATTGTGTAAACTTCAATTCTTTCTAGTGGATTTGCTATTTTACCTTGAGGATAGCTAGGTTAAATCCTCCCCAGGTTTTTTACCAGTTTGGTTTTCCTGGGTCATCAGATCTTTGTGTTCTTTATTTTCCGCTGCTTTATTGTTTATGACTATTTGTGTTTAACCTAGATCTGAATAATAAACCTAAGCATTTGCTTGGTTAATTAATTAGGTTAAATAGTCTAGTTTACAGGGGTCTAAACGAACTGACAAGTGGTATCAGAGCAGGTAGCTCTTTTGTTTTAGATCTTTTGATCTAAGAGCTGATCCTTGATCCCTGTTATCATGGATAATTTGAAGTGTCTTTCTGCTCATGTTTGTGATGATTTAAATAAAAAGGGCACTGTTGTTTCTATTGATCTTTTTGATGCCTGTGAAACTCTTCGTAAAGAATTATTGAAAACTATGAGAATTGCTAAGAAATTCAAGGAAGAGTTGAAATTGGCTAATCTTGAAAAAGAGGAATTGATTGTTAGATTAGATGAATCTAATAAAAAGAATGAATTTTTGAGAAATCAAATTTCCTTTCACGATGAGAAGATGAAAAGCTTGGAACAAGAGTTAGTTGAATCTAAAGCTAAAATTGAAAATTTGACTAATACCAAGCTTGCTGATGATAATAGAAGTGTTTCTGTTTCTTTTAAGCCTAAAACTGAAAAAGTTTATATCCCTTCTTTCAAGTGGAATAATAAAGAAAAGACTTATTTTACTAGGTTAGACAAAGGTAAAAGTTCTGATGTAAACGCTGAAATTTCTAAACCTATGTCTAAACCTATTGTTAGAGAGCATAAGAAATCTGTTTTTGTGCCTACTTGTCACCTTTGTGGTGTTGTTGGTCATATTAGACCAAATTGTTCTTTGTTGAGGCAAAAACCAAATTCTGAGACTAGATTTGCTGTTAGGAATACTGATGTTCCTAAATTTGTTCTTGTTTGTCACTTTTGTGGTGTCCATGGTCACATTCGTCCTAATTGTCATAAATTGAAATTTAAGCATTCTGTGCTTCAGTCTAAGACATGTGATGATATTTCTCCTGCCATAAGTCCATACAAATTGTTTCATATTCTTTTGAAAAATTTAAGCTTGTTGGCTTGTGAAAGGAATTTGCAGGATTTCAGTATTTCTCAGAAGATTGGTGTAATCCCTCAAATACACTCTACTTCTCATGGATTTTCACCTACAAAGCCAAAGACTCGTGCTATATGGGTGAGAAAAGATTCTCTGAGATGAGTGTTGCTGACTTATCCCTAATTTAATTCTTTCAATTATCTGTGGACATGTTTTGTTTTTGTTTTTGGTTGTTTTGTTTTTTAGTTTTTTATTAAAAAAAAATCCAAAAACATTTAAAAATTTTAAAAAGACAAACATATTTTATTTTGTGTCTAGCTTTATTTTTCTTGAGGATTACATGAATTATGATATCTCTCTTGATTTAGAACATGCCTGATATTGTGGAGAAACTTGAATAGCATGTGTTATATAAGTGCTAAGCTATTTTTGATTTTTTGTGAGTATGTACTAGTTTGTACATGTACTCAAGAGTTAATTAAGAAATTGATATTTCTTGTTTGTGTACCCTCTATAACTTAGTTAAGCACTATCATGCATTGCACTTGCGATTTTCTTCATTTAGCATAATGTGTGTTTTTTTTTTGGTCATAAAATTTTTTTTAAACCAAAAATATTTTTATGTGTTTTGTATTATATATCTTGGATTTATAATTAAGGTTGACCATATTTATCTTTACATAATATGTTTATGTACTTTGTTTAGCTTAGATGAGCTTACTTTTTTTACACTTTACTAGTTTAAGCTTTGTAGTGCATGTTGTGTGAGAAGATGTTATAGTTTTTGATCACTTTGTCTTGATTTTGAAGTCACATGCCTTTGATTGTCAGACTTGATCTTATTCAGAAAGGCATAAATAACCATCTCACCACTGTTTACTAGCCAATCATGAACACCTTAGTGCATATCATAAGATTTTGTGCTCGAGAAAGTGTAGCACATGCACAAAAAGAACATAAGGTGTAGCCTCGGATTAAATTGTTAAAATTGGTGTGTACATTATTGGGCTATAATAAGTTTCTAATCAATTAAAATTGGTGTGTATATTATGAGGCAAATCAAGAAACTTACATGATTGCAAGCTTTTATTCTAGGAGATGTGAGAGTTATATGATGTAACTCTTTAGGTGATAGTCTCTTTCAAATTTATGTGATGAATTTTGTAGACTTTGTGATTGATTACTATTCACATATCACCTCACATGTATCTCAAGCTTTTGCTAGTTGCACACATTACACAAGTTACTCTTTGCTAAACTTTGTACATGTTATTGTGCGTGATTTTGTTGTGGCCATCCAAGATTATATGTTCCTTGATTTTGATACAAAATTTGTGTTTTTAAGGACAAATTGATTGAAAATCTTAATTTTTGAAGATCTAGGCTGTATTCATATGTTTTTGAAAAACTTTTAGTCTCATACTCATGCATTTCATTCATGAAATATTGTGCTTTGAGGTGTTACTGCATTAAATTGCTCTGTTTTTCAAAAATTTGAGTTTTCCAGAATTTCGACCGATTAAAGCTGTTTCATGACCGATCGAAATTGCGATTAAAATTTTTGGTTTGATTCTGTCTGACTTGATTGGTATTCGATCGATTCTCGATCGATCGAAACTGAATAATTTTCAGTTTTTAGAGTTTTGACCAAATTTTTTTTCATGCATCATTTATGGTTAGGATTCACATGAATTGCATTGTTTTTCTGTATCTATCTTGCAGTTTTGCAGTCATATCTCTCATTGTTTTCACACATAACATGCATGCATACACTTTGCTAAATTGGGTACTCAACTTGATTTAAAAATTGATTGATTAATTTTTGAGTCCTTTGTACATTTTAGTATATGCTATTTTTCTTGATGCGTGAATTGCAGAAAATATTTTTCTTAAGAGATATGATGGATAATCAATGTGCAAATATTTTCTCTACTTATGCAACTGTTTATGGGTCACACAGTGTCAAGTTTGCATTTATTGAAAGAGAGAATATTTTCCTTCATGTGTATCCTCAACTCATTTTTTTTAGGTTTGTGTGTTTTTATTTTTCCCCATCTCCTAAATTTTCCCCAAAACTGTTTTTCCCAAAACTTGTTTTGTTTTTCCTACTTTTATAGGGGGAGAAAAATTTTTTTTTTTGGCCTATGTTGTTTATAGGGGGAGTTGTTGCTCTTCATAAGGGGAGTTCTCTCTATTTTCTATAGAGCTAAACTGTTTTATGTTCCCTTAGTTCTCTTTTTCTCTCATGTTTACTGTCACTTTACTCTTTGTTTGAGTTGTATTTGTCAATACGTGACAAAAAGGAGGAGAAATAGATGAAATGTGGGAATCCTGATTGTCTTGTTTAGGGGGAGAAAATTGTTTTTGAAAAGGGGAGAATATAAAAACTTTTTGATGTATCTAACTTAGGGGGAGAGTTAGTTTACTTTTGTTTTTATATTGTGCTTCATTTTGTTTATATGTCTTTCTTTCCACACATGTAGTGATGTGTCTGTTGAGTGTTTCAGGAAAGACAGGTGCATTCTAATCAAGACCTTCTACCTTTTCATGGCAACTTCTAGGTTAAGAGTCTTAGATTGGGATTTGTGATGTATTTGGGCATTTTATTGTATTTGGGCATTATGTTGTATGTGTGTTTTGTCACGGATTGCCAAAGGGGGAGATTGTTAGGTTTTGTGATTGTAATGTTGGCAAACCATGACAAAAACTAAGTCTTATTAGTTTATAATGGTCTACATTGAAGCCCAAGGCAAAAAACTCAAGTTTGGGATGAAGAAAAATGAGTTACAATCTGTTCCGTTCGATTGGTACTCGATTGGTGCTCGATCGATCGAAATTCGCGGATCGGCAAAACCAGCAAACGTAAAAAGGCCATAACTTATTCGTTTGAAGCCTAAATCGCGAGCCGTTTTTTCCAGTATTTAAAGGACATTATAAGCTAACCCTAGAGAGGTTTTTCAGAGTTTTTTTAGAGAGATTAGAGTGCATCTTGTGCCTCTTTTGTAGATCTAGGGTTTTGTACCCAAAAGCTCTCTAAAGTCTTCCACCGGTGTTATTCCTTGAAGAATCTCAAGATCCGGTGTTGTAGAAGTTGTTGCATACAAGATCAACATTTAAGAAGATCCAAAACCTTTGAGTGGAGTCTCAAAGTCACAAGCAGGTGAGCTTGTGTTGTTGCAAAGGCCAAAGAAAGAAGGAGTCCATAGATCTCGGAGCTATCATGGGGTCGTGGTAGTAAGTTTCCTACATTGGGTAGCAATAGGATGTTAGTGGTCTAAGTCGCTATTGTGTAAACTTCAATTCTTTCTAGTGGATTTGCTATTTTACCTTGAGGATAGCTAGGTTAAATCCTCCCCAGGTTTTTTACCGGTTTGGTTTTCCTGAGTCATCAGATTTTTGTGTTCTTTATTTTCCGCTGCTTTATTGTTTATGACTATTTGTGTTTAACCTAGATCTGAATAATAAACCTAAGCATTTACTTGGTTAATTAATTAGGTTAAATAATCTAGTTTGCAGGGGTCTAAACGAACTGACAAGGTAGAAAGTCAATCAACCATAAATCCACGCCATAAATAACGCCCAATTAAGCAAGATCAGCCCTCAATAGCGTGAATTAAATTTATTACTCCATCTTCCTTTGGGCCTAGCCTGGAGTGTCCAGCGTTAGAATCAACCCAAATTTCTTGAAACAGCCCATTAAGTGCTTCTTTGATCTTCTTGGGTCTTGCTCTAGTAATTGGCCCAACTGGAACATGCAATAGATCCTTGAATGCTTGTTGATTCTCATCATTCTCTGTATCTGTTTCGACTTTGAATGAAAAGCCAAATTTTTAGTGAGAAAAATTGCACTCTGACTATCACTGTGTAGAATGCCCATCTCCTACTTCTTACCCAATTCATCTAAGAAGCCATGTAGCCAAATCATCTCCTTTCCAACTTCAATTGCTGCAACATACTTAGTTTCTATAATAGACAAAGTAACAACCTTTTGTAGATTTGAAGCCCAAGATATAGTTGTAACACCTAGAGTAAATACAAACCCTATAGTACTCTTTCTACTATCAATATCACTAGCAAAATCAGCATCTACATAACCCTGCAATTTCAAACATGCACTTGTGAAGCAAAGACATGTATATGATGAACCCCTCAGATATCTCAGAATCCACTTGACTGCCTCCCAATGCTGCTTTCCAGGCCTACTCATGAATCTGCTCATAACTCCCACTGCATGTGTAATGTCTGGCCTTGTATACACCATAGCATACATCATACTGCCAATAGCTGAGGCATAGGGCACCTTGCTCATATAGTCTCTTTCTTCTTCTATCTTCGGTGATTGTTCTTTACTTAGTTTGAAATGACTACCCAAGGGTGTGCTCACTAATTTAGCTCATTCATTTTGAATTTGTTGAGAATTTTCTTCACATACTCTAACTGTAAAAGCTTCAATGTACCATTAGCCTTGTCTCTAATGATTCTCATACCAAAGATTTTCTTTGCAGCTCTCAAATCCTTCATTGCAAACTGTTTTGACAATTGCTTCTTCAAATTATTAATCTCCTCAATGCTAGACCTTGCAATAAACATATCATCCACATACAATTGTAAAATGATGTAAGAATTGTCAAAGAACTTAATATAGCAACAGTGATCAGCTTCACATCTTTTGAACCCAATTCTATACATAAAACTATCAAATTTCTTGTACCACTGTCTTGTAGCTTGTTTTAGGCCATACAAACTCTTTCTTAGTTTGTAGACTAGATTCTCTTATCCCTGAACAATGAACCCTTTTGGCTGAATCATGTAAATGTCTTCCTGGAATGTCGTCTTCACATCTAACTGCTCAAGATGTAAGTTTTCTGCAGCCACCATTCCCAGTATTAGTCTAATTGTTCATATCTTCACAACTGGAGAAAATATCTCTGAGTAGTCAATGCCCTTCTTCTGTTGGAACCTTTTAACAACTAATCTGGCCTTGTAACATTTGCTACTATCATGCTCATTCTTTATTCTATATATCTACTTGTTGTATAAAGCCTTCTTCCTACTGGCAATTCAGTCAGTTCCCATGTCTGATTCCTCAATAAGGAATCCATCTCATCCTTCATGGCTAACTCTCACTTGCTTGAATTCCCATCTTGCAAGGCTTCATCATAATACTTTGGCTCACCACCATCAGTCAACAGGAGATAATTTAAAGCGGGTGATTAACGCTGTGGAGGTCTAATGGTCCTGGAAGATCTGCGGACTTCAGCTACAGGTGTACTCTGATCTACCTGTGAATCTACATTCTCCCTATCTTCTTCACCCATTGTCTGGATAGTACTTTCAATCAATTCATCTAAGTTGACAAACTTAGATTTATTTTGATCTATCTCTGTAACATCTGGCACTACAGTTGACACGTCCTTGTACGTAAACTATTCATTAAATATCACATTTCTAATTCTGATGATTTTCCTATTTCGTTCATCCCAAAACCTATAGCCAAATTTCTCATCACCATAGCCAATGAAAAAACATATTTTAGACTTTGCATCAAATTTACTACAAGCATCAGAATCAATATGAACATAAGAAACACAACAAAAAACTTTTAAATAGGAAAACTTTACCTCTTTACTGCTCCAATCTTCCTTAGGAAGTCTGAACTCCATGGGAACTGATGGTCCTCGGTTTATTAGGTAAGCTACAGTGTTGATAGAATCAGCCTAGAATGTTTTTGGTAGTCCAGCATGTAACCTCATACTCCTAGCTTGCTTATTGAGAGTTTTGTTTATGTGCTCAGCCACACCATTCTGTTATGGTGTCCCAAGAATGGTCTTCTCCATCCTAATTCCTTGTGCAGCACAATACTCACTGAACCCTTCATCTATGTACTCTCCTCCATTATTTGACCTCAAACATTTTATTTTCAAACCTGTTTCTGTCTCAACCATGGCCTTCCACTTCTTAAAAGTTTCAAATACGTCAGATTTATTTTTTAGAAAATAAACCCATACCTTTCTGGTTGAGTCATCAATGAAAGTGATGTAGTACCTTGAACCTCCAAGGGATGCAATCAAAGAAGGCCCCTACAAATCAGTATGTACTAACTCCAATTTTTAAGCCTTCGGTGTCCTACCAGTTTTCAAGAAGCTCACCTTTTTCAGCTTTCTTAAAATGCAGCTTTCACATATGTCAAAATCAATGAACTTCAATTCTGGTAGTTTTCCCTTTAACAGTAGCATCTTTATCCCTTTCTCACTCATGTGACCAAGTCTGCGATGCCATAGGCTTGTTTCAGTACTTACTTCAGCAACTACAATTGTTTCTCTTGGACTTGAGGTCATATATAGAGTACCAGTCTTCTTTCCACTAGCCAATACTTTGGCTCCCTTTGTAATCTTCTAAGTACCACCAACAAATAGTATTGCATGCCCTTCATCATCAAGTTGTCCAATAGAAATCAGATTCCTCCTCAAGTTAGGAATATGTTGAACCTCCAATAACCAAATAGACCTATTGGGCAACAATATCTGAACGTCTCCCATACCTAACATCCAAGACTGTACCATTAGCCAAATACACCTTACCAAAAACACCTGCAACATAATTCTGTATGATTTCTTGGTGTGGAATGGTATGAAACGAAGCTATTGAGTCCAAAACCCAATCATCAAGTGAACTATCTACTGCAAGAAGTAATGCATCCTATACCTCCTCTGTTATAGCATTAGCAGAATCATCTTCATTCTTCTTCTTAGAACTCTTGCATTGCCTTCTAAAGTGATTTGTTTTCCCACAGTTCCAACATTGTACTTGTTAGCCTGATCTAAACTTACTTTTGTTCTGATTAGAATTTCTAGATTTTGATCTGCCCCAATTTGAATTTCTATCATTACCTCTGCCTCTTGTCTCAAGGTTTAGGGCAAAATCAGATCTTGAGGTTTTACTTGTATCTCTTTTGCAAATCTCTTTAGTCATAATTAAATCTCGTATGTCATTGTACTTCAGCTTTTCTTTTCCTGTAGAATTGCTTACTGTCATCCTCATTGCCTCCCAACTGTTTGGTAGAGAAGTCAAAACGATCAGTGCAAGGATCTCATCATCAAAATCAATTTCTACAGACGACAATTAATTTGTGATAGTGTTAAATTCATTCAGATGTTGTGCTACTGATACGTTCTCTGCCATCTTCAGATTGAACAATTTCTTCATCAGATGCACCTTGTTGTTGCTTACAGCTTTTCATACATACCAGACAAAGCCTTCATAAGATCTGTCGTGGTTTTCTCCTTTACAACATTGTGTGCAATAGAACTAGTCCGAGTTAACCTGATAACTCTTAGTACCTGTTTGTCAAGAAGAGCTCATTCCTCATCCTTCATAATCATAGGTTTTTTCCCTAGAAGCGGCAGATGCAACTTCTTTCCATAAAGATAATCCTTGATTTGCATCCTCAAGAATCCAAAGTCTGTGCCATCGAATTTTTCTATTCCAAACGCCTTTCTTGCTTCTTATGCCATTGCTCCCACTCAAACCTAACCCTAGGCTCTGATACTAGTTGTAGGGAATTAATACAAAATTCCCAATCATATGAGCAACAAAAAAAAAATAAAAATAAAGAAAACACACGTCAAAGAAAATTAATCACATGCACAAGACAGTATTTATATGGTTCGGAAATTTGCCTACGTCTACTGAGTTATAAGGATTTCATAATATCAGGGAAAAAAATACAAAGTGCGACTATAGTTTTTCAGTCTCTCAAAAACAACAACCAGAAGAGGAGGGTCGGGTCAAGTTGGGTGGGGTCGTTAACCGGATCAAACACAACTAGGCTCCACAAAGCCCAACAACAGCTGGGTGTCCACTAGCAGCAACTCTCGCACAAAATGTAAGGGTCTTAGTCCTTGAAAGAGGAGGCTCCCTTTATGACAATCGAAACATAACTAACATGGAAAATTTCTCAGAAACTCTTTTAGACACATCTCCTACATCCCCTACCCAACATTTCACTTCCGAAGACGGCATGTTCAATGTTCGAGCACGCATTTTAGGTGGTGGAATTGCCTTGAATGTCGGATTCTACTCGCATGCTAGCACTCGTTATGTAAAGGAAGCTGGTTGGGACGAGACATTGGTGAACAAATCTTATGAATGGGTGGAAAAGTTGGTGGTGTTTAAGCCACCAAAAGGTGGGTTATCAAGTTGTTGTGAGAGACGATTTGCTTGAGGCTGGGGTGTTGTCCTATAATGGGTTTACGTATAATCATTTGTATAGGACAAAAATTGGAGGAACGATTTTTGATAAGAAGGGTCATAGACATACGGCGACAGATTTGCTTGAGTTTGCTGATCCAAGAAAGATTACTGTTTATTTGCATGCAACTGTGTACAATATCTTGTTTGGGTATAATAATGGTAAGGATTTTTCATTAAGTACTTTGTATGATGTATCAGCTTTTGTAACATGAATCTAGGCCTGAAGGTGAGTGCATGGGGTCAAGTTGGATTGGTTTTGAAAATTTTTCAATCTGGCTTGACTTCTTTATGTTAAGAAATTTCTCAAAATCAGCACAAGATAACTCTAAAACCAACCTGATATGCAAGGATCAAGTTGGGTCAATTTGGATTAATTGGGTTGGGTTCCTTAGATTGATAGGTTAAACACAAACGGTAAACTTATTAGTAGACAACTTGAGCATGGTAGTGCATTTTTGAAGGTTTTTATAGTGTTATTTTAATTTGCAAGCAAACACGAGATGTAGTCTAAGAAAATAATGTAATTCTCTCGCCTTTTGTTTCCTGGGGTATTGAAATTAGTATAAAGGACAAGAATGGAGCTGTTGTGGCATGACTTTAATTTGATCAGCTGGTTTTGATAATCCCTCTTTGATTATTTTGATGCAGGAACAGCAAGACCTCAAGCTTATGGTGTGGTTTTCAAAGATGCATCGGGAGTGTTTCACTAAGCATACCTAGTGAATAACTCGAAGTCGTTGAATGAGATAATATTATCAGCTGGTGCAATTGGAAGCTCACAACAATTGATGTTGAGTGGTATTGGGCCCAGGGACCATCTACAGGCCCATGGGATCAAGGTAGTGTTGGACCAACCCTTGGTGGGCCAAGGGATGGCTGATAATCCAATGAATATGCTCATGATTCCCTGTCTAATTCCAGTTGAAGTGTCCCTCACTCAAACTGTGGGCATCACAAGGTTTGGTAACTACTATATTGAACCAATCAGTGGACTGAGTTTTATATTTTCTTCTTTGGCTCAAGAGCTTTCTAGAGACCTAGGGAAGCTCATAAATAAGGTTTTAACTTCCTACTTCTTATTCACTTAAAATAAATAAATAAATAAAATCTAACCATGTATAAGGGGTCAAGTCCTTTAAATGCTTTTTTTATTTATATGCGGCGCTCACAAAAATTATCTTACGAGATGATCTTATAAGACATCCCTCTCACAAATTATGTGGGGCCCACATTTTGTGAGAGAGAGAAATCACGCTGAGAATATTTGGGTCCTTCAGAGTTGAGGTCTAGTTGGGTGAATTGAGCTAAACTTAAATATACCTTAATTTGATTTTTTCTTTTTTTGCTACATGCAATATGTAGCATCTTTTGTTTTTTATTTGTCAAAGTTCTTGTGATTTAATAATATTGCTTTCTCTTCATGTGAAAAACTTTGGCTCGAATCCCTCCCTTCCATTTGTATGAAGAAGAGGCTTTTTTTTGCTTTCAGGTACCATAAATACATAATGATGTCACAATCACAAAGCAAATTTCACTGATTTAAAAAAAAAAAAAAAAAAAAAACCATGAATGCATAATGACGTCACAATGCAAATGGCACTTGCTGAAATTTTGATCCAGAAAATCCACAATGAGTTTCTTCTACCTATTAATTTCAAAGTAAAGTGACACATATTACAGTACATGATGTGAATTTTCAAACAAGATATGAAACTATATGTTCTTGAATCAAAAAATTACTAGATATATCTTTGCATTTTAGTAGAAAACATTTGCAAACTGCATTCTCAAAATGTATAGGATCACCCAGTTTCAAAATAAAATGACCATCTTCTTAAATAAACACTGGCATAATAATTAAATTTGTAAATACTTACATAAGGGAAATATGTCAGTCTGAACTCATGATCATGTGCATGCTCTTAATATATTAGACATGGCAAAACTTTGGAGGTACAACATGTAATGAACTATTCCTAGGTTTTATCCTACTAAATAAGGTTATTTACTTAAATGAATTTGAGGAAACTTTGCTCAAATTTCAGACTGACTAGCCCTTCACAGTGCCCACAAAAGCAATGGCTGAAGCTGCTGAAATCATAAATGCCATTGCCAAGGAGAGTTTTAAAGGTGATGTGATAGTTGAAAAAGTCACAGGTCCCCTATCCACAGGCTATCTCGAGCTTCGGAACACAAATCTGAATGACAATCCAGCATTTACCTTTAACTATTTCAAAGAACCAGAGGACCTAATGAGGTGTGTTCTAGGCATGAGGACCATTATAGAAGTGTAAATGCATATCCATTTTCAAAGTTCTGGTATAACAACATGACAATGCAGACACTAATTGATGATGGTGAGTTTACAAATGAACAAGAGGCCGCGACATCCTAGTGCTGCGTTTTCCTTGGAACACTTTTGTATAGACACTGTCATGACCATTTGGCATTTACATGGAGGTTGCCTAGTTGGTAAGGTTGTTGATCGTTATTATAAGGTTCTTGGTGTGGTAGCCTTAAGGGTCATTGATGGTTCAACATTTTTACGCTCACCTGGGACTAATCCTCAAGCTACTGTTATGATGTTTGGAAGGTAAAAGCTTAAGCTAGTGGCAAATAGAGAATTTAATCATTTAACTATTATTTTAAGACTTAAATTTCTCTTTAATGGGTCCAACATGCATGAATTTAACCTTAAAAGTAAGAGATTGAGTGGAGACAATGTTTAATTAAACTTTAATAACACATACATTTAGGATATCAAGAAATGGTAAATTTGATCGATTAAAAATTTATTTCCACATTCTGTTAGTCTTAACTTGCAAATTTTCCCCTTCGGATGTAGGTATATGGGAGAGAAGATTTTGCATGAAAGATGTTCACATGGGAGGAAGTAGAAGATGATTTTATACTTAGATTTTACAAGTATCAGGAGGGCTTAATGCATTTGGGGGGCATACAGCGAAAATTGAAATCAATGCTTTTTATATTTTTAAATATGACTTTTAAAAAAATAAATATTACTTAAACTCTATTATTTTGTTTTAGATGCAAAATTATTACTAATTAACATAAACCATGTATAATTTTTTTAGAAAGTCTATAGACACAAGAAATTTGACAAAACTTTTCACACATTTTAATGTTGTAGATTGATAGTAGTCATTAAAAGAATAATGTTAGTAGTGGATCTAGGTGAGAACTAGTAAAAGTTTGTCAAATCAACTATTGTGAAAAAATTTTGAATTTTTGTATACTGCTCTTCTTTCTTCTTCTTTTTTTTCCTGAAGTGCTATATTTACAATATATTTCACAACAAATCCTAAGTGTTAAGTTGTTATTGGTTCTAATTTAAACCCATTACTGAAATTATTTTTTGGCCATCAACAACAGTCTATAACAACTTGTTACTTAGGATTTGTTGTTAAAAATGCTGCAAACGTAGCATTCCTCTCTTCTTCTTCTTTTCTCCTTTTTTTTCATTTGAAAAAAAATATTATTTTATTTAGTAACTAATATTTGGGCTTAATTAAATTAAAGTTTGGGACTTTTTTTTTTCTACTTGGGGCCTTAGGCAACCACATCAATTGCATATAGTATAGAGCCGACAATCACAAATATTACAGTGTCATCTTTTTTTTTTTTTTTTTTTAGAGAAATTACAGTGTCATCTATTATCATTGTGTTAATGCATTTTAACATTAAATCACCTAGACTTGATTTTTAATTAAGCGAAACTTATTGATTGAACTTACATGAAAGTTACTTCAATAACTCTTCCAAATCAATAAAATAAGCTTAAGTTATCTAAAGTAACAAATGCTCCCTTTCTCAAAAAAATAAATAAATAAATAAATAAAGTAACAAATGCTCAATTGAGGCCAAGAAAAAAAATACATGAAAATTATGGTAAACCTCACAAGAAGGGCAACCAGAGTTAAAATAATAAGAACTAAATACCCCCACACAAAACCAACAAATTAATGCATGTTTTGTCTTTGGCAAGAGTCCTCGAATTTGCAAGTTCCAAAAAAATGAGTCTATCCCACAGGGTAACATTACAGAGAAGCCATTAATAGAAATGATAACAGACATTAACTATGTAAAGTTGTGATTTACAACTATTTCGTGTTGGCTTTAATTCCGTACCAAATTTGATTGTAATTTTGTTCAATCTTATGTACCCTATACTTTTTGTGGGATTTCCTTGTATGGGTTATGTGTGAGAGAGTGTGTGAAGACTCAAGACAAATTGAAGATCAAAGGAGTTTTCGCAGGTAGCCCGCGAGAAGACTTCCCGCGAAATGAAGCTATGTGCTTAGCACATGACTGGAATGCGAAGAGTCATGATAGATGGTGACAGTTGGTTTTCGCGAGTAAGGCCTTCCTACGAGATACCAGCAAAACATTCTGTTTTGCTATTTTGTCATATCTGATTCACCATGTCTCTACACACACAATATATACCCTCATTACTCACATATTGATAGGAGTGTTTTTCAGAGAGAAAACCCTAACCACAACCCTTGAGAGTTAGAGATTGTTATACCCACAATCCATTGTGGTTTTCCTCAACTCCTACCTCTCCATATCCAAAACCTTGAGAGGTTGAAAGCCCAAACACTTACCGCACCCATTCTAAGTGTAAAGTGAGGTTTTGATGCTGTTGAGAAGCATTGGAAGAAGTCATTTGTTTGGTGGATGTAATTGGGTTGAATTGCGTGAGCCGGAGAGCTAGAGAAGACAAGACTTCGTTAAGTCAGTTGGTAGCAGGAGCTTGGAAGGCTCAAGTGCATGGGGTAGACTAGGCTTGGAGGGTCTTTTGTTATTCGTGTACTCCAACTTATTCTCTAGTGGATCGATTTACCACTTGGAGGGCGGCGGAGAGGTTTTTCGTCGAGATCTTCGGTTTCCTCTTCAATAACACATCGTGGTGTTATCTTGTATTTGCATTCTTCTTCCCTTCTCTTTTAGCTTTTATTTTACTGCTGTGTTTTGATGAATATTGCTTAGAGTAGTTTTATTGTTTGTTCGCTCACATTTACTCTATTCCACACTTAGTTTAAGTTAGAGTAAAATCAACCAAGCCGTAAGTTTTAATTTAGGGGGTCTAAATAGCTCTTGTATTTTTACACAAATTTGAGCTTTCAATTGGAATAAAAGTGGGTGCACTAGTTGTGGTTTCATTACCTTAGTGTGATCCTTGACCCCTTGGCTTGCTATGGATAGTGCTATGGCAAAGGTCAACATGAAGCATACTTTATGTGTTTGTGATAATGACTCTATGAGCATCTTTGGAGATCATACTAGCAATGAGCTTTTAGAGTTATTCAAATCAAAGAAACATGCTAGAATTTTTGAACACGTGCTGAAATTTTTAAAGCAAAGGAATCATGATATTCATAATAGCTTGTGTGAGTCGAATTCCTTAATTGCTAAATATAAGAGAAGGAATAGACATTTTTGTGATAAACTTGATTGTTTAAAAAGAAAGCTTCACTCATCTATGAATGAAGTAAAGGAAGATGAGTCTTGCTTTAATGGTCAAGAATGCCTATCTCATGCTTGTCTTTTTGTTCATACTGAATTGAAAGTGTTTAATTTGTGTTTGTGGTATCTTGACAGCGGATGTTCAAGGCACATGACTAGAGATAAATCACTGTTCAAAACTCTTAAGGAGAAGGAAGACGGCTTTGTGACATTTGGAGATGGTAGTCACTCACAAGTTCTAGGAAAGGGAACCGTTGATATTCTGGGACTTCCCTTATTGACTGATGTTCTCTACATCAAAGGATTAAAAGTGAACTTGCTGAGTATCACCCAAATATTCGATGAAGACTTCCTAGTTCAATTCTCAAAGAAAGGTTGTCTAATCCTCAATGAAGAAGGTGTTCAAGTTTTGAAGGGTCTTAAGACCACCAACAATTGCTATGGTGTTATTCCCAGACTAAGCATATCATGTCAGAGTGCTCGAGTGAATCTTTTGGAGTTATGGCATCAACGGTTTGGGCATGCAAATTACAAACAAGTGGCAAAAGTCTCAAAGCTTGAGGCGGTGGTTGGTTTGCCAAAGTTTGGAAAGATTGAGAAGAATGTTTGTGGTCCATGTCAATTGGGAAAAAAAACAAAGTCAACCCATCCTAAAGTAAATGTAGTTGCTACTTCTCATCCTTTGGAGTTACTTCATGAGGATCTAATGGGTCCAATGAGAACGGAAAGCATGGGTGGAAAACGCTACATCTTGGTGGTGGTTGATGATTTCTCAAGGTACACTTAGGTCGAATTTCTTAGAGAGAAGTCGAAGGCATGCGACAAGATGGAAAGGTTATGCAAGAGGCTCCAAAATGAAAAGGGAGTTCTCATAGTCAAAATCAGAAGTGGTCATGGGAAGGAGTTTGAAAATGTAAAATTTGAAGCGTTTTGTAATGAGTATGGTATCAAAAAGGAATTCTTAGCTACAAAGACTCCACAACAGAATGGGATGGTTGAAAGAAAGAATCGCGTGATCCAAGAGATGGCAAGAGTGATGCTTCTCAACAAAAACATCCCACAAAAATTTTGGGTTGAAGCGGTGAACACTTCATGTCACATTGGGAATAGGATTTTCTTCCGAGCAGGAGCAAAGAAGGCATCATATGAAATTTGGAGGGAAAAGAAGCCGAAAGTGAAATACTTCTGAGTATTTGGAAGCAAATGCTACACTCTCAACGATAGGGAAAATCTTGGAAAATTTGATGCTAAGAGTGACGAAGGGAACTTCCTAGGATACTCCACAAATAGCCGATCATATCAAGTGTACAATGAGCGAACTAAGACAGGGATGGAATCGATAAATGTGGTCATAGATGACACCATCTCAAAAAAGGATATTGATGAGGATGGTGAAGGACCAAGTCTTACGAAGAATGAGGGAGATGACAATATGTCTCAAAGTAATGATGGTAAGAGAGAATCACCAAAAAAGAAGTCTACAGCTCCTACATCAAGAATGGAGACTAGATCAATACAAGGATCTTCAAGCCCATTCACCCCTCTAGAAGTTCAACCTCTAATTTCTCGTGATGGGGAACCCTCCACTTCCAAGAAACCATCATCAAGAGTAACTCTTAATCATCCTACAAGAAACATCAATGGAGATTTAGATGAAGGATTTCGTTTGAGAAATGGACCAGGCTATAGTGTGAACCATGTGACATAAAATTGTTATCTTGCCCAATTTGAACCCAAGAAAGTGGAAGAAGCCTTGAAAGACGAGAATTGGGTAGAATCCAAGCATCAAGAGTTGCATCAATTTGTTAGAAATGATGTATGGGAGTTGGTACCAAGTCTAAATTGGTGGCTTAAGGATATACTCAAGTTGAAGGCGTTGACTTTGATGAGTCATTTGCTCTAGTAGCAAGACTAGAGTCAATTCAAATTCCTCTCCATAGCATGTATCATGAAGTTCAAGCTATACCAAATGGATGTGAAGAATGCCTTCTTGAACGGATTTTTGATAGAAGAAGTGTTTCCCGAGCAACCAAAAGGGTTTCAAGACCCTCATTGTCTGGACCATGTGCTAAGATTGAAAAAGGCATTATATGGGTTGAAGCAAGCACCAAGAGCTTGGTATGATCGACTCACCACATATCTTTTGGATCATGGTTTCAAGAGAGGTCAAGCTGATTGAACACTCTTTGTTAAAAGAGATGAGAAATCTCTCCTTGTGGCTTAAGTATACGTGGATGACATTGTCTTTAGATCCACAATCGACCACCTTGCTCAAGAATTTTCGGAAGAAATGAAAAGGAATTTGAGATGAGCATGATGGGGGGAGCTGAACTACTTCTTAGGGCTTCAAGCGAAACAACAGAAAGATGGGATATTTATATCTCAAGAGAAATATGCCAAAAATATTTTCAAAAGATTTGGCTTAGACTCCAAGAAGCATAATTCCACTCCTATGAGTTCCTCGGTAAAACTAAGTCTTGATGTAGCCGATGTGGAAGTAGATCCTACACTTTATCGAAGCATGGTCAACAGTCTTCTCTACCTCACTGCGAGTAGACCAGATATCGCCTTTAGTATAGGGGTATGTGCACGATTTTAGGCAGCACCCAAAGAGTCCCACTTGACAGTAGTCAAACGAATTATCTGGTATATCAATGGCACATCCGACTATGGAATTTGGTATTCAAGAGACTCAAATGAGTGCTTAGCTGGATATTCGGATGCTAACTAGGCTGAGTTCGTTGATGATAGGAAGAGCACCTCAGGTTGGTGTTTTTACCTTGGAAATAACTTGGTGTCGTGGATGAGCAAAAAGCAAAATTTAATCTCCCTATCAACGGCTGAAGCTAAATACATCGCAGCAGGGAGTTGTTGTGCACAACTACTATGGATGAAGAAGCTCCTACATAATTATGGAATCACTCAAGACACTATATGTGTGTTCTGTGATAACACGAGTGCCGTAAACCTGTCAAAAAATCTAGTTCAACACTCGAAATCGAAGCATATCGAGATTCGGTACCACTTCATTCGAGACTTGGTGGAGGAGAAAATTGTGTGTCCAGAGTTTATTAACACCGACAACCAGAAGGCAGACATGTTTACTAAACCTCTTGATGGTCCACGGTTTGAGTCTCTACGTAAGACCATTGGTGTCAATATCATCCCTTGACTTCTATCTCTTGTGTGACCATACTTTGCTCATTATTGCATACTTGCTGTATAGGTCTCACTTGTGTAGTTAAATTATGTTTCTTTTCAAGTTTGTTTTGTACTTATTCTGTTGATCTTACTTTACATGTTCTGTTTTTTAGTGTGTTAAAAAATTCAAAAACCCATAAAAATTGAAAAATCTCCAAAAAAAATTGATCGCTTGTTTTGTGTATATCACATGTGAGTTTGGCCTAGTACCTTCATACTAATGGCGTAGTGCATTTTCGAGCTAAGCTTGTTATATATGCACATCTATCTTTGTGGGAAAAATCTTGAAATCTATGTGTGATTGTTGTAAATCGATCTTCAAGCTTGTCGTAAATTATTAGTCAATAGTCTTGATGGTTTTGATACATGCATAGACTTGTGCCTGTATATCTTCCCACACTTTTATGTTTTTGCTTTATAGCTCAACAAGTGTCAAATCTCAAAAAGAGATATTGAGCTGCAAAAGCCATCACACATACTAATATTTGACTAGGAAAAAGGGAAAGCGACTTGTTTTGAAATGTATGATGCCCAAAAAACCAAAGGCTTACTCACAAAAATGAAATATCAAAAATTTAGGCATCGATCTCAAAAAGAGATATAAATATCAAAAATGATCAAATGTTATGAATTATAAAGAAGCCAAATGAAAAGCTTCAAAGATATGTAATCAAGTTCTTGTGAGATGTCATTTATGTTCATTTTTATAATTGAGAGAGACCACTTGACTTTGTACTAATTGTGTATAACTTAATTGAATTGATCATTGAAGCTTCACTCTGAACTAAGGACTATTCCACATATGATTCTCACACAAAACACACAAGAGTTTGTTCAATGAATGCTTATTTCATTTGTGTGATTATACATGTTCAAATGTGATATGTATACTCAATTGCTTGTCGATCAAACCCAAAAATATTTTTGAGTATTTTTATGTTTTTGAAAGCATTTTTATGCTTTCTTGTTTTGAGTTTTTATTCTAATTGCATTTTTCAAGTTTTTCATCAAACACTCTTTCAGAGGCATTTTCGCAAGAAGCTCGCAACTAAGCTCTTCCCGCGAAAATGGGTTAAGGCAAAATATGAAAACAAAAAAGTTCAGACAAAAACTTTCATAGTTGTCTCGCGACTGTTTCGCGAATAAAGTCTACTCCCGAAAAGTTTTGTGCTTTAGAGGCATTTTTCGCGAGTAACTTCGCGAGAAGCTAACCCGCGAAAAATGCGTGTTTTCAATTTTAAAGGGCTGATGTAGACAATTTTTCAAACTCAATTGTTTTCCCTCGTTTCGTCTCCCTTAAGCCTTAAACAACCCAAAACCTAATTTCACTCAAAAACCCAACCAAAACTCAAGTGCAATTGTTTCAAAATCCTCTCTAAGGTATGTTTATACAATCTTTTCTCTCTATTTACTTAAATTATGTCTTAGATCCTAGGTTTTCTTAAGTTGGGTTCATTTTTGAAAAAGGATTGGGAACTTTATATTTTGTGAAATTTTTTTCATTTTCTTGATTGGGCTTTGTCCCATTTGATTTGTTTGTGTTTGTGTTGGCAAATTGTGGCATTTTAACATATATTTAGAAAAGATTCACTCATGTTCATGCATTGCTTACATGCTAGTTTTATAGGTGCATATCAAGTGTTTGATAAAATGCCCAAATGGCATTTTGGTGTTGTTTTGGACTCCAATGAGTACCAAACTTTAGGGATTACCATGATTATACATGTTTATCATGTTGTGCTCATTGGTTGTGTGTTTTACACACTTTGGCCCCAATGTGCTTAGTCATGTCTTGCACATGCATCACATATGCACACCACATGCGGACTTGATGCACACACTTGCTCACTTGTCAAGTTTTTGCATTTCAATCATGCTAAATCTATGTTATTACAGGTTTAGCACATATAACATGAGTTTGTGACATTGTTTATGTTCTTTTTAGGACTTTGAGTTTAGTTTATAGACTAACTTGGTACTAATCAAGTTAGTGTTCCTGTTTTGGTTTTTGCACTTGTTCCTTTGTGCTTTATATTTGTTTTTACAAATGTCTCCTACTAAGCACTCTACCTCCAAGAAATCCTCAAAGCATTCATGCTCAGACTCAGAGAATTTCTGAACCATTGAGGCAGACATGGCCTACAACGATTGCTATAAAAGGGCAATGATCATCATGGAAAGGGTTGTAAGAATAGAGACCCTTGAAAATACTTCCATAACTGAAGTGTTCAAGGAGAGAACTTGGACAAAGTTGTTGAATCCAAGTGGAAATGTCTATACTAAACTCATAAGGAATTTCTTCGCTAATGCCATTGTGGAAGGAGATCACATCAACTGTTAGGTGCGACAAAAAGAATTCATTATCACAAGGGATTCCATTCAAGAGTTGTTAGAAGTTCGTCCACCATCTCAACAAATTTCCATACAATATGATGATAGATTGGATTCTCTTGAGCCAATGGCAGAGCTCCTCAGTGGTTCTCTCAAAAAGAAATCAATGAACACCATTCCCTTCAACACAGAGATGAGGACATTGGCTTATGTAATGATCCACAACCTCTACCCGGTGACGAACTTGACCTCATTGTCCACACCAAGAACTATTTTCCTGTATGATCTCTTCACACATAAGGAGATCGACATAAGCGGACATATATACTACCTCCTCACCAAAAGCATCACCAAGAGTAACTCAAGAACAATAATGCCATTCCCAAGTCTCATTATGGCTTTCATAGCAAAGACGAGGCTGAAGATTCCAAGTGGTCTTACCATCATGCAAAGGGACTATCCCATTGGTGCTCAAACGGTGACCTGAAGCAAAGCCCACATCACCAGATCAAAAACTGGCATTTTGCAAATCCCAAGGGATGATGTTGAGGAAGAAGGTGAAGACACAGAGGAAGAGATTAACAGGTTCACATCAATCCCAGAGGGTTCTGCACAACCATCTTCCCAAGCACAAGCACGGGGACCCGATCGTCTTAATCATCTCATTGCAAGGGTGGAGCAGATGTATGGCATGTTGGAATCCCATGTGCAGCACACCACGGATCAGTTTACATATGTCGAAGGCCAGATTATTGCGTTATCGTCTCAGATTGAAGACATGATAATGGAGCAGCGACAACAACAAGAAGGATCCGATTCAGAATCTAAACAGCTCTAGCCTCTTTGACCATTCCAGTCAAAAAGGGGGAGAAAGTTTTGAGGGGGAGTTGCACAGTTTGAGGGGGAGTATACCATAACAAAGCATAGATATATTGGTTTATTTTGGTGGTTTAGTAGGTTACTTTGTTTTTAGTAGTCTACTTTCTTCTACCTTATAGTTTTTACAACTATTGGATATTTATATTGCTTTCTTTTAAAGCTTTTAAGTACTTTCATTTAAAACTTTCAATTTATATTCAGTACTTTGTTTATGTATCCTTGCTTTGTAGCATTTTTTTTAAGTACTTTTAGATTATGTTGCATTATCTTTAGTACTACATACTTGTGCCCTTGTTGGATCTTGTATCCTTGATGCAAATACTTTTTTTGTTTTGCATTGGTTATGTGTTGGACATGCAATTGATTTTTGCGTTGCTCTTAATTGCATTGCGTATCCGGATGATCATTTACTAGCTAAATGTTCATTGTTGTCATTCTTTTATGACTGATCTTGTTTAATCAAGATATGCTTAACTGTTTATATATTGTTTATTACCTTGATCACATTTTACTCGCTCATATACGTACCGTGTATTCAACTTGTCATAAGCTTAATGAAAGTTTAGTTTGTGTGAGAGCGTTTCAGGATACAAGTGTATATGTTCAAGTGCTTCACAACTTCTAGATTAGGTGTGAGTGAGTTTTTTCACTATTCCCAAACTCACTTTTAAGTCTAGAGTCTGTTTTAGGGGTTTTGTCACTGAAGAGCCAAAGGGGAAGATTGTAAAGTTGTGATTTACAACTATTTTGTATTGGCTTTAATTTCGTGCCAAATTTGATTGTAATTTTGTTCAATCTTATGTACCCTGTACTTTTTGTGGGATTTCCTTGTATAGGTTATGTGTGAGAGAGAGTGTGAAAACTCAAGACAAATTGAAGATCAAAAGAGTTTTTGCGAGTAGCTCGCAAGAAGACTTCCCGCGAAGTAAAGCCATGTGCTCAGCACATAACTGGAATGCGAAGAGTCATGACAGATGGTGACAACTAGTTTTCGCGAGTATTTTGCAGGTAAGGCCTTCCGACGAGATACCCGCGAAACATTCTGTTTTGTTATTTTGTCATATCTGATTCACCATGTCTTTACACACACTTCCCTCATTACCCACATATTGAGATGAGTGCTTTTCAGAGAGAAAACCCTAACCAAAATCCTTGAGAGTTGGAGATTTTTATACCCATAATCCTCAACATAATCCACTGTAGTTTTTCTCAACTCCTACCTTTCCATATCCAAATCCTTGAGAGGTTGATAGTCCAAACACTTACCACACCCATTCTTAGTATGAAGTGGGGTTTTGGTGTTGTTGAGAAGCATTGGAAGAAGCCATTTGTTTAGTGGATGCAATCGGGCTGAATTGCGTCATCTAGAAAGCTAGAGAAGTCAAGACTCCATTAAGTCAGTTGGTAGTAGGAGCTTGGAGGGCTCGAGTACATGGGGTAGACTAGGCTTGGAGGGTCTTTTGTTATTCGTGTACTCCAACTTATTCTCTAGTGGATCGATTTACCGCTTGGAGTGCGGCAGAGAGGTTTTTCACCGAGATCTTCAGTTTCCTCTTCGATAACACATCGTGGTGTTATCTTGTGTTTGTATTCTTCTTCCCTACTCTTTTAGCTTTCATTTTACTACTGTGTTTTAATGAATATGGCTTAGAGTAGTTTTATTGTTTCTTCGCTCGCATTTACTCTATTCCGCACTTAGTTTAAGTAGAGTAAAATCAACCGAGCCATAAGTTTTAATTTGGGGGTCTAAATAGCTCTTGTGATTTTACACAAATTCGAGCTTTCAAACTATATCCAATATGTTGAAAGATGGTATGCAAAGTCTACCTTTCATTTAAGAAATTAAAAGTCCCACATAAGCTCCACTAATGAATTTTATGTTGAGTTCACCCATGGCTCTGCCCAATATTTTGAACAATCTTCATGCATAATCATCAAATATAATATGTGGTGGAGCTAGGATTTCAAGTCGAGGGGGCTAAATTAAAAGACAAGATTGAAGGTAAAATTAATCTAAGATATATCAATCAATACTAATAACAAAATAAATAAACGACTATTTGTTGAAGTAATTGTCATACACAATCTAATATAAAATGTAACTTTAATTCATTTTTCATTCCTAATTTACTTTACTCAGTTGTAAAATCTACTTTGATACGAGCTCGTTTAGAAAATGATATAGACTTATTATTATAATTGAGTTTCTCCATAATCTTAATTAATTATAAATATATATGGCAAAACCTAGGTACAGTACCTTTGGCGTGGTTCCTTAGGTTCCCCAATTACATCACTACATGGCTAATAACAATTAAATCAAGGAATTAATAAAACTTAGGTAGAAAATTTCATGTAATACACACAATTTAAATTAGCTAATAACAATTAAATCAATGGATTAATCTAAATACACACAATTTAAACATGTAATTTAAATCTTTAAAATAAATTGGAAAAATAAAGCACTGTAAAAAATATTTAGAATATTGCAATATACTAATGAAGTTTTATTTGGCTATACGCGACTCAATGCCATGAATGCTTCTAAAATTTCATGTAGACATTTTTACTTTTTTAAGCTGTTAAAATTTGAGTTTATAGCAAAAACTCAAGTTTGATATTGAAAAGGTTGATAGCTAGAGAAAAAATTGTAAGCAAGAAACCAATTAGTGAGGCACTAAAGTAGTCACATTACACATAAACATAAGTTTTTTCTTTCAAAGTCCAATTCAGTATAATTTTATTTTTCCAATCGTAGTTAGCAAAGTAGTGTGCAAAAAAATGTACTATTAGGTGGGACCCATTATGTAGTGTCCAAAACATTTCCATGCCTCCGCCCTTCCTTTCTCTCTGTACATTAAAACCATTTACAAAATCAATTTTTTCCTTCACTCTCATCATTTTGTTTATTTTCATCTTCATCTCTGATAAGAAGACAACTTTGGGATCCTAATGCCGAACATATTCTCGCAGCACTCCAACTGTCCAGGGGTTTCTAAGCCCCTAGAGTTCCATCCTAAGATACTCATGGCTCTCGACGGTGTTAACCAACACTCACCATTGTTTCATTAATCAAAACAAAATTACTTGTGTGAGGTCCTTCTCTATCTTTCTTCTGCCTTCTGCCTTCTTCTATCTCCAAGCTTTCTCCTTTATTTATTCTTTTAGCCCCAACATCACCTTCTTGGATCCTCATAATTGTATCCCCCACTGGGCCTTGCTCTCTTGCCATTTTCTTCCAATTTCCTTTTCCTTTTTTGGGCCACGTCCAAATAACCTATATCCTCAGACATCTGTACAGCTATTTTTAAGGTCTTGTTCAAAAATAAATGATATGGTGTAATATGAACCATTAGTGTTTAAATGAGAGGTTAAGATTAAAAGAACTCTACTTTGTAGAGTATTCTAGGAAATCTAAAAGATTTAAATCCATATATATGGGGCTTGCTCATTAAAATTATCACTAAATATAACATCATTATAGCTCCCAAAAAATATAGAACATGGTAGGGGATCTTTAAAAGAGCTCTCAGTTTGCACTTCTTAAAAGGAGATTGCTTGGCTTTTGGTTCTGTAAAGAAGATTTATGCAATTTTCGATATGGGCTCGCGATGTTATAGCTTTTAGGGGGTTGTTAATTTCTAAAAGTTTAGAACAATTGGCAAATCGTGAACACAAACTTGTCTAGATATAGATCTTAGAGTCTATAGGTATTATTAGATAATGCTCAAGGTAATTCTAGTCGAGATTCAAGAACAAGTAAGCTACAAAAAGAAGATTCCAGAATTTTTCTGGTTCACCCTATCGAGAGACAGGCTCGATCGATCGAGTGTCCTATCTACAAAATTTTAATTAGGCCCAATATCAGTTTAAACCCAAAAATGATTAAGGTTTCAGATCTACTTCTTCTAGTATATAAAGGAAACCCTAAGCATATTTTTAATAGAGCTTTTCAGAGAGAGAAAAGTGTGCATCTTTTGTATCTAGAGTTTTGTACCCAAAAAGCTCTCTCATGTCTTCTACCAGTATTATTCTTTAAAGAATCTCAAGATTTGACGTTGTAGAAGTTGCTGCCTTTTCTAATCATCAAAGATGCTGACAATTTGAACTTTCAAGGGTGGTCTTGGAGTCACAAATAGGAGATTTTGTATTTTTTTATCACAAGTGTGGGTGCTTATGTTGCAAAGGCCTAATAGTCCGTGGATTCGGAGCTTGTACGTGGTCGTGTCAGTAAGTTCTACATGTAGTAGCAATAGGATGTTAGTGGTCTAAGTCCTATTGTACAAACTTTGATTCTCTATAATGGATTTGCTTTTTACCTTGAGGATAAATAGGTTAAATCCCCCCCAGGTTTTTTACCATTTTGGTTTTCTTGAGTCATCATATCATTGCGCTCTTTATATTTCTCACTGCTATGCATGATATGATTTTTTTGTTTTAACCTAGATCTAAATAATAAACTTAAGTACTCACTTGGTTAATTAATTAGGTTAAATAATCTAGTTTACAGGGATCTAAAACCTAACAGGGGTTTCTTGTTGGAATTCTCAAGCTTCATGGCTTTGTTCACGCAGAAAAAGGTACACAATGTGTTTTAGTTTATGGTTTCTTCTCCCCCTGAGACACAGTATAATGTTAGGGTCATATTTTCTATGTAATTGACTAATCCTTTGACAAAATGCACTTTACTTGTAATTGGGTAGATCTAAGCTAAGTTTAATGTATCAAGAAGTATGTTGTTCAAACATATCAAGTGGTATCATTAAACACATGAAATTTGATCCAATAAATAAGTGAAGAAAAAACTATTTCATTAAAGCTCGACACTAGCTGCTATCGAAGATTAATGAAGAAGCTCGACACAAGCTTGACACAAGCTCGATTTATCGAGAATTATGATTTCAGATTTCTCAGATCTAAATTTCGGCCCATGATGACTTGAATAATTAGGGTTTCTCTTTTTATAATCCTAGACATAAGGCTTATTTTAAAAGTCAACAAGTACGAAAACATAGACCTAGAACTCATATACTCTGTGAGAAGCTACTGCGTTTGTGTGCTTTAGGGTTTTGTAACCAAGTGCTTCACGATCTTCATCGTTCATGAAGTAAAGAACTTTGCAGTCAACAACAATCAATCAAGTTGCTAGAGTTAGTCACGTACTGGGATTCGTGCAAATGAATTAGTCACAGATTTGAGATTTGTGCAACAAAGGAAAAAAGTCTACTACAAAATCAAGTCCAATTGGGTATTGGAGTAAAGGTTCACTTGTAGGTTGGTATTTTGGACTAGACAAGGATAGTGGTAAGATTCTTCATACTTGTAATTGCTTAATTATTGATTAATGGATTCTTAGGTGTAGTGATCTTGAATTCACCCGGTGAAGTTTTTGCCTTGTCAGAGGTTTTCCCCATTGTCTCATAACACTTTCCATGAGACAGGATTTTTTTTTTTAAATTCAATTTATTTGAAAGCTGCAATAGTAATCCAAAGTCATAATTTTTAAACTAGTGGCACGAGCCAATCCAGGAGGTGTGAATTTTGCCAAAAATCTTATTAATAAAAATGCAACAATCAATTAATACTTCTGCAAAAGTTATCATTCTTAACAATGTTAGGTTCTAAGACTTTAGGTACTAATGTATTAGAACTTCAATTTGTAATGTGTTGGCAAACCATGATCAAAGCATAGAGTCTAGGTTTAGGCTTGCTTAAAGTGTGTTTACTTGTAAAATTGGAATCGAATGATTGCAGAAATTATAAAAACTAAATCTGCAAGGTTTGATCGATCGAGCCAAACCACGTGCAGATTTATTTTTTTGCAGAAATTCCAATTCAACCCAAGCCCATTTGACGTGTAGGGTTTTGTGTTTTACTTCAAGTATAAAGGGGAAAACCCTAGCTACATTTTTGAAGTCTTTTGAGAGTTGTGTGTTAAATCTTTTGTGTGATCTAGAGGTATTTACCTTCATACACACTTAAGGTTATCAAGATTAAGATTCGTGTCAAGAACTTGATAATATCTTCAGTTGTTGTGTAAAGAACTTTAAAGAAGATCTTAAACCTTTGAGAGGTGTCTCAAAGTCACAAGTATGGGAACTTGTGGTTGTAGTGGATCAAAGAAAGAAGTAGTCTGTGGACTCAGAGCTGTGGTAGTAAGTTTTCTACTCGAGGTAGCAATAGGATGTTGTGGTCTAAGTTCTATTGTATAAACTTCAATTCTTTCATAGTGGATCTGTTTTACCTTGAGGATAGCTAGGTTAAATCCTCCCTAGGTTTTTTACCAATTAGGTTTTCTTGAATTATCATATCGTTGTGTTCTTTATATTTCCACATTATTTACATGATATGATTTTATTGTATTAATTTAGAACTGAATAATTTATCTAAATAAATACTTGGCTAAATAACTAGGTTAAACAACTTGTGTTAAGGGGTCTAAAAACATACGAACAAAAATATATACTTTATTTTGAAATTCTCCAACAACTTATGCATGATAAATAGTTTAGAGCTCATATATATATAGTATACACAGTACACACACTATATATTCAACTTCCAAGTAGTCATCATTTTCACAAGAGTAAAGCAAGGTATGGTTGACCATGGAGGACTTATGATGATGATTAGATTGATTTTGATTGTGCTAGTTGTGGTGAAAGCCAATGACCTTGTTCCTTCTCTTCCCCCCAATATTCTCCCTCTCTTCATCTCTCTTTAGTTTCACCTTGCCTTCTCTCTTCCAGTCCATGTGAAGATGGAAAAAGTCTAACATCAAAATATAAGAAACCATGAAGATTTGGGAAAAGCGGAACATACAAATATTGCGTTAAATGGGCTAGAAAGGAATGCAAAACACAACCCTCTAATGCTTTATATAGGTTTTGCTTCACGAGATGTGCGGCATCATGCATGGCTGATTTATTTGCAAAATGAATGCCCTAAAAATTTGAAATAGATCATGATTCAAATTAGATATCATAAATTGAAAAGCATGTTGGGTCAATAAATAAAATAATGGCAGACGTGGAGGCCAAAGTTTATTTATAATTACTTATACACAAAATTTTAATTAAAATATAATGTTTGTATGTGGGAGTAAACTATTGGGTAGTTACCAATAAATGAAGCCCTTGGGAGAAAGCGGACGGCACCATAGTATTAAGTAATTTATCCTTTATCATTTATAAAGTGTGAGAGATTGCAGAGCCAATTTGAAGAATATAGGCGTGCAAGCATGTGAACATTTGGAGAGCACATGGGTGCATGTGTGAGCTTTTATTGAAACATTCAAGCATGTGAGAAGCACATGGATGTGCGAATAGTTATCTGAGCACGTGAAAAGCACATATGCGTGAGCATGCAAGCAATTATTTATTATAGAAGTTATTTGTTTCAAGTTAATAATTGTCAATGATTTGGTACAACCTAGATTTCATTCTCGATTGACGGAAGGATAACTTTATGTTTGTAAGTGTGCATCGCCTTGCATGAATTATCTAGGAGTAGTTTTGTAACTAAACTTAGGAGTATTGTGTTAGGATTAGTGCCCTAAAATCTTATTGTATGATACTATATATGACATTATGTTATAAATTATAAAGTTGTTTTATTATCTAAAATAGTGATAACATGAATATTTAGATATTATCATATAGTCCTTGAGATGCATGATATGTGGTTTATATGATTTAATCCCAAAAGATATAAATCATAAGTTCTTTATAAACTCAAAATCTTAGTTCATAGTCAGTGACATTTCATCTATGAAGACTATAACGTGTCAACTAAGATGGTTTATTTTGATCATGAAAGTGGAGACTTCTAGTTGATATGTTAGTATGTCTTAAGTGTATAAGACATATTGAACTGGATTACTATGAGATTAATTATTCTATAAACGATTGTCAACTGAATAATAAATCTCACAACTTTCATTTACGTAAACTCTCAATCCTGTGAGGATAGTAAACCCGATCATGAAATGTAGATTGCTTTGATATATCAAGAGTGAGATCTAATCTAACGGTCAAAACCTCAATATGTTGGACAACTACACGTAGTGTCAAGAGGGAATTCATAGTCTCTTTATAGAAATATAAAATATTCCTTTGAGATAAGTTTAATGAGTTTGGTTATTCAGAGTGTTAGGCCTAACCACTTTAGTAAAGTGTTACTAAAGTTTATATTTTATGAAATTTGATTTCATAAATATATATAAATAACTTAAAAGATTAAACTAGGTATTCAAGGATCAAGAGGTAGTAATTTTCAAAGTGGCAGTTATATATTATAACTTTGTATTACTATGAATATATTCATGAAGGGATTAATTATTTAGATAATAAAGTCTTGAGATTTAATTTTATTAATAAAACCTTAAAGTGCAATTATATTTATATAATGATATTAAATATAATTAATGGTAATTTTGAACTTGTCAAAAGTTAACAAATAAGCTCGAAACCCATTGTAGCTAGAGCTTTATTTGTCCCTTTGGTCTCGTTCCAAGCCACAAACTAAAACCCAATTGTGATGGCCAAAAAGGCTAACTCAATTAGATAATCTGTTGTTTATTTAATATGAGTTATTAAATGAAGTAACTGCCTTGACAGTTAAAAACATACGTACGATTAAAAGAAAAAAAAAAAACAGTTTTCTCTTTACAATCTCTATTGAACAAATGCGTATAAAACTGATTGAGAGACCACATATCTTGGGCATATGTGGAATTAGAGTGAAGATTGAAGGTCTTCTGAAGTTCAATCTTCTTTTGTTTTGAATTTCACTACGTCAAAGTACGCCTTCCTATTCTTTGTTTCTAAAATTTAGATATTCCATATTATCTCACATGAATGAAGTAGATCATTTAATTTCTGCTGCTTGTTTTGTATGATATGCAAAACTGTGTTTTCCAACGTATTGTAACTTAATTTTAGTTATGTACTTGTGTGATCTTGTAATTTGGTATTTGTGACTCGTTACTATTATTAATAAAAATATCTGTTGTTTTATTTCCTCTATTCTTGGTTGATTTGTACTTTTGAAAGTCCTATTGATTTAGGTAGTGCAGAACCCATCCTTTTGGTTTGAAATCCTGTTTCGCATATAGTGTTTTAGTGCGAACAACCCATTATAATTAGTTTGTGCTCTCGAACAAAGCATAAGTTCATGTTCTTAAAATTTTTAAATGGTATGGCAATCTATACGCATTGTCTATCACATCAAACATAATTATACTCATGGTCATATGCCCTCTCTGTTTCAATTAAATCAAAGAAAACTTGTTAAGATTTATTTCTTGTATTTAATAATGTATAAAGTGTAACGTTATTTAAAATATTAGATTACAAGATGTTAGATACGCTTTTAACTTTATAATGTTTAATCTAAACAGTAAAATTGATCCATTTCAAATAGATAATCCACCACCAGCATTTCTCCCAAAAAGGATGTCATAATTTACTGTCTTTCCAATTCTCTCAAGTTCCCTTCTCTTGGACCACAGCAATATTAAAAATAAAAAATAAAAAATTTTTCTCGTTATGTTATAATTCTAGTTCAATCCTATTGTTGGTTCAATTTGTCAGTTAAAGAAGTTGAGGTAAGATTACAGATATCCGAATTGTTTTCCTTTAAATTGTATCAAAGCGGAAAACCCAAACCCATCAACCAAGGGAAAAAAGAAAAAACCACTGAAAACTTATATGTAAAAAATAATTATAAAAAAAATAAAAAGAATACAAGACAAGTGTAAAAGCAAGTGATGATTGCTGGCTTAACATTTACGATACATATTGCTTTACTTGCGAGATGCAAAAATTAAATGTCCAATTATAATTATACAAAGCCTGAAATAGTTAATTTGTTGTGGATCCTAAATCCTAATACTTTCTATCCAATTTTTTTTCTCTCACTTTTGCCATACAAATGTCATTGGACATGGTGATTTGGAAAAGAAATCCTTTAAGTAAATTCATACGAAAATAAAACAAAATATATAAAAAGAAGTTTGAGATTTTGAATTTTCCTTAAACTACTTTTTATTTTATATTTCTTATGAAATTCTTCCCTAAAATTTTCAACTCGCTTTCAGGTATGTCAAGTGACTTTTAATGTAACGAGGCTATCAAAGTGACTTTTAATTTTAGATAGATGGCTATCAAAGTGAGCAAATTAATCCAAACTTCAAGAATTAAATTAACAGCAAATCCAAACTAAAAAAGTATTTTAACCAGTATTTTTGCACAATTGTCAACATAGGCCGGCATGGAATTTTCTAACCATAGAAAAATTGGTTTATATAGTGTGCAGTAGGCAGTATGTTATTATATTAGTAATTGTTCTCTTACATTTGTTAATGTATACTTCGTACACGCAATGTCCATAATTTCATATGTAATGTCCACCTTTTTTATTATTGTCCATATTTAAAACTTAAAATTGATCATTTACAATAAGGAGTGCGCCAAAATCAATGCTAATGTTATATATACATTTTAAACACCTAAAAATGCTTGACATACAAATGCAATATTTTCAAATGGAAAATATTGGGAAAATTTTTAAAGATAAATGCTTTTGCCCATAGAGCCAATGAGTCTTGGTTTCTCCCATGAAACGTCCTAGTCAAAACAAACCTGGATAAAATATATATGGCTCAGGTAAAACTAGAGTATACCCAACTATCAAACCTAAGAATCTTGGACCTTGACCCTGTTGATGATTGATCTATCTTCGTATACCTATGGATCAGTTGCCACACAGTTCAAGTGTTTTAGGCCTTTTCGCAATGTCTAATTTATTGCTAATCATGTTTACACCATTTGATGATGGAACCAAGTTTTCACAAATATGTCTTGATGGAGTCGAAGGAGAAGAGAGATTGTTATAACTGAACCAGGCAGTACAGATTAGACATCATGGATGATAATGGTAAGAACCCAGAAAGAATTATGATTCTTTTCACTAGTGACATTGCATCAAAGGTGTCATTGCACCGAAGCTTGTTTCTACTTAGGAATACCTAATGGTGTTTCATTCTATGATTGAAATGGTTTTGTCGCAAAAGTAAAAAATGTAAATCAAATTAAGCAAAGGTTTTACCGAATAGCTATAAAGCAAAAGATAAGAGGAAAAGAATATGAAACTAGGATATGCGGTCAAGTAAGGTCCCTCTTAGCTTCACAATGTGGAGCATAACCTGATTCTCCTCTCAGCTCAGCTGCTTTTTTCCACTTCCCGTTCTCACATTCAAAGCAACAAAGAATCTTATATGCAATTGGGGAGAGAATTTTCAAGATTTGGTAATGGAAGGTACAAAAACCCTGCCCCCTTTCCCTCAAAACAAAACAAAAGAAAAAGCAGATCCCCCTAGGATATCCATAAGCATATGCCATAGTTTCAATGGTTTATTCCTTCATTTAAGCGCAATTGAAGTGCATAAAAAGCCATGTTTGGGTGTCACTTGCAAAACCCAAAAGCAGTTCTAGGCAGTATATGCATTAGAAGGAAATTGGTTTCAATATAAGCAAACCAGTTATAGGGCGTCTCTTCCTTGGCAAGTAATGGGGATTGATTGAGTAACATGGAGTGCTACCAAAATTTCATCCCATTGACTTGCCAAAGGAGAGCTGCCCTGTGACTGCTTTAGCTTAACACCATCTAATCATAGGCTAATAGCCTCCATGCAGAAATGCACAAGGTATGGTAACTGAGTCTAAAGGAGATGATATTTCTCACATTTTGTGCGAGCATGCTTGTCAATGTTTGTTTTTCATGCAATTCCATGCAGTCATCGTTTATTGCATAAGCAATAAAATTTAGAATAGTTGACGAGTTTGTCCAACGTAAGAGTTCTAGAAAGATAGTAAGTTCGAATCATGCTAGGAAAATTTTAGAATAGTTGGCAAGAATTTGTCCAACCTAACAAGTTTGATCATCTCTAACATCATCACTATTTTCTCGCCCATATTTAAAGAAAATAAAATAAAGTTTATATTTTACTTATCTATTTTTCAAATACAGGTAGTGCTAATTTCTCATTTTTTAGAATGATTCTGATTAAAATACGTTAAATCTATTTAACATTTCTATCCGATTAAAATATTATTTCTCTATTCCTTCTTCATTCTTACTTTTATTCAATTTGAAAGAGAAACAGAGAGAATTGAATATTATATCCGACTTCTTTTTTTGTGTTTGACTCTTCACATGGGCTGCACTCTATTGAGGGGGTTCAAATGAACCCCTTGACTTCAAAAAAATAATTATATATATATATAATTTTATTAATTTAATACTTTAATTTATTCTTATAAATATTTTTGCACACCCTGACTTAAATTTTGCACACCATTATTACAAGTATTTCCAATTCTAAAAGTACAAAGTAAATTTATATAATTTAATAATTAGGAAATAGAGATGGTTTGTTACATGTGTGTGTATTGTTATCATATTATAATAACTTTTTGTTATAAAGTTAGTAAAGTTAGTGATTGTCCAAGCATTTAATTGGTTAAGTAGACACGTAGTATATAATTTTATGTATGAATGAGTGTGGTTGTGTACATCAATAATTAATACAAAGCCACTGATTTTTGTTTAGTTATTTAGTTTAAAATATTTTTATAAAAAAAATAACAAATAGATAATAATAGCTGCATAACAATAAAAATGTTAGATAAACTTAATAAAATAAAATGGTTATAGGCTTATAGCTACCCATATTGGCAATAAATACTCATAATGAACTATCTTATAATAATTCAAAATTTGAAAACTTGTAAAAGAAAATTGTAAAACTTCATGTCTTTTTTTTTTTTTTTTTTTTTGATAACTTGATATATTCAAAAAAAAATTATTAAATTATTCAAAAAAAAATTATTAAAACTTTTTAACGACCCTCTAAACAAAATTCCAAAAGCCGCCACCGATTGTTCAAGCCAAGAAAGTCACTTTGAATTTAAAAAATTTATGAGTAAAGAGTGTGTTGGAGGATTTATGACTTTACTTTTGAAATTCGGAGAAAAAATAGTTAAAAAGCCTGTTAGAGATGCTCCTAGCCAAATATATTTAGCCTATACTCCAAACTAAAAGCACCATGAATCAAGCCATCCACACGCTCGCCAAAGAATCTAAAAGCTATAGTACGGCTCTCTCTCTCTCTCTCTCTCTCTCTCTCTCTCTCTCTCTCTGAGTCATCACTGGTCATCAGCATCATCGAGTGGCCTAACTTGATTATTGGATGGGCAATTAAGTTGTAGTGATCTTTTTTTGCTGAGAGTTGGGTGGCCGTTCTCGGTCGTCGAGTGTACAATCACAGTGATGGGGTAGCCAACTTAGCCATTCTTAATTATTGAGAGGCCAGACTGGCCAATCCGAACTGTTGAGTGACAACTTGGTCATGAGGTGGTCCATCTTGGCATTCAATTCGTAGTGTGTGGTTGTGAATGAAAAAAATTAAAAAGTACTTGAATATAATACAAAAAGTAAAATATCTTATGCATGTGTGTATTGGAAAAAACTAACTAATTAAAATAGAAAATAATTTTTTTTTAGAATACTAAGTATTATAAAACACACAACAGAGGAGAAGATCTTAAATAAATTAGTAGTAATGTATATCTAAAAGAGTCTAACTCTTAAATAAACTGGTAATAATGTATATCCAAAAGAGTCTAACTCTTATATACACCGTATAAGTTTTAAACCTCTTTAACTCACATTTATTTTCTGATGTGAGATTAACCTACTATTTTTTATTTTGAAAATACTAAATATTTTAACATACACACGCAAGGAAAGAGGAAAAAGTCTTATAGAAACTGACAGTGGTATATATCAAAAAAAAATCTAACTTTTAGATACACAGCACAAACTTTAAAAATTTTTCAATGAACTTTTAAAGAGCCAATAATGTGAATGGTTTTTCCATTGTATCCCCTTTTTTTATAGAGAATTTCAACCTATGATGTCCACTTCTTTTTTTGTGTAGGCTAAATCTCTTATTCAATCATCAGAAATTTTACCAGTTGAGTTAACTAGAACCCACTCTTCCATTTCACCTGCTGATTGTACAATTATAGCTAACAAAATTAAGTGGGTAAGTATTTTCCTACAAACGTTTTTGGTAGATGGTTCCTAGCTCCAACCCACTACATAACAACAAAAATGAGAATCCACTCCTTTAATATAGGAGTCTAAAGAATATTTTTCCTTCCTATTTTAGATTTTTTTTTTTTTTTTTTTTTTTTTTGCCGCACTTCCTATTTTAGATTAGTTTGCTCTCTCTAACCAATTAGAGAAGACAGATAAGTATTATATATATATATATATATATATATATATATATATATATATTGCTAAGAAGAGATAAGCATTACATATTATTTAAAAAGAAAAAAACTAATAGATAACTTAATAATGGACTCGCGACTATTCAAAAAATAATAATGGACTCGCGACATTTTTTCTTTTCTAATAATTATTAGAAGTCTAATGGCACTTTTGGTTTTTAACAATAATTTGAAATTCAATATTTTTTAGGAAATCTCAGCTAGTTAATCCATGGGTTTATGGGTCAACAGGTTGTTGTTGCTGCAAAGTTTCAAAAGTTGGGAAATACACTATATTTTAAAGCCCTGAAACAAGGGACTTTCACGTTGGCACCCCTAACTCTCTGATGCTCTAAATTTAAAGTGGCTAGAGGAAATCTTTGCTAGCTTTTAAGATGTGCTTGAAGTTGCATCATTTCCAAAGGTGTTTTGTTTTTTTGCTGAGAGCTAATTGGTTGAAATGTTATGAATGAAATAGAGAAATTTATTTAAATTAGCATGATTTGGCTAAGACTATTATTGGGGTTGTATAGATATTTTCATTTTTCAATAAAGTATCTATTTCTATCTCAATTAATATTTTTGGATCAATTGTGCTTTTAATCTCATTAATTGTTGTTGCACATGTTGAATTACATTCTCGTATGCACTCCAGCTGAATATCATGTGTTGAAAACATGATTTCAATTATAATTATGAAATGGTGAAATTGTGTTTTGACGTTTTTGCAATTATAACTGAAATTGTGAACACAATTTCAGCTATGTGTTTTGTACATATAGTTTGTAACTATCGCTACTCTTTTTAATCTTACCCACCCTAAACTAAAATCTTGACTCCGCTACTTTTTTTTAATCACATCACCTACTTAATATTTATGCGACTTAAATTATCTAATAAATTACGTGATTTAATACACAAAAATTGTTTTATGAACTACAACATAATAAGTTGAAGGAGGTTACTTCAAACAAGATTGAACTTTGAAGGAAAATTTTCATACAATCACTATCTAGCTCATTCCTGTAGTTTCTTGATATCCTTAGGCCAAAGGATGATATATATAAATATAAATATATATATATATATATATATATATATATATATATAAACCTCTTGACCGAATTCCAGATTGGGCCATATTGCACCGTGGCCTAACTAGTGACCCACAACAAGTCGCGGGTCATAAGACCCATTGGCCCATTTTATAATTTTAGAAAACTACATGTGCGATGAACCGTCAACCACGAAGACCTAGGACTAGGAGCTCATTTAAAATTATTGGCAGTACTATAATATTATATCGGTAATTTTTCTTTTATTTTAATTTTTAATGAGGAAACTATATCAATAATGTTTTTTTCTTTTTTTGAGAAAAATATCAGTAATGTGAATGGTGCAACTTTGCAACTTCTCATAAAAACAAAAATGTGAATGGTTCAACGGTTTTCTTAAAAAAAATTCTATAAAATTAACATGAATGTCGAATTCAAAATAATTATAATTATCATAACAACATGAATGTCACTCAAAATTTAAACCTATTATACTTTCTTTTATTTCTTTTGTATAATTGAATAGCTATTACATACAATAGGAGGGTACATATTCAAATTGCAAGAACAAACAATGCCGCTAGACTACAAGATTCATGATGGTTGGATTATAGATTGGTCTCAGTTAATTAATTTAATTACCCAATTATGTCAAATTATATGCAAAATCATAGAGGCACGAACAAATCACAAAATAATCTTGAGTACAATGACAAGTAAATTTGACACTGTGATTTATTGGCTAATGGGAAAAACCTGTCATAAGGTAAAAACCTCAACCGATGATTTTTAGGTCACCACATCCAAGAATCACTAATTAAAACCAAAAGATTACAAATACAAGGAATCTTATCCCAAACCTGGTGTATCCCAAAGTATTAACCTACAGTTAAATCCTTACGTCAATCCTCAGTTGGTCTTGATTTTGTAGAGACTTCTTCCCTTTGCACAGATCCTAATATGTGACTAACTCCCAGCAAATTAAAACTTATTGTTAGATGCAAAGTTATTCAATATACTTGCAGAGAAGGAAGCACTTTCTTTTTACCTTCTTTTCTTTCTAACCAATCCATGGACTCAAAAAATATTCAGCACATAGGTGATAAGAGTTAAAAAAAAAAAAAAAAAAAAAAAAGGACATTATTACTTTATTAGCAAAATCATCTCCATCCGACCATACTCCCTAAAAGACTTTTGTGGAGCTTTACTTTATTGCATAATAATTATTTTTCTTTTCACACCTTCTTAATAAGTGATGAAGAAAGTCAAAAACTCATGCTCCAATATTTTTTACAAAAATAATCAAGCATAAACTCCAACTTATAATAGGTGGAAAATCAAACTTACAGATTTCCTCCTCCCTAATTGTCGAATTTTAAAATTTTAAAAAAAAAAAAGTTAAAACATAATTATGATTTCTTACGTGTTCTATCTTAGATAGCGAGATTCTTTCTCAAAAAAAAAAAAATATATATATATATATATATATACACATCTTAAGTAAAGTGATTAAATTCAACCATGTGCTTGTGTACAACATATATAATATGAACAATACTATCTTTCACAAGAACAATTAAATTCAACGACGTGACTCATAGGTAAATATAACAATGTAATTGATTTTTTAATTAGAGAACCTAAAATATAACACTTAAATAAGTGTATCTAAATTATGTATTAAGAAGTAGATTTCTACCTCAACAGCCCTAATTTCAACAAGATGGTATCCTATGTCTGCTCCACCATGTATGTGGTTTTCACAGACTTATAAGAGGTCGATTCCAAAAAGATGGTATCCAATTGCATTGCTTTTTTAACTTGTTCCCTTCAACAAAAGAGTGTGTCAGTCAAGCCCAAAAAGGTCCTCGACACTCGTTGAAAGTAAGCCCAATAGACTGTATTATGTCATTACATCAAACCCAACCGTGCATGGGCTTTAGGGTGGTTTTTTGTGAACTATATTAAGCCCATATGTCACCATTTAAATTTTTTTTTTTTTTTTAAATATTAGAATCCACTTGCCCCCGAATTAAAGAACAAGGTCTCGTATACTTGGAGTACTGTATTGAAGTTAGGCAAGGTAGCCCCAGAACAATAGTCCAAGCTCTTATGGATCCACATGTGGGACCTATCATGCATGAGGCCAAATTGGGCAACTATATTGTCAAATTTAATTAACTTTCATTTATTTCCTAAAAGTTTAGGAGATCACACACTTTGACACAACTTAGACATGTGATAAGTGGTGATTGAATTACTTTTTATTAAGTACCAATAATTAATGGACTCGTTTGTAAGTGATGCAATTCAATCACACATCAACAAATATGCAAGTTATATCAAAGTGAGCAAGTGTGTATCCAAATAAAAACTAGTTTCTCTCCCCTACCTAAATCCCCCTACCCTATAAAAAAAGAGTGAAGAGAAAAAAAGTGATACTTATAATTTGGCTTTCAAATAGCTGAATTAGGCAAGAGAGAAAACGTGAGTGAATTTGACTTTCCTAATTCGGCACTTTCAATGCCAAATTCCCTCTTGAATTTTTTCATACCTAATTTGTCACCATCAAAGAGATAATAGAAGAATGCCATGATAAAGCACTACAAAAATCGAGGGCTATAGTCGTGTTTGAAAAACGCAGCTATAGACCCTAAAAACGCAGTTATAGGCTATAGCCACGTTTCCAAACATGGTCTATCCTGTGCGACAATAGCCTCCTGCGAGATCTATAGCCGCATTTTTACAAACGCAGCTATAGGTCACCCTATAACTACGTTTTTTACCCTTTATAGCTGCGTTTATCAACCCCCTTATAAGCTGAAACCTATAACTGCGCTTCGTACAAAACGCAGTTATAGACCTACTTTGGGTTGCGTTTAAAACGCGGTTATAGCCTAGACCTATAGTTGCATTTTTAAAACGCGACTGTAGGCTCAAACCTATAGCTACGTTTTTAAAAACGCAGCTATAGACCATGTTTGGCTACGTTTTAAAAACATGGCTATAGGTTTTTTTTTTTTTTTTTTATAAATTTGGGTTTTTTTTCCCAGCTAAATTAAAATCAAACACAAACCCAAAAAAAATTCAAAATCAAACACAAACCCAAGAAATTCAAAATCAAACACAAACCCAGAAAATTCAAAATCAAACACAACATACTCACAATACAAACACACCCAGAAAATTCAAAATCAAACACAAACTCAAGAAATTCAAAATCAAACACAAACCCAGAAAATTCAAAAGCAAACACAACATACTCACAATACAAACACACCCGTATACGCACAATACTAACACACTCAGAAAATTCAAAATCAAACTCAACATACTCACTCATATTTAGCTATATATTCAATGACATCGTTTTAAAATATATATATATATATATATATATATTATTTGGCTGGACCTATAGCCGTGTCTTTAAAAATGCGGCTATAGGTCCTCATTTAAAAAAAATTATTCGACTATATATCCAATGCCATCGTTTTTTAAACGATGGCCCTTTAGCCGCGTTTAAAAAACGCAGCTATAGGTCACCCTTAAAAAAAAAATTTATTCCTTTGGACTTATAGCTGCATTTCTTGAACACAGCTATAGGTCCTATATATCCCTTTTTTCCCCTGTTACCCATAGATGCATTTTTAAAAACACGGCTATAGGCCCTCTTTAAAAAAATATATCTCAAGCCAATAGCCTTTCCTTTGGGTGTTACCTATAGCCGCGTTTTTAAAAAACACGGCTATAAGTCCTCCATTAAAAAAAATTATTTGGCTGGACTTATAGCTGCATTTTTTAAATGCGGCTATAGGCCCTTTCAAAAAAATGCAGCTAAAGACTCTTGCAAATGCAGCTATAGGTTAAGTCTATAGCCGCTTTTGTAAGAAACGCAGCTATAAGTCTTTATTTGGCTACGTTTTTTGAAAACGTGGCTATAGCCTGCGTTTTTTATAATGAAGGATGTTATTACAGTCACAAATCTATATATGTTTTTTTGTCTCTCATTTCAATTATCTAGACATGTACGTATATATGCTATTCACTAAAGCCAAAAAGCCATCCCCAAGTCATTGATGCCTTCTTTTTTTTTTTTTTTTTTTTGGTAAGATATCACAAATCTGATTCTTGAAAAAAAGAAAAAAAAATCCCAAATCTTACTCTTAAGTCTTCAGGAGCTCACGTTTAAGTTGCACTTGCATGGACGCATGTTTCATCCAATCGAATCATTAAATCATGTATGTATATATATATATATATATGGGGTTTCTTATTAACATTTTCACTAAATATAACATCATTATAGCTCCCAAAGAAAAGAGAACAAGGTTGTAGGGGATCCTTAAACGAGCTCTCGATTTGCACTTTTTTAATTAGATTGCTTGGCTTTTACCTTTTCATTTTGTAAAGAAGATTTTAGCAATCCTCAATATGGGTTCGTGACGGTATAGCTTTATAGGGGCTATTCTTGTTGGAATTCTCATGCTTCATGGCTTTATTCACTCAAAAAAAGGTACACGTGTTTTAGTTTACATTTTGTTCTCCATTTCAAACACCGTAAACAGAGACATGCATACGCTAATATTACTTCAGCTGACGTTCAAAATGTCTAGGTGGCCTAGCTATATTTTAAACTTTTAAATTTGAGAACATAGTATTCTAGTCGTGTAGACTAAAAGTTTGTTTGGTACTAGCTTCAGTTTTCAGCTTTTAGTTTTTATGTATGACTTTTTAAAACCTCACTTTTTCTTATCTTTTCTCTCTTTTTCAAAGTACAAGTATATTTTAGCACGCTTTCAGTAAAAAGTTTTTAGCAAAAAGCTAGATAAGTTGTTCTCAAACAGACACTAAATTTATATCTAATGAAGCTATTATTTGGTGGATTATAAGTTCTTCCAAAACTTAATCTCAAGAAAAAGTAAATTGGGACTTCAATTGAGACATAGTTCAGATTCACGATCAACTGGTTTGATACCATAATAACTTATGAATTGTCTCAAAAGAAGTTATTAGAAAAGAGTGAACCTAATTATTTAACCACTATTCATCACCATATTGAGCCATATACATTGTTCTCATATATCTCTTTTCCTCTCTACATGCAGCTCCAAACTATACATTTGTCTAAGAAGCAACTTCAACCCCAAAAATTGTATATTATGACTACATAATCATTGGTGGAGGGACAACTGGGTGTCCACAAGCAGCAACTCTCTCACAAAGTGCAAGGGTCTTTGTCCTTGAATGAGGAGGCTCCCCTTATGATAAACCAAACATAACTAACATGGAAATTTTTCTCAGACACTGTTTCAGACACATCTGCTACATCCCCTATATATCCAACATTTCACTTTCAAAGATCAATGTTCGAGCATGCGTTTTAGGTGGTGGAACTGCCTTGAATGTCGGATTCTACTCGCACGCTAGCACTTGTTATGTAAAGGAAGCTGGTTGGGACAAGACATTAGTGAACAAATCTTATGAATGGGTGGAAAAGTTGGTGGTGTTTAAGCCATCAAAGGTGGATTATCAAGTTGCTGTGAGAGATGGTCTGCTTGAGGCTGGGGTGTTGCCTTACAATGGGTTTACATATGATTATTTGTAAGGGACTAAAATTGGAGGGACAATTTTTGATAGGAAAGGTCATAGACACACGGCAGCAAATTTGCTTAAGTATACAGATCCAAGAAAGATTATTGTTTATTTGCATGCAACTGTGTACAAGATCTTGTTTAGGTATAATAATGGTAAGGTTTTTTCATTGAGTACTTTGTATGATGTATCAGCTTTTGTAACATTAATCTAGGCCTAAAGGTAAGTGCATGGGGCCAGGTTGGATTGATTTTGAAAATTGTTGGATTGATTTTGAAAATTTTTCAAAATCAGCACAAGATAACTCTAAAACCAACCTGATACGCAGGGATCAGGTTGGGTCGATTTGGATTAATTGGGTTAGGTTCATTAGGCTAATGGGTTGAACACAAACCGTAAACTTATTAGTAGACAACATGAGCATGGTAGTGCATGTTTGAAGATTTTTATAGTGTTATTTTAATTTGCAAGCAACCGCGAGATGAAGTCTAAGAAAATAATGTAATTCTCTCTCCTTTTGTTTCCCTGGGGTGTTGAAATTAGTATAAAGGACAAGAATGAAGCTGATGTGGCATGACTTTGATCAGCTGGTTTTGATAATCCCTCTTTGATTATTTTGATGCAGGAATAGCAAGACCTCAAGCTTATGGTGTGGTTTTCAAAGATGCAAAGCATACCTAATGAAGAACTTGTTGTCGTTGAAAGAGATAATATTATCAGCAGGTGCAATTGGAAGCCCACAACTATTGATGTTGAGTAGTATTAGGCCCAGTGACAATCTGCAGGCCCATGGGATCAAGGTAGTGTTGGACCAACCCTTGGTAGGCCAAGGGATGGTTGATAATCCAATGAATATGCTCATGATTCCCTCTCCAATTCTAGTTGAAGTGTCTATCACTCAAACTGTGGGCATCACTAGGTTTGGTAACTATATTGAACCAATCAATGGACTGAGTTTTATATTTTCTTCATTGGCTCAAAGGCTTTCTAGAGACCTAGGGCAGCTCATAAATAAGGTTTTAACTTCCTACTTCTTATTCACTTAAAATAAATAAATAAACAAAATCTAACCATGTTTAAGGTGTCAAGTCATTTAAGTACATTTTTTATTTATTTAAATAAACTAGTTTCTTCTACCTATTAAATTCAAAGTAAAGTGACACATATTACGGTCCATGATGTGAATTTTCAAACAAGATATGAAATTATAAGTTCTTGAATAAAAAAATTACTAGATATATCATTGCATTTTAGTAGAACACATTTGCAAACTGCACTCTCAAAATGTACAGGATCACCCAGTTTCAAAATAAAATGACATCTTCTTAATTAAACACTGACATAATAATTAAATTTTAAAAACTTACATAAGAGAAATATGTCAGTCTGAACTCATGATCATGTGCATGCTCTTAATATATTGGACAGGGCAAAACTTTGGAGGTACAACATGTAATGAACTATACCTAGGTTTTGTCCGGCTGAATAAGGTTATTTACTTAAATGAATTTGAGGAAACTTTGCTCAAATTGCGGACTAACCAGCCCTTCACAATGCCCCCAAAAGCAATGGTCGAAGCTGTTGAAACCATCAATGCTATTGCCATAAAGATTTTTAAAGGAGGTGTGATAGTTGAAAAGGTCACATATCCCTTCTCTTCAAGCTATCTCAAGCTTCAGAACACAAATCCAAAAGATAATCCAGCAATTACCTTTAACTATTTCAAAGAACCGAAGTACCTAAGGGGGTGTGTTCTGGGCATGAGCACCATTATGAATGTTGTCGATACATATCCATATTCAAAGTTCCGGTATAGCACCATGACAATACAGGCACTAATAGATATGATGGTGAGTTTACAATGGAATAAGAGGCCGCAACATCCTAGTGCGGCATTTTCCTTGGAACAATTTTGTATAGACACTGTCATGACCATGTGGCACTTCCATGGAGGTTGCCAAGTTGGTAAGGTTGTTGATCGTGATTATAAGGTTCTTGGTGTGGATGCGCTAAGGGTCATTGATGGTTCAACATTTTTACAATCACCTGGGACTAATCCTCAAGCTACTGTAATGATGTTGGGAAGGTAAAAACTTAAGCCATTGGAAAATGGAGAACTTAATCTTTTAACTATTCTTTTAAGACCCAACATGCGTGATTTTAACCTTTTAAATAAGAGATAGAGTGGAGACAGTGCTCAAAGTTTGATACTATAAAATTGTGAATTTAATTATTTAACCTTTATTTTAACATATTCTTAGTATTAACTCTTCCTTCTTTCAATGCAGGTACTTGGGAGAGAAAATTTTGCATGAAAGGCATTCACATGGGAGGAAGTAGAAGATGATTCAACTTTGCCTTTCAAGTATTATGGAGTGTCATCTATTATCATTGTGTTAATGTAATATTAACATTAAAATAACATGACAATAATAATAATAATAATAATAATAATAATAATAATAATAATAATAAAAAACTCTACACAATGGCTAGTGTCATCGATTCCAACTTTACACATAAATACACTTTGAGCAACCTAATTCTAAACTCTAAGATTTGATCATGGTTTGCCAATATTACACATTGCATCTAAGAGCTAAATAACTAGGTTAATATGTATGTTTAAGGGGTCTAAAACTGTACAAGTGGTATAAGAGCTAGTTAGCTCTAGTATCTAGATCCTTTTATCTAAGAGTTGATCCTTGACCCCTATTGTCATAGATACTTGGAAGTTCTTATTGCTAAAGATTCAATGTGTCTACTTTTGGTTTGTATCTCTTGTTGTTTTTGTTAAGTCTTTCCTTGAGTATCTTGGTATAATTACATGTGATAATAATTGTTTGTGTTATACTACTTTGACCGCCTTAAAGGCACATGATTCTTGTCTTTGGTATTTGGATAGTGGTTGTTCCAAGCATATGACAGGAAATAAAACTTTATTCAAGACACTCTTTGAAGGAAAGATTGGGACAGTCACGTTTGGAACTATAGACATTCCAGGGCTGCCGGTTTTTGAAGATGTCTGGTATGTTAATGGGGTGAAGACTAATTTACTCAGCATCAGTCAGATTTGTGACAATAAATTAAATGTTCTCTTCACCAAGTATGAATGTGAGATACTTGATGGAGGAGGTGACTGCATGTGTATTGGTGTTAGAACAGTTGACAACTGTTATGGTATAACACCAAGTATAAGCAACAAGTGTTTCAGTGCAAAGATCAATCAAGTAGACTTATGGCATCAACGGTTGGGACATGCAAGTCACAAGCAATTAGAGAAGATTTCCAAGTGTGATACAGTTATTGGTTTGCCCAAGTTTGAAAAGATAGAAAAGTGCATATGTGGACCATGTCAGATAGGTAAACAAGTGAAGTCCAAACATCCGTCTGTGACTGAAGTTCAAACTTCAAGACCTCTAGAGTTGTTGCACATTGATCTCATGGGTCCTGCCAGAGTTTAGAGTTTAGGTGGAAAGAAGCATATTCTAGTTGTTGTGGAAGATTTTACTAGATATACTTGGGTTGTACTTTTGAGAGATAAAGTTAAGGCTCCTGAAAAGATGATACACTTGTGCAAGAAATTACAAGTTGAGAAAGGAACTATGATAGCCAGAATTAGAAACGATCATGAAAGGGAATTTGAAAACACAAAGCTAGCTACCTTTTGCAAAGATCAAGGCACACAGCAAGAGTTCTCTTCACCCAAGATACCACAACAGAATGGAATAGTGGAACGGAAGAATAGGGTTGTTCAAGAGATGGCTCTTGTCATGTTACATAACAAAAAGATGCCCAAGTCCTTCTGGGGAGAAGCAGTTAACACTGCTTGTCATACACTTAACCGGGTGTATTTCAGACTTGATTCCAAGAAACTCTTTATGAACTCTAGAGAAAAAAGAAGCCTGTTGTCAAATACTTCCGAATATTTGGCAGTGACTTTTTATTCTGCGTGATAGGGAGAACCTAGAAAAGTTGATGCAAAGAACGACAAGGGATACTTTCTGGGATACTCCTCCACTAGTAAAGCTTACAGAATATATAACCTGAGAATTAAAACAGTCATGGAGTCTTCAAATGTGGTGTTCAATGATGAACTATGTTCAGAAACTCATTCAGAAAACACTCCTTCGGTTCAAGAAAAGACTGTGGAAGTTGATGATCCTATTCCTAATGATTATATTGGGAAGCATAGTGATGAAGAGTTATTATTGTTGAATGATGTTGTTTCAGTACCATCAAGTTCAAAACCATCTACACCGGTTCATGAAACTCAACAAGAGCAAAGCGAGCCTATTCCTTCATCAGAACAAAAAGGTACCTCCACATCTCTGGTCAAATGTCCATCTTCTAGAGTAAACTTAAATCATTCTATCACAAACATATTGGGAAGTTTGAATGATAACATGAGATTGAGATCAAAAGTCTTGAATGTTATTACTCACTCATGCTATCTATCCCAATTTGAACCAAAAAAGGTGGATAAGGCACTTCAAGATGCTGATTGGGTTAATTCTATGCATGTAGAACTTCATCAATTTGTTCGGAATGATATGTGGGAATTAGTTCCTAGGCCAAAGGGAGTAAATGTCATTGGAACTAAGTGGATTTTCAAGAACTAGTTAGATGAACATGGTACTGTTATTCGAAACAAATCAAGACTTGTTACTCAAGGATACACACAAGTGGAAGGGATTGATTTTGATAAGACCTTTACACTGGTAGCTAGACTAGAATCCATTAGGATACTGTTGGCCATAACAAGCCATTTGAATTTCAAGCTGTATCAAATGGATGTCAAGAGTGCTTTCTTGAATGGGATGTTGCAAAAAGAGGTATATGTTGAACAACTAAAGAGTTTTGTTGATCCTCACAGACCAGATGATGTCTACAATTTGAAGAGAGCCCTTTATGGTTTGAAACAAGCTCCTAGGGCATAATATGATAGGTTAACCGCATATCTTATTAAGCATGGATTCAAAAGAGAATTTATAGATACTATTCTCTTCATACAAAAGGATAAGAATTATTTTGTAGTAGCTCAAATTTATGTTGATGATATTGTTTTTGGTGCTACTAATGATTCTCTTGCTCAATTTTTTGTAGATGAAACGAAGAAAATGTTTGAAATGAGTATGATTGGTGAACTAACTTATTTCCTTGAATTACAGGTGAAGCAAAAGGATTTTGGAATCTACATCAACCAAGCAAAGTTTGCCAGAAATCTAGTCAAGAGATTTGGACTAGACAAGGCTGCACATGCTAGAACACCAGTGGCTGCTAATGCAAAGCTAACCAATGACCCTTCAGGTGAGTCTGTTGATGTTACATTATATAGAAGCATGATTGGTTGCCTTTTTTATTTATCTGCAAGTCGTCCTAATATTGCTTTCAGTGTTGGTATATACTCTAGATTTCAATCTAATCCTAAAGTTTCACATTTAAATGCTGTTAAAAGAATCATTAAATATGTCAGTGAAACTTGTGATTATGGATTGTTCTATAGCAAAGAGTCAAATTTGTCTCTTGCTGGATTTTCTGATTCAGATTGGGCCGGCAATGCCAATGATAAAAAAAGCACCACTGGGGGGTGTTTTTATGTAGAAGCCAATCTTCTTACTTGGATGAGTAAAAAGCAAAATTTTGTCTCTTTATCTACTGTAAAAGTAGAATATATTGCTGCTGGAAGTTATTATTCACAGCTTCTTTAGATGAAAAAGCTTTTGAGCGATTATGGGATAACACAGGACACCATGGTTGTTTATTGTGATAATTCTAGTGCTATCGATATCTCTAAAAACCCTGTTCAACACTCTAAGACTAAACACATAGAGATTATATATCACTTTATTAGAGATCTTGTTGAAAGAAAGATTGTGGTTCTTGAGTATATCCCTACTGAACGTCATAATGTTAACATCTTCACCAAACCTCTTAATAGAAGTAAGTTTGAGACACTTTGTTAAGTAATTGGTGTGATTCTGTGTCCCTGATCATCTTTGGCCTTCATGGTCCTTGTACTTCATCTCTCTATTCTTTGTGACCATTCCTCTTTGTTTTTTTTTTAGGATTTGCATTGCATAACATTCATGCATCTCATACTAGAATTCTTTTGTTTTTTTTTTTTTAAATAAAAATAAAAATAAAAGGAGGAAAAGGGAAGAAAAATGTGTTTTGCATCAATCTTTCTTGGATTTGAAATCAAGGTTGGCCATATTATCTTTACATAACATGTTTATGTACCTTGTTTAGCTTGTATGAGTTTATTTTATTGCGCTTTACTAGTTTGAGCTTTGTAGTGCATGTTATGTGGGAGTTGCTTATAGTTTTTTATCACATGATCTTGATCTTGAAGTCACATGCCTTTGATTGTTGGACTTGACCTTAATGAGAAATGCATAAATAACCATCTCACATTTGTTTACTAACCAATCATGAACACCTTAGTACATATCATAAGATTTTGTGCTCAAGAAAATATAGTACATGCACAAAAAGAACATAAGGTGTAGCCTCGGATTAAATGCTAAAATTGGTGTGTACATTATTGGGTTATAATAACTTCAAAATCAAATAAAATTGGTGTGTACATTATCTTGGCTATTTTAATAAGTTTCAAATCAAATAATATTGGTGTGTATATTATGAGGCAAATCAAGAAACTTACATGATTGCAAACTTTTATTCTAGGAGATGTGAGAGTTATATGATGTAACTTTTTAGGTGATAGTCTCTATCAAATTTATGTGATGAATTTTGTAGAAATTGTAATTGAGTACTATTCACATATCACCTCACATGTATCTTAAGTTTTTGCTAGTTGCACACACTACACAAGTTACACTTTGCTAAACTTGGTACATTAAAGTGTATGTGTGATCTTGTTGTGGCCATCCAAGATTAAAAGTTCCTTGATTTTAATGCAAAATGTGTTTAATGTTTGAGCTTTGAGGACAAATTAATTGAAAATCTTGTTTTCAGGAGATCTGGGTTGAATTCTAGTGTTTTTGAAAAACTTTTCATTTCATACTCATGTATTTTATTCATAAAAATATGTGCTTTGAGAAATTTCTGTATTAAAATGCTCTATTTTTCAAAAACCTGTTTTTTCTAGAATTTCAATCAATCAAACATATTGTTTGACCGATCGAAAATGATCGAACATGCGATAAAAGTTTTGGTTACAATCTGCTTGGCTCAATCGGTGCTAGATTAGTGCTGGATCGATCGAAATTGATTTTCAATCGATCGAATCTGATTTTCGACCGATCGAAAATCAGTCAGTGAGTTTTTAAAAAGATTTTTCTCTCACGTGTTCTTCATACTCTTCAAATCTTTTCAAAAGCTCTTTCCCTCTCTTACCGATCCAATCTAAGCCTTTTTTTTGTCGCTTTCTGCCTCAAATCTTCAAAGGGTTTTTGTCTTCTAGCTTGAGTAAGTCTCTTTTACCCTTTCTTTTTCATTAAAATCATATTTTTCATGCATTTTAGTTGCGATTTTCGAACTCAATATTTTTGGGGTTTTTTATTTTTGAGTTGTTTTCTTTCTCATTTGATTCATGGGTTTTTGTCTCTAGATGCTATTAACTTGATTCTCATGCTTTAATTTGAGTAAATTTGTGTTTTGGGAAAATTTTGAAATTCTAGGGCTTGAAACTACATGAAATTGGGGATTTTGTTCAATTGGGTTTAATTGGTTAAAATTGACTAATGTAATTGATTGATTATGTCATTATATGATGATTTCTATCTAGTGTAATAATTAATTACTCAATTTGGTTAAATTTTTGAAATTGAGTTTTTCAAAATTTGGAATTTTTGATATAAACTCTAAGTTCAAGCCAATTTTTTGATTTTTAAAGTGTAATTGAACTATCCTCATTGCATCAGAGCATGCATCATGTGTTAATATTGTTTATGCATCATATAGATTTTTATTTTCTATTTGTTTTTTTTTTCTAACTATGTCTAATGCAGTCTGCCTTTGGTTTTTTCTTATTTTCTGTTTTTTGTCTCTTTTCTATCTATCCTTTCTGATCTTTAGCATCATGGTTAGAAAGACTAGAGCTCATAGGTCATCCACTTCTTCTTCTACTCCTTTTGATAGTGAGCGGTTTCTAAGAGAGAAAAACCAAGAGAAGTATGAGAAGTTAAACGTTCTTAGATCTGTGTGGGCTGAGCGAAAGGTAGTTTTAGATGAGCTTGATCCGGAAATTAGGAGAAACTTTGAGCATCGGGGTTGGCTTTCTTTATTAGATATTTCTCATCCCCCTCCGACTGCCTTGATTAGAGAATTCTATTCGAACCTCTCTGTCCACTCCAATGATTCCAACGACCAGTATGTGGTAAGTTGGATAAGAGGTGAAGAGTATACCATTACGCCTTCAGTAGTGGCTTCTGCCCTTGGGGTACCTTTGGTACGACAGCCTGTTTACCCTTATGATAAGTCTCCTCCACTAGATGACATTATGTCATATCTTACTGGATCTTCTATCCAGTGGGGTTCTGATCCTCGGATCACTTCTCACGAGTTAACCAAGATTCATTATCTCTTTTTCCAGATTTCTTACCATTCTATTTGGCCCATCTCTCATTTGCATACTATTCCTATTGAGAGATGTGCATTTTTATATGCTCTTGTCACCGATGCTCCTATGAGTTTTCCTTATCTTTTCATTCGATCTTTGGTTGAGGTTCATCGGAGTAGTTCTACTGCTCATGCTCTTTTCTTTACGGTGTTTATTCATCGAATTTTGCTACATCTAGGTTTAGATGAGTTTCCTGCTTCTGAGCCCATACATATCATAGCTCCCATAGGTGCCACCTTCCTTCGCCAAAAGGCTGCTCAGATGCGAGCTAGCTCTAAACGCCCTAGAATTGAGTTGTCTTCAGGTGTTCCACCTCCACCTCCACCTCCACCTAACACATTTAAAACAATAGGAATCATTTTGACACAATAAATAACATTAGGGACCAAGATTATAATTTACCCTAAATAATAAAAAGTTTGGTTTATGGATGCCCTTAAGATTTATGTTAATGAATCATTTTAAGAAAATTTTGATACCATTTTAACAAGAAATATAAAAAGCTTCCAAAAAAATCAATTTTTTTTTTTATTTTTCCATAAAAAGGTTCTAAAAATATTTTTTAAATCAATACCCTTACGACATCTATTAATTTTTCTCAATAATATTTAAATTCACTTGCAAAGGAAGCTAATCACCAACGTTAAACTAAAAGATCACAAAAGGTTATAAGAGCCCAAAAAGTCTGCAAGAAAGAGAAAAATAAAATCCCAAGTTCAAATTGATCCAAATCCACAAACATTAGACGTGATGAGGCATGGCAGGGCGTGTTGAGATTTATAAATAAAATATAATTTTATTGATGCTTAAAACATTACATACACTTTGCTACACATACCACTCTTCACTATTTCATTATTTGCTTTCTTATTTCTTACACTTATATGCTATCTCAGTATACTTAACACTTTTGGATGCTACACACTTAATGGATGCTATACAATCTGTAGAAGGCCTTATACAGAGAACAAGTACTACACTAAGGAGACAATAACCTAAATTCACTCACCTAAGTTGTTGAAAATGTAGAAAAACATGGCAAAAAAAGAAAAGTCAACAAAGGAAGCACCTCTTCATCTTGAACTCCTCTTCACCTATATCTTAAGCTATACTTCCTAAGATGCAAACACATGACACATGGAAAACATTTTTAAAAAGTTATCACACACGTTCATGTATGATATCGATATAGATGAAACCTAAATCCACATTAAGCCATACATCTTAAGATATCAAATGAATGAAGGTAAGGGACTTAAATCTCTAATTTCTTATTTGACAATATGAGACTTTACCATTTGAGCTAACTTGAATCCACAAAAATATAAGTAATGCTATGAACACAATCTTTTTCCAAACTGCTTAGTTGGTAAGTTATTAATTCTTGTATAGACCTACACTAATACTATTTTATTATTTAGCATTAACAAGGAGTTATTCTAGTGGGTTCCAATTAGTTCATCTAGTAAAATTTTTTATGATTGAATAAGAGATCTGAGTTTAATCTCTGCTTACACAAAAAATCGATTAGTGTCTTGGTTTCATGATAAAGAGCACAATCATAAAAAACGGACGCCATAAGTTGAAACTATATCAAATATATATAAATATATATATGTATATATATTCTAGGACCACAACTAATTCTACACCAATTTTCACAACTATTCTAGTGGTAGACTGTGATTGACTATCCGTTATTTTTACATGAACTTACTACTTTTTTTCCACTACTCACAATCTGTCACATCTAACAGTTATGAAAATGAACATGAAATTAGTTGTGGTCCTAAAAGTTTCCTTACAAGAGTGATTTGGTTGAATATTGTACAAACACTTGTTTTTAGACACTATATGATGTGTGGGATGATTTTGTGGAGTAAAGGAGGAGAAAGAGCAAATTTGGTAAGAATTCAATAGCAATTCGGTATTAATAATCCCAAATTAGAAGGAAAAAAAATGAGGAGAGAGAAATAAATGTCAAATTTGGCAACCAAATTTGATGTTTAATTTCTTCCCAACAAGTCTAGGGCCACAGACTTGCTCACACACTTTATCATAACTTAAACATATGACAAACAGTGATTAGATTACTTTTTATTAAGTACTAGTAGTGGACTCATGTGTAAGTGACGTAATCCAAATATCCAATCTCACATTAACAAATGTGCAAATTATGTATTAAATTGTGTGGAGAAGTGTGTGTCCAAAGAAGATTAATCACCAAACAGATAATAGAAGAATCTGTTCCTGACTCTCTCATGCATATAATCGTCACTACTACTTCCAGATTCGGGTTGCACTTTAAAGATACCAATATTACAGAGAGAAATAGGCAGAGAAAGCTTACAATCACACGGTCCTTCCCAACGTCAATCGTCACAATCTTTATCAATTTTCCATTTTTTGCATTATAATGTGATGAAAATAATGCCATGCATGATAAAAGCTTACAGTCACAAATCTGTATATATTTTGTCTTTCTCATTTAATTATCGATGCGTGTACGATAAGAAATACCAAGTCATTGATGCCGTGTTTGTTTTGATAAGAAATACCAAATCTTAATCCAAAGGAGCTCATGTTTAAGTTGCCTTGCATGTACGCAAGTTTCACGTAATTGAATCATTAAATCATCTATATATATATGTGGGGCTTGCTCATTAAAATTATCACTATATATAACGTCATTATAGCTCCCAAAAAATATAGAACAAGGTAGGGGATAGAGCTCTCAGTTTGCACTTCTTAAAAGGAGATTGCTTGGCTTTTGGTTCTGTAAAGAAGATTTCAGCAATTTTTGATATGGGCTCGCGATGTTATAGCTTTATAGGGGCTATTCTTGTTGGAATTCTCATGTTTCATGGCTTTGTTCACGCCGAAAAAGGTACACTGTATGTCTTAGTTTACAGTTTGTTCTCCCCCTGAGACACGGTATAATAGAGACATACACTAATATTAGGTTTAACTCACTTTCAAAATGTCTAGGTGGCCTAGCTATATTTATGTTTTAAAATGTGAGAATGCAATGGGTAATTATTGGATACTCCCGAAGTACCATAAATGCGTACTCTCCCCTCTCACATAACTGTGGATCTCACTAATCAAATTTATGATGGGACTCATAATTCATGTAAGAAAGGGGAGTACACATTTATGGTACTCTCGGAATATTCAATAATTTTCCGAACACAATATCCTAGTCTTGTAGACCGAATTTGTGTTTACTCAACTATACTTGGTCTAATTGATCTTGTTTGAAATTGAATTGGTGTTTTTTATATCACACATTGTAAGGAAAAAAGAAAAAGAAAAGCAATCAAAGCCCACACAAATCTTAGGAAATAGTAAATTTAGGACTTTAGTAGAGACGGAGTCATCGCCTACTTTGATACTATAATAACTTATTGATTGTCTCACAAGAAGATATTAAAAAATAGTAAAACCAATAATTTAATCATTATTCTAACCCTATTCGTCACTGTATTGAACCATTTTTATTGTTCCAACTTCTCGTATATCTCTTTTCCTATCCACATGCAGCTCCAAACTACACATTTGTCAGAGAAGCAACTTCAGCCCCAACAATCACATATTACGACTACATAATCATTGGTGGAGGGACCTCTGGGTGTCCACTAGCAGCAACACTTTCACAAAATGCAAGGGTCTTAGTCCTTGAAAGAGGTGGATCTCCTTACGGCAATCCAAACATAACCAATATGGAAAATTTCTCAGACACTCTTTCGGATACATCTCCTGCATCTCCTACTCAACAATTCACTTCCGAAGACGGTGTGTACAATGCTCGAGCTCGCGTTTTAGGCGGTGGAACCGCCTTGAACGCCGGATTCTACTCGCATGCCGGCACTCGCTTTGTAAAGGAAGCTGGTTGGGACGAGACATTAGTGAACAAATCTTATGAATGGGTGGAAAAGTTGGTAGTGTTTAAGCCACCAAAGGTAGAGTATCAAGTTGCTGTGAGAGATGGTTTGCTTGAGGCTGGGGTGTTGCCCTATAATGGGTTTACGTATGATCATTTGAATGGGACAAAAATTGGAGGAACGATTTTTGATAAGAATGGTCATAGACACACTGCGGCAGATTTGCTTGAGTATGCTGATCCAAGAAAGATTACTATTTATTTGCATGCAACTGTGTACAAGATCTTTTTTAGGTATAATAATGGTAAGGCTTTTCATTGAGTACTTGCATGATATGTCTTACCTATTGTAACATGAGGTGTGTGCATGGGTCCAGTAGGATTGAATTTGCGGTTTTTCCAACCTAACTCGACTTTTTCAAGCTAAGAAATCTCCATTTTCCAATGATCCAATCAAATCCAAATCAACCAAAGATAACTCTAAAACCAAACCACTACGTAGGGGAATAAAGTTTTTTTCTAAACTAGTTTGGAGAGAAACTCTTCAAACTTTTTATATATTTTTATATTTGGTATAAATTTTGAAAATCTAACCGTTAAATTGCATGTTCTTATTATATCCTTCATGCTAGTAAATTTTTAAGAAGATCAAAGATTAATTGCTATGTCTTCAAATAAATGTAAAATTTTCAAGTTTTTGTGATATAAAATTGTGTATAAAAAATAAGTTTATTAATCGAATAGCAAATAATATCTGATTTAAACAAAATTTGATATGCATGTTAAGAACATAAGAAACGTAAAATTCCACGATTAGATTTTCAAAATTCACACACACAAAAAAAGATATATAAGAAGTTTAAAGAGAAACTTTGTTCAAACGTAGGGATTGGGTTGGATTGTTGGTTTAGAGTCATTTTGTTAGGCATAATAAAAAATATTGAGTTTTTTTTTTAATTATTCAAACTTATTATTTAATAAATTATTGCAATTTTTACAATTGAGTCTAACATTCTGAATTCGTTTAAAACTACCAAAATTAAACTAGTTAAAGTCCCAAAATCCAAAAATTCATAAACAAAACGAACTGCTTTAAAATATAGTATATACTTTTTAATTATTAATAGTGTGGTTGGGTCACTTTAGTTGGGTTGAAAGTTTTGTCAATCCTAACTCAACCTGACCCAAATTACAAGAATATTTAAAACATAATAGACCCATCAACCCAAAAATAAACAAAGGAAAAAAAGAGATAATTTCGTCTTGATTATTTTGATGCAGGAACAGCAAGACCACGAGCTTATGGTGTGGTTTTCAAAGATGCATCGGGAGTGTTTCACAAAGCATACTTAATGAAGAACTCAAATTTCATGAATGAGATAATATTATCTGCCGGTGCAATTGGAAGCCCACAGCTATTGATGTTGAGTGGTATTGGGGCCAGTGACCATCTTCAGGCCCATGGGATCAAGGTAGTATTGGACCAACCCTTAGTGGGTCAAGGAATGGCTGATAATCCAGTGAATATGCTCGTGATTCCCTCTCCAATTCCAGTTGAAGTGTCTCTGGTTCAAACTGTGGGCATCACCAGGTTTGGTAACTATATTGAAGCAATCAGTGGACTGAGTCTGAGTTTTTTACTTTCTTCTTCGGCTCAAAGACTTTCTAGAGACCCAGGGCTGTTCGAAAATAAGGTTTTAACTTCCTACTCCATATTTACATTTTAAAATTTATTTATTATATCTATAATTGTGTATAATATATATATATATATATATATATATATATATATATATGACGTATTTTGACACCATGAATGCATAATGATATCACAAAGTGAAGGACAAAATTTATCTCCAAACTTTCCAATAAAATGACATAAATGAAGTTAGAAGATTTTCTCTCCAAATTAGTTTGGAGAAAAACCTTTTCTCAAAGCAAATGGCATTGATTGAAGTTTTGATTGGAAAATCCACATGGAGTCCCTTCTGCCTATTAAATTCAAAGTAAGCTGATGCATATTCTGTAGTCCATGATGTGAAATTTTAAACAAGATAAGAATCTATTTGTTCTAGATCGTAACAAATTAATTACTAGCTAGATATATCATTGCGTTTTTTATTGGAACACATTTGCACATTACATTCTCAAAATGTATTGGATAACCCGATTTCAAATATACACTGATATAATTATATTTGTAATTATTTACATAAGATAAATATCAAGTCTCAACTCATAATCATGTGCATTCTCTTAATATAGTGGATAGGGCAAAACTTAGGAGGTACAACATGAACTATGCTTAGGTTTTTTCTTATTAAATAAGTTTATCTACTTAAATGAATAAGGGGTAATTATAGTAAATCCACATGTGATTAGGCCTAAATTCACTTTGTTTACTTGTGGTTTAAAAGTATTACTTTACCTACCTGCTCTGTTTATTTTTCGTAACCCACTTCTGTTAAAAACAAGAGTAAATATGTATTATTGCACTCTTTTTATGTCTCTCTTCTCCTAAAAACAAAAAATACGTACAAAATCAAAAGAAGTCATTTGTAAAAATTTAGAAACTTGACTCAAGAACTCTAAGAGCATTTGCAGCATTGTAGCTAAATAGCTATATTGCTATTTTAGCTACACCAAAACACAAAAAAACCCCTGCAGCAGTGGAGCAATAGTTATCATTTTTAGCTTAATTGCTACAGTGCACATCTATCTTTAGATGTGCACTGTAGCTTGGAGCTAAAAAAAAAATATTTTTTTATTCAGCCCGAGATAAACTCTCTCTCACTCTCTTCAGTCACTCTCATTTGAGCTCTCTCTCAAAACTCTCTCCTCAAGCTCACTCTCTCAATGTCACTCTCTCAAGCTCACTGTCTCACCGCCACCGATCAGACCCACTTCTCTTCCGCCGATCAGACCCATTCGCCTCAATGATAGTGGGTTTCGTTGATGGTGGATTTTGGTGATATGGGATTCGGAGATGGTGGGTTTCAGTGGTGGCAATTCGGTGGTTGCTGGGTTGGGTTTTCGTGGTGGAGTTGAATCGGTGACTGGGTTTTGGTGGTGGGTCTCTGTGATGGATTTCAGTGATGGGTTTCGGTGATGGTGGATTTCATTGGTGGGTTGATTTTAGGGGTGGCGGTGGTTGCGGGGTTGGGTTTTGGTGGTGCTCATTTGGGTGTTGGCTGGGTCACGGTGGAGATCGGGTTTGGGTTTCAATTTTATCACAGTGGAGATCGGGTTCGGGTTTGGGTGTTGGCTGGGTCATTGGTGGGATGATTTCAGGGGTGGCTGGTTTTTTTTTTTTTTTCTGTGGACTGCTGGTGGTGGTGTTGGTGGTGGTTGTGGGTGTGATTGGGGCTAACGGTGAAGGTGGTTGTGGTTGTTACTGAAGTTTGCTGTAGAAGTTTTTATTATTTAATGAGTTTTTTTGTATTATTTTAATCAAATAGCTAAAAATATAGATGCATTGCTGTAGGGTGTGAAGAGGTAAAATAAATAAAGTGATTTTTAGAGGTGCTAAATAGCTAAAATTTTAGATCCATTGCTGTGGATGCTCTTAGATCACAAAATGTCATTGCAACACTAAAGGCAAAGTATGCTGAATCTTAACTCTATCCATTGTTTCTTCTTGCTTGATTTCATTTATTTCTCAGGCTCTCTCTCTCTCTCTCTCTCTCTCTCTCTCTCTCTCTCTCTCTCTCTCTCTCTCTCTTGTTCTGTCTTTGTCTCTCTCATCTCTCTAACTCTGGTTCAAATTGGTGGTAGCTTTAGGTCACGGTGGGGATAGTGGAGGAGCACAAGAATGGCTATATGGGTTTGGGTTTTGATTTGTGGAAAAGGAGCACAGCTGCCTTGGGTCTGGGTTTAAAGGAGAAGCGTGACATATGGGTTGTTGTGGTCGATCTGAGATTTTGGGTTGTTGGGATGGTCACGTCTTGGTTGCGGTGTCATCATGGCTGGGGTGGATCATTGGTGTTGCTGTTGGTGGCTTTCTTTCTTCGCTCAAAAACCAAACCCCAAACCCTCTGTCTAAGTCCTTTTTTGTTTGATTTAGGGATTGGGTTTCTTTTAGTTGTTAGGATTTGAAAAAATGGAGTTTGGGGCGTGGCTACTAAATGGATCGTGGGTTTGGATGTGTGTGGTTGTGTTGGTTTTTGTATGTCTGAGCTCCTACATCAAATAGAGTAGTAATGGTTTTTGTACAAAAGACAAAAGTGATAGAAATGGCTTGCTTCAAGTTGCTTAATTAACATCCTTTTGCAATAGAAGAGGCATCTATTCACAATCTTAAATGAGTTATCAAATATGGTTCAAATCAACAATTTAAACCCTTTTCCCAAAAAGTTGTTGGTCAAAATACTTATGGCGATAAATTAGAAACCAAGATCAGTACAAAACTTTAGAAAAAAAACAAAATCACTAATTATTAAGTTCAAAATTGCAACAGCACTTGTATTAAACATTGGCTGTATGTAGGAGAGGACCAACCACACAATAGCTTGGTTGCTCTAAGCTTTTAATATCTTGTGAGTAAATGGGTTTGATGCAGTTGATACGAATTGGGAAGGAGTTTGGAGCGTGTTTTTTTAGTTTCTTTGATGGTGGATTTTTTATTTCAGACAATGAATTTATTTGTTGGTGGATTTTGATGGTGGTGGGTTTCTCAGTTTTGATGGCAAGTTTCTTTGACGGTGGATTTCAGACAGTGGGTTTTGATGCCGAGTTTCTTTGTTTAAAGAGTTTTTATTGGGTTTGAATTGGTTGGATATTCTTGATTTTTGCAAAACCCTCATTTTTTATCTTATTTTCTCTTAGTTTTGTTTTGTTTTTTTTTTTTTTTGGGAGGGGGGAGACATAAAAGGGGAATAAAAATACATATTTACCCATGTTTTTAACAGATATGGGTTACAAAAAACAAACAAAGTAAATCTCAAGTGGGTGAAGTGATACTTTTCAAACCACAGGTAAGCAAAGTGAATTCGAGCCTAATTACAGGTGGGTTTAATGTAATTACCCTTATAAATAAATTGACTTCAAAAAAAAAAAGAACAAAAAACAAAAAATTATGACTTTGCTCAAATTGCAGACTAGCCAGCCCTTCATAGTGCCCACAAAAGCAATGGCTGAAGCTGCTGAAATCATAAATGCCATTGCCAACAAGAGTTTTAAAGGTGGCGTGATAGTTGAAAAAGTCACAGGTCCCCTCTCCACAGGCTATCTCGAGCTTCGGAACACAAATCCGAATGACAATCCAGCAGTTACCTTTAACTATTTCAAAGAACCAGAGGACCTAATGAGATGTGTTCTAGGCATGAGGACCATTATAGAAGTTGCAAATGCATATTCATTTTCAAAGTTCCGATATAGCAACATGACAGTGCAGGCACTGATAGATATGATGGTGAGTTTACAATTGAACAAGAGGCCGCGACATCCTAGTGCTGCGTTTTCCTTGGAACAGTTTTGTATGGACACTGTCATGACCATTTGGCATTTCCATGGAGGTTGCCAAGTTGGTAAGGTTGTTGATCATGATTATAAGGTTCTTGGTGTGGATGCATTAAGGGTCATTGATGGTTCAACATTTTTACGCTCACCTGGGACTAATCCTCAAGCTACTGTAATGATGCTTGGAAGGTAAAAGCTTAAGCCAGTGGAAAATACAGAATTTAATCATTTAACTATTATTTTAAGGCTTAAATTTCTCTTTAATGGATCCAACATGCATGATTTTAACCTTTAAAGTAAGAGATAGAGTAGAGATAATTTATAATTAAACTTTAATTACACATAAGTTTAAGATATTAAGAAATGGTAAATTTGATCGATTAAAATTTATTTCCACGTTCTATTGGTCATAACTTACAAATTTTTCTCTTTGGATGCAGGTATATGGGAGAGAAGATTTCGCATGAAAGACGTTCATGTGGGAGGAAGTAGAAGATGATTTTATACTTAGATTTTACAAGTATCTGGGGGGCTTAATGCATTTGGGGCTTAAGGCGAAATTTGAAATCAAGGCCTTTTATATATTTAAATATGACTTAAAAAAATTAAATATTACTTAAACTATATTATCTTGTTTTAAATGCAAAATTATTACTAATTAACATGAACCACGTATAATTTTTATTTTTTATAGAAAGTCTATAGACATAAGAAATTTGACAAACTTTTCACACATGTTGATGTGAAAAATTGATAATGGTAATTAAAATAATGATGTTAGTGGTGAACCTAGGTGAGAACTAGTAAATATTTGTCAAATCAACTATTGTGAAAATATGGTGAATTTTTGTGTATTGCTCTTTTTTTTTTTTTTCTTTTTCAGAAGTGCTACATTTACAATATATTTCACAACAAATCCTATGTGTTAATTTGTTACTGGTTCTAATTTAAACCCATTATTGAAATTATTTTTTTGCCATCAATAATAGCCTATAACAACCTGCTACTTAGAATTTATTGTGAAAAATGTTACAAACGTAGCATTTCTCTCTTCTTCTTTTTTTCTTCTTTTTTTCATTTGATAGAAAAATATTATTTTATTTATTAACTAATATTTGGGCTTAATTAAATTAAAATTTGGGACATTTTTTTTCTACTTAGGGTCTTAGGCAACTGCATCAATTGCTTATAGTATAGAGCCGTCATTGACAAATATTATGGAGTGTCAATTATTATCGTTGTGTTAATGCATTTTAACATTAAATAGCCTATACTTGATTTTTAATTAACCGAAACTTATTATTGTTTTAACTTACATGAAAGTTACTTCAATAACTCTTCCAAATCAATAAAATTAGCTTAAGTTATCTAAAGTAACAAGTGCTCCCATCTCCAAAAACAAAAACAAAAAAAAAGGTAACAAATGCTCAATTGAGGCCAAGCAAAAAAAATGAAAATTATGGTAGACCTCACAAGAAGGGAAACCAGAGTTAAAATAAGAAGAACTAAATACCCCCCTCACAAAACCAACAAATCAATGCATATTTTGTCTATGGCAAGAGTCCTCGAATTTGCATGTTCCAAAAAAAATGTGTCTATCCCACAAGGTAACGTTACAGAGAAGCCATTAATACCAATGATGACAGACATTAACTACATCCCATATGTTGAAAGATGGTATGCAAAGTCTACCTTTCATTTAAGAAATTAAGAATCCCACATAAGCTCCACTAATGAATTTTATGTTGAGTTCACCCATGGCTCCACCCATTATTTTGAACAATCTTGATGGATAATCATCAAATTTAATCAGTGGCAGAGCTAGGGTTTCAAGTCAAGGGGGCTAAATTAAAAGACAAGATTGAAGGTAAAATTAATCTAAAATATATTAATCGATACTAATAACAAAATAAATAAACGACTATTTGCTAAAGTAATTATCATACACAATCTAATATAAAATGTAACTTTAATTCATTTTCATTCCTAATTTACTTTACTCAATTGCAAAATCTACTTCGATTCGAGCTTGTTTAGAAAATTACATAGACTTATTATTATAGTTGGGTTTCTCCATAATCTCAATTAATTATTAATATAAATGGCAAATTTTAGATACAGTACATTTGGTGTGGTTCCTTAGGTTCCCAATTAAATCACTACATTGCTAATAACAATAAAATCAAGGGATTAATAAAACTTAGGTAAAAATAATAATTATCAATTCATAGCTAATAATAATTAAATCAATGGATTAATCTAAATATACACAATTTAAACATGTAATTTGAATCTTTAAAATAAATTGGAAAAATAAAGTAATGTAAAAATATTTAGAATATAGCAATATACTTATGAAGTTGTATACGGCTATGCACGACTCAATGCCATGAATGCTTCTAAATTTTCATGTAGGCATTTTTACTTTTTTAAGTTGTTAAAATTCGATTTTATAGCAAAAACTCAAGTTTGATATTGAAAAGGTTGATAGCTAGAGAAAAAATTGTAAGCAGGAAACCAACTAGTGAGGCGCTAAAGTAGTCACATTACACATAAACATAAGTTTTTTCTTTCATAGTCCAATTCAATCTAAATTTTTTTTTTTTTTTTTTTTTTTTTTACAATCGTAGTTGGCAAAGTATGGTGCAAAAAAATGTACTATTAGGTGGGACCCATTATGTAATAAAAGTGTTGCCATGTAAATGTAAAATTGTCTTCTTGTTGACCAACTAATAAATACTATAAATAAGAAGGAAATGTAGATTTTCCTTTAGGTCAAGTTGGGACTTTTACTGCATTTTAGTACTAGTACTACTGCTTGAGAATTTTTTAGAAGGTCCACAGCCGGCTCTAGCATATAAGCAAGAGAGGCAGTCGCCTAAGGCCCCGAGTAAAAAAAAGGCCCCCTAATTTTAACCAATAGAATTATTTCTTTCATTTTAATATTATTAATTAAGCCCAAGTATTAGCCAATAAATAAAATAGTATTTTTTTTTTACCAAAAAGAAATTCTACGTTCACAATATTTTTCACAATACTTTCACAATAAATTTTAAGTAGCAGGATGTTACTGGTTGTTATTGATGATTAAAAAAATAATTTCAATGATGGGTTCAAATTAGAATTAATAATAACTTAACACTTAAAATTTGTCGTGAAAATATTATGAATTTAGCACTTAAAAAAAAAAAGAGCAATACACAAAAAATTTCACAAGATTTTTCACAACAATTGAGTTGGCAAATTTTTATTAATTCTCATCTAGATCCACCACTAACGTCACTTTTTTACTTACCATTATTAATCTGCTATATCAACAGGTGTGAAATGTTTTGTCAAATTTTTTGCATCTATAGACATTCTCAAAAAAAAAATTTTAGGTGGTTCATATTAATTAGTAATTTTGCATCTAACGAGAGAATAGAGTTTAAGTAATATTTAGATTTTTTTTTTATAGTCACTTTTAAATATATAGAAGGCCTCAATTCATTTTTCGCCTCAAGCCCCTCAATGCATCAAGCCGCCCCTAGGTCAAGGGGGTAAGTGCACCCACCCCCCCCCCCCCCCCCCACCCACTCAGCCCTTGCTCTCTCCACCCCTGAGTTTAATAAATACATTTTTCTATACGTAAATGAGTTAAATATTTTATTGTATTTATAATCATTTTTTGAACTACTATATATAGCATAATACAAAGCACAAGAAAAAAAAATACATATTTAATTCTAATAATTTTAGTATGACCCCTAAAAATAAAATTTAAATTTTCTACGCAAATAAAATTTTCTAGCTGTTGGAATCTTATATATTACTTTATATATGAATGGAGAGTAGAAACATATATTCTTAACTCATGACACTTTCCATGAAACAAATTTTTTTAAAATTCAATTTATTTGAATCGGCAATTGTCACGCCCCAAACCCAATACCCGGATTTGTGATCATGACCGGCATGCTAATATCAAGCTTAAACCTGATATTAACAAGAACCAACTTAACTTTTACTAAACTTTTATAAAAGCTTTCCTCTTTCTTTTCGTTCTTGTTTCTTTACTTAAATGATATAACTTTTCACTTGACATTCAGAGCATCTACACTGTACTCAAAGAATACCATAATCCACCAATTACTCAAATTTTAAATTTCACATAATAAATCTCTTAATGCTTTAAGGTACACAATTTTCATTAGATCCTAAAATACACCATACTACAAATCTAAACATCAAATTGCTAATTTAGGATCTATACATATAAAACTAAAACCAGTTCCTTCCAAAACTCGACTAAGGCTCCCTCTACTCCAAAATAAGACCTGTTGACTGAAAGGGTAAAAGGAGTGAGCTACACAGCTCAGTAAAGGTAAGATACATGAGAATTTAATAAGGATGCATGTAAATCAAATCATTTCATTTTATAAATATGCAGATAGGAGAACATCTTTTCATGCATAGTATTTTATACTATTTATAATAATAACTTATACGCTCTTTGTAGGAAAATAATTGTTCTCCTTTTTCTTATTAGAATAATATTATCAAAACCTTTCGGATTGAATTTCTTTCATTTCTTACAAAGTCACCAAATATAATATTGATCGTTTAAAATCATATATATATATATATATATTCTTGTTACAGAATAATCATTTTAACTTAAATCAAATAATTGGTAACTTTGTCTTAAACTAGAAACATCTTAAAGAATAATAAAACCTTCCTTCATAAACTTCTTCTTGTAAAATATTATAACTTCAATAATCATAAAACCTAACGTTTCATAAAGAAAACAGATATCTGATAACTTCTTAACATAAACTTGTACTTTCATCAGAAGCTTTATCTTTATAGCACAACAGAACTTCAGAAATTTTTATCTTTAATGAACAGCTTTCTTTTCATCAGAAACTTCTTCTTTTTCATGAGAGCTTTTAACTTTTCACAATGCATTTAAACAAAATCATTCTCTCATGATTAATAACATAATATAGCTATTCATAAATAATTTATTGGTTAGTCCATAGCTGATAAGTCTATACTTATTTGGGAGGCTTCTAGCACCACGATGTTAGGCATCCAGCATTCCCCACAATGCCAGGTATTCCCGAGATTACATTATAATACATACTTTCAACCATGGGGGTCGGTTGACTTCCTCCACAAATTGGCCGTAACCAACAAGGGCGGGTACAGTAGAGCAAGTCCCACTTTAATGGCCAATCATATAACATTTTCCATAGAAAGCCAGTAATTAAACCCCTACTGGCAGAGTTCAGATCATCAGAGGACATAACCCGAAAACATTTCATACTTATATATCATACTGAAATTCATAGTTTGCATAACATTTCATAATAAAAGCATTTCCATTGTTTTCTCTAAACATCGTGTTTGTGGAATTAGTAATAGCATCAATATGCTTAAATCAAATACATAAGGTTTCGAAAGCTCACGAACATATCTTTGTCTAAAACATGATTACATGTCATATCTCTAATCAAAAACCTTTTTTAATGCATCATATACTTTAAAATAAACTCATGACTTACCAAATGCCCATATAACTTATCCCTTACGTGAAAGCACAGGAATCGAGAGCCTAAAGTCGAAGGAGCTTAGACTTGGGTACTGGTAACACCTAAACCAAATATCAAAACTTATTACTATCAATTATTCCTTATCATAAACTTACACATTCATCTCAAAACCTATATCTTAGGATCAAAAAAATCCTAATCCCACCTCAACGAGGTTCCCACAACACAAAATACATTCATCAACAAATAATGTACCAAACTAAAGAAAAGCCACCATTCTCATATTTACATCATATCTCCAGAGGAGTCAACTTCATTTCAAAAGGTGCTTTGAGATCAGGGTAATAATGCATGCATAAACACAAAATCATTTAAACGTGGTCATGTAATTATATACACTCATAAGGCAACATACAGCGTGTTCAACAAAACAGCTTCATAAATACAACTGTCGAATGGTTTAGAACCCCTCCTTTGAGTATTAAACCTTGAACCAAGTTATAAAAAATTTATCTATGATCTAGACATACCAAATGATGAGCATATTAAATTATAGCTTCAAACATTCACCCTAACTTCAAAATTAAATCCACAAAGTCAGGTGTATCATATGTTGTTCACTGCTCATTACAGCAGCGTAAGCTCCATTTGTAAAATACAAATGGGCTGTCTGTACACATCCAATTGCCCTGAAATTTTACAGAACTACTCCCCTGTATGTCTAGTATATACCATAAAAGTTTTGGAGTCAAATCATAAAACCATGATTTATTAAAAATCATACAAGGCAATGTACTCAATTCTGTCCTGACAGAATTTCATGCAACTTAGAAATTAAACCATTATTTTTATATTAATCCAAATGCTGTGAGACCATTTACTCAATTAGACCATTTTCATAGTAAATATCCCTAGCATCTAAATTCACTGTATACAATTTACTACATAATTTATCATGCATGAACACAGAATCTGTCATAGTGATAGCTTTGCAACATTTTCTTGTAATTCACAAACAATTATCAAACGATGATATTTTCTTATGAAATTTAATACAAAAATACTGGACATATTATATAATAATCTCCAACAAACCATTTACCCATAGCTGTCCTAGAAAAATACAGAATTTGTAATGACCAAACAGGTTAACCAGTGAGTGCAACTTTTAACAAGTTCATGAACTAACTCTTAAAAAGCTTCAATTACTGAATCAACTACACATTCAGCACCTCAAATAACCATCACTTAAGTTTAAATAGACAATAGATAAAAGAATTAGATTTTCCCCTTACCCTAGGCATGGTTCTTGGAGTGATAGAGCTAGAATCACTCTAGCTTTAAATTGGAAACAAAAACTTGAGAAGGATTGAAGGAAATATTTTTCCTTGCTGCTGGATCCGTAGGTTTGAGAGGGAGAGAAGACTTGAGAGCTTTTCTTCTTTTGGTGTGTGAACCGTTGGACTCAAGAGAGCTTCCTAGCTCTTTCCTCAAGAGAAAAGAGAGAAAAGTGATGTGAGAATTTTTCTGATTTGCTTGGACCCGTGGAAATAGAGAGGGAGAGCTTCTTGAGTCTTCTTTCTTTGAGAAAGTCAAAGAAGAGATAAATGTGCAGCCAATAAGAACAAAGAAGGAAGAAAAATGAGTAAAGAAAGAAGAATAGGGCATGAAGCTTCTGTGCAGCCAAGAAAAATGAGGAGATTGACTTGGAGTGGGATACGTATATTGCTAAGGGAAAAGTGTGATGACTCACCTTTATTTTTTTTTTTTTAAATTACTTTCCACCCCTTTTACAAGCTTATATTCTATATGACCCAAACTATAAAATAACTTTGCAAAAGAATCCTTACCTTAGACACTTAATTAAACACCAACAACTATATATCTAATAACTTAACCACTTAATATAATTTTGTACATAGTATATATATATATATATATATATATATACACATATAATACAAATAGCCATAATTTATTGTAAAATCTTTACAATTCTTATTCAAAGGCATTATAAAATAATATGTTTATCAAATACTCTTCTATTAATTATAGAAGTAAGTGATTCAAATAATAATTAACCACTTGAATGCATAGTTTAATTATAAAGTTGGGTCAGGGTGTTACAGCAATAGTTAGCCAAAAGTCATAATTTTTAAACTCGTGGCATGAGCCAATCCAGGAGATGTGAATTTTTCCAAAAATATTCTTAATTAAAATGCAACAATCAATTAATACTTCGGCAAAAGTTATCCTTCTTTACAAAAATATATACTTTATTTTGAAATTCTCCAACAACTTGGTTTCAAAAAAAAAAAAAATTCTTCAACAACTATGCATGATAAATAGTTTAGAGCTCATATTTATGGTATATATACACACACAAGAGTAGAACAAGGTATGGTTGAGCATGGTGGACTTATGATGATGATTAGATTGTGCTAGTTGTAGTGAAAGCCAATGGCCTTGTTCCTTCTCTACCTCCCAATCTTTCTCCCTCTCTTCATCTCTCTTTCGTTTCACCTTACCTTCTCTCTTCCAGTCCATGTAAAGATGGAAAAAGGAGTGTCTAGCTAATATAGGGATCCCTTTAGACACAACCTGCCCACTGTGTCATACTGAGACGGAATCAATTTCTCACGCCCTCCGAGACTGTCACTTGGTTAAACTCACGCGGTACCAGCTGGGAATTCATAGCTCGAACACTACCTTCTTCTCTCAGGACATCAGAGGTTGGCTGATATCAAAAGCAAGCTCCAAATCTACTCAAAATGCAATTGGAATTCCCTGAAATTCCCTATTCCTTTTTGCTATTAGGTTAATTTGGAAGCATCGGAATCAGGTCGTTTTCAACAACAACTCAACAAGGGAACTAACCCGAACCTAGCCAAGGTAATAACCATGCAAGCAACAGAGTTTTTACTTTGTAAAATGTCAGCCAAGATGCAGCAACCGTATGGTGATTAGACAAATCAGATAGGTAAAGCCCGGCTCAGGTTGGATGAAGCTCAATATAGATGGGGTCCTCTAATGAACCACTGGGCACAACCAAGAGAGGAGGTTTGATAAGAAATAAGAGGGGCAACTGGGTGGTGGGCTTCTTCAGGAAAATTGGGAAAACAAACAGCTTCGTTGCCGAAATTTGGGTCTACGAGATGGCCTTCTCCTATGCCATCAGATGAATCTAACTGCTGTTATAGTTGAACTTGATGCTAAGGCTCTAGTAGATGCTCTTAACAACCCCTTATTCTCTAACTCTGTTATATCCCCTCTGTTTGATGATTGCAGGCAGTTGGCTATTCGGATTCCCCACTTATGCATTAGGTACATCTATCATGAAGCAAACAAGTGTGCTGATCGCTTAGCTAGTTTAGGCCATCTGCAACCTCTGGATTTTGTTGTTCACTCCTGTCCACCTGTGGACTTGATTTCTTTTGTTGAGGCCGATTGCCAAGGGATGAACTTTAACAGGCTTTGCCCTGAACTCATGTTTTCTCGTTAGTTTTAATGTTAATTCCAGTTTAGCAAAAAAAAAATGGAAAAAGTCTAACATTAAAATATAAGAAACCAGGAAGATTTGGGAAAAGCTGAACATACAAATATTGCGTTAAATGGGCTAGAGAGGAATGCAAAACACTGAACACAACCCTCTAATGCTTCATTCAGGTTTTGCTGCATGGGACGTTCGGCATCATGCATGTCTGATTTATTTGCAAAAGCAATGCCCTAAAAATTTGAAATAGATCAATATCACGATTCAAATTAGAAATTATAAACGAAAAGCATGTTAGGCCAATAAATAAAATAATGGCAGACGTGGAGGCCAAAGTTTATTTATAATTACTAATACACAAAATGTTAATTAAAATATAATGTTTGCATGTGGGAGTAAATTGTTGGGTAGTTACCAATAAAATGAAGTCCTTGGGAGAATAGGGGTGGCACCATAGTATTAAGTAATTTATCTTTTCAGTTATAAAGTGTGAGAGATTGCAAAGCCAATTTGAAGAATATAGGCATGCAAGTAGTTATTCAAGCATGTGAACACGTGGAGAGCACATGGGTGCATGTGCGAGCTTTTATTGAAACATTCAAGAATGTGCGAAGCACATGGATGTCCGAGCAGTTATCTAAGCACGTGAAGAGCACATATGCATGAGCATGCAAGCAGTTTTTTTTTTTTATATAGAAGTTACTTGTTTCAAGTTGTAAGTTGATGCAATAATTGTCAATGATTGGGTACAACCTAGACTTCATTCTCAATTGACGGAAGGATAACTTCATGTTTGTAAGTGTGCATCGCCTTGCATGAATTATCTAAGAGTAGTTTTGAAACTTAACTTAGGAGTATTGTAACTTAATTTTAGTTGTGTACTTGTGTGATCTTGTAATTTGGTATTTGTGACTTGTTACAATATTATTAATAATAATATCAGTTGTTTTGTTCCTCTATTCTTGGTTGATTTATAATTTTGAAAGTCCTATTGATTTAGGCAGTGCAGAGCCCATCCTTTTGGTTTGAAATCCAGTTTCGCATATAGTGTTTTAGTGCGAACAACCCATTATAATCAGTTTGTGCTCTCAAACAAAGCATGAGTTCATGTTCTTAAAATTTTTAAATGGTATGGCAATCTATACATATCGTCTATCACATCAAACATAAATTATGCTCATCGTCTTGTACCCTCTGTTTCAAGTAAATCAAAGAAAACTCGTTAAGATTTATTTCTTGTGTTTAATAATGTATAAAGTGTTACATTATTTAAAATATTAGATTACAAGATGTTAGATACACTTTTAACTTTATAAAGTTTAATCTAAACAATAAAATAGATCCATTTCAAAAAGATAATCCACCACCAGCATTTCTCCCAAAAAGGATGTCATAATCTACTGTCGTTCCAATTCTCTCAAGTTCCCTTCTCTTGGACCAAAGCTATTAAAAAAAAATTTTGCTCGTTATGTTGTAATTCTAGCTCAATCCTATTTTTGGTTCAATTTGTCAGTTAAAGAAGTTGAGGTAATATTACAAATATTGGAATTGTTTTCCTTTAAATTGTATCAAAGCCGAAAACCCAAACCCAAACCCATCAACCAAAAAAAAACCCACTAAAAACTTATATATAAAAAATAATTTTAAAAAATTTGTAAGGTTGAAATTTATCAACCATTTTGTTGGCTTTATTCCGTGCCAATTTGCTTGTAATTCAACACTTAAAAACTCTATATTTAGGTGGGAATCATGTAAGGGTAGTGTGTGAGAGAGTGTGAAAAAATGCTCAAGACTGTGCAGTGAAGCAGAAACTCGCAACTGGATCTCGCGGGTGGCTCACGACTGGCAAGTCGCCAGAAGATGCACACGAATAAAGCGTGCAGAGAAGCTAAACCGTCTGCCAGCTGTTGCACTACACGACAAAAAATCCAGTCTGGCCATTCAGTTAGCTCGCGGCTTAAACTCGCGACTCAGTCAAGTCGCGAGGTCAAGCCGCCAGCCAGCTCTGTTTTGAAAAAACTGACTCTTCGCATTCCATTCTCACTCCAGTATAAATACCCCTTATACCCACGAAATGTAGAGAGCATCCAGAGAGAATTTTGAGAGAGAAACCCTAGAGAAAAACAAAATTGACTTATCCACAATCTTTACAAAGTGACTCTTCAAATTCCTCTACTCTCACCCTCTCCATTATTAAATCCTTGAAAGGTTCTTTAGCCAAATCATTTTCTCACCGTATCCATATCTGTGAGAAGGCTTATTGATGCTTTGGGAAGCAATTAGGAAGGGACCAATTTGATATTGGTTGATATTATGGGCTATAGCAGAATCTAGTAAGTTAAAGAAGAAATAGATTCGGCGTGACCTCGTTGGAATAGGAGTTTGAAGGGCTTAGGTACACTGAGTAGATTAGGCTTGGAGGGTCTTCTGCTATTCATGTATCCCAACTACATTCTTTAGTGAATTATTGACCGCTTGGAGGGCGGCGGAGAGGTTTTACCCCGAGGGCTTCGATTTCCTCTTCGATAACACATCATTGTACTGTCCTTGTGTTTGCATCTCTCTTCCCTTAATCTTTGCCATTTAATTTCTGCTGTGGATGTGATTTTATTTGGTTTAGATTGTTTATCAATTATGTTATAAGCATATGTTCATTTTTCACACATAATTTGTTTGATATTAAGCTTGAATTAGTAATTTGTTGTTTGGGAGTCTAAACGTTCATAGTATTTTATACGCTATTTGAACATTCAATTGGTATCAGAGCAGGTACACTTGTTGTGGTTTAAATACCTAAGTGTGATTCTTGAACCCTTGTGTTTATTTGCCATGAATTGTGATTTGTATGCTTCCTTGGTTGTTGATGATTGTAGCATGCCACGTGTTTGTGAAAATGTCTCTATAAGTGATAATCCTCATGATTGTGATGCTATGTTACATGAATCTTTGGATGTTATTGATATTCCTAACATCAAACTCTTTAAGAAAAAGTTATTTTGAGCAAGTTATTTTGTGAAAAGGATGATTTGATTGCTAAGCTCAATGAATCCAACAAATTGGTTGAGAAATATAAGAAACTTGCTGAAAATTCTCTTAAAAAGCTAAAAGAGTTTGAATGTTTGAATATGGATTTGGATGCTAAACTTGTTTTGTCTAACAAACTTGTTGATAAGCTAAAATGTGAAAATTAATCTCTTAAGATGCATGTCAAGTGTTTGATTGCTGAACATACTGTTAAAAAGGATGAAAATATTTGTTGCAATCATGTTGTGGTATCCGATTTTGTGCCTATTGTGTGTTCTACCTCAGAGGACAAATCGGTGTACATTCCTCTACACAAAAGAAATCAAAAGGTGGAGAGAAAGGCTATTAAGTCAAAGCCTCCGTTTAGGTCTCAAACTAAGGTTTTGGATAGATCTAAGTTTGTTCTAACTTGCCACCATTGTGGTGAAATTGGTCATATAAGACCTCAATGTCGTAAGTTGAAGAGAGAACAAAATCATATGGCTAGATCCCATCCCAAAAAGCTTAGTGAACCTAAAAATATTGTTTGTCACCATTATGGTGCCTTTGGTCATCTAAGACCTCAATGTTCTAACTTTCATGCTTTTAAAAGAATCAAAAGAAAAGAGAAACTTGAGCTTCTTGGAAGTTGTTCTAAAAAGGGTAAACCGGATTTGAGTGATAATTGCATGTTGTTAAAAAAAGTGTTTAATGCTCTTAACTCCTTATCTATGTGTATCTCCGATTCTCATTCTTCCAACTCTCGTCTTACTTATCATGAAACACTCATTCCAAACAATCGTTCTGTTTGGATGAGTAAGGGTTCCTATAGTTGAGCTTTTGCTCTTTTGATTCTTGATCTAATTCTTTCGATCTTTATAGGACCCTTCATGCATTAAATGTCATATCTTCATACATTTTATGCAACTTGCATTTATACATATGCATTGTTTTTGTTTTGATCTTACTTTTATGTTTTAGTTTTGTGTGAGTAAAAATCCAAAACCACATAAAAAGTGAAAAATTCAAAAAGTTTGATCATATATGTTTAAGCACATATCTCATGTGAGTTTTGTCTTGTACCTTCGTACAAATGGCTTTGTGCATTTACGAGCGTAGCTTGTTCTTTATGCACTCATATAATTATGGGAAAAATCTTGACATCTATGTGTGATTGTTGTAAATCGATCTTCAAGCTTGTCATGAATGATAAGTCAATGGTCATGTTGGTTTTGATACATGCGTAGACTTATGCCTATATCTCTTCCCACGTTTTTTTTTTTTTTTTTTTTTTTTGCTTAAAGAGCTCAACAAATGTAAATCTCAAAATAAAAAGAGATATTGAGCTGCAAAAGCCGTTGCACATACTAGTATTCGACTAGGAAAAAGGGAAAGCGACTTTTATGATAATGTATGGTGCCCCAAAAGCCAAAAGAAATATCAAAAATTTCCGGCATTGATCTCAAAATGAGATGTGTTTATTCAAAAAGAGATGTAAAGATCAAAATGATTAAATGATATGAAGTGTATGAAGCCAAATGAAAAGTTTCAATTTTATGTATTCAAGTTTTATGGGAGATCATATATGCATATTTCTATAATTGAGATAGACTACTTGTCTTAGCACTAGTTGTGTATGACTTGATTGAATTGATCACTGAAACTTCACTCTAGACTAAGGACTATTCCACATTTGATACACACACACACACAACACACATGCCTAATGTTCAATGAATGCCTTATTCATTTGTTCGATTGTACTTGTTTAAATGTAATGTGTGTGTGCTCAACTATTAATGGATCAATCCAAAAAGATTTTTAATCATTTTATATGTATTTGGAAGTGATTTTTATCACTCTTTGTGTTCATGTTTAGTGCTTACATTGTTTTTCATTGTTTAAACATGTTTTGTGTCGAAAAACAAGTGTCAAAGTTTTTCGCGAATCACTCGCCAGTCGCAAAATTTTTCGCGACTCATCTCGCGACTCACCAGTCGCGAAACCCCAGTCGCGAGTTCATCCAGAAGTTTTCGCAACTCATCTCGCGACTCGCTCGTGACTCGCTCACGACTCATTCACGACTCGCGAAAATTTTCTCAACTCGCCCAGTCGCGAAACGCCCAGAAACAGCTTTTTAAAAAGTTTTTCACGGGAAACCTGTTTTAAACCTCTCCTATCCTCTCTTTAACCCCTCTTTCAATAATTTTATATCTAAACCCAATCAATTTGAATGATTTTTCATTTCATTAACATCTTTAAGGTAATTTTAAACTCTTTTCATTGTTTTGGATCCTTAGATTATTTTTTGGAGAGTTTTGTGCTCTTGGTTGGGATTTTTATCATAGGGGTTGGAGAAACTTTATTTTTGTCAAATTTTTGTATGGGTTTTATATTGTTGTTCATAGTGTGCAAGTTAAGTGTTTAATAAAATGCCTTTTAGGCATTTTCTCACTTGTTTGGACTCCAATGAGTACCAAACCTTGGGATTTCTCATGTTTCCTCATTAGGAACATCATTGGTTCATTAGTTGTGTATTTTACACACATTGCCCCACATGTGCATTTTCAATGCTTTGGTCATGCATTACACATAGCAACCTCTTGCACACACCTTTGCTACCCTTGTCATGCATTGGTTTATACCTTGTTTCTGCATCCATGCATGTCTTGTTTACCTTATGCTTTGTAGCATTTTGTTTTATCTTTTGTTTGAGCTTCATTTTCTCATTCATCTTACACCCCTCATACATCATTATCATTATTCATACCTTCATCTCTTGCCCTCGTTTCTCCTTGACCCTTTGTCTATTCCTGACAAAAATGGGGAAAGTATACTCTAGAGAGTATACCGGAAAATTTTTGTCATTTCTATATGACACTTGTGCACATTCTTAAGGGCAGAAATTTTATTTCTCGTGTACTTTTGTAGGGGGGAGAGATATCCCATAGGAGAGATGCATATACCAAGGGGGAGAAGACATTGAGCTAATAAGAAAACTCTATTTTACTTGCTTTGCATATACCAAGGGTGTTCTCATTGCATCTTGTGTGTGTTGGACATGCATACATCCTTATGCTATTGTGCCTCATTGAATGCATGTTCAGATGATCATTTGCTTTGCTATATGATCATTGTAGTCATATCTTTATGACTGTTTTGGTATATAATCAAGTTGCTCATATGTTTCACATTATGTTTACTTGATCTCAATTTACTTGTTACATTATACTTGTCTTTTTATTATTTGCTTTACCTTGAGGGTCTAATGTGTTTTGTGCAAGTGTATCAGGTCACAGGTATATATGTTCCAAGTTCATCACAGTTCTAATGATTCATGATAGGGGGAGTTTTTGTACCTTTGCTTTTATAGCCGTTACTTTGTACCCTTGCTTTGTAGCTTAAGTACTTGTTGCTAAATGTCATGCATTTTCTTTAAGTACATCACTCTTGTGCCCTTTGTTGGATTTTATATCCTTAATGCAATTACCTTGTGTTGTTGCATTGATTGAGTATTGGACATGCAAATGATACTTTGCATTGAGCTTATTAGCTTGCATATCCGGATGTTCATTCCACGCGTGAATGAGCATTGTGATCACTATTTATAGTGATTGTTTTTTTTTTTTTTTTGTCAAGCCATGCTTTATTGCTTTATTTTATATTGCTTGATCGCATTTTGCTTGCTTCATATGCATTACAAGTTTTTCTGCATACAATAATCATATTATGTGGTTGTTTTTCAGGAGATACTTGTACTTATGATTCAAGAGCTTCACAAATTCTAGAGTTAGGTGTGAGTGAGTTTTGTTCAACTGTTCCCAACTCACGCATTAAGTGTAGAGTTTGTTGTAGGGTTTTGTCACGAAATAGCCAAAGGGGGAGATTGTAAGGTTGAAATTTATCAACCATTTTATTGGCTTTATTTAGTGCCAATTTGCTTGTAATTCAGCACTTAGAAACCCTGTATTTAAGTGGGAATCATGTAAGGGTAGTGTGTGAAAGAGTGTGAAGAAATGCTCAAGACTGTGCAGTAAAGCAGAGACTCGCAACTGGATCTCGTGGGTGGCTCGCGACTAGCAAGCCGCCAAAAGATGCACACAAGTGAAGCGTGCAGAGAAGCTGAATCGTTTGCCAGCTGTTGCACTACACGACAAAAAATCCAGCCTAGCCATTCAGTTAGCTCGCGGCTTGAACTTGCGACTCAGTCAAGTCGCGAGGCCAAGCCGCCAGCTAGCTCTGTTTTGAAAAAACTGACTCTTCGCATTCCATTCTCACTCCAGTATAAATACCCCTTATACCCACAAAATGTAAAGAGCTTTCAGAGAGAATTTTAAGAGAGAAACTCTAGAGAAAAACAAGATTGACTCATCCACAATCTTTACATAGTGACTCTTCAAACTCCTCTACTCTCACCCTCTCCATTGTTAGATCCTTGAAAGGTTCTTTAGCCAAATCCTTTAGAAAGAAGTTAGGAAGTGACCAATTTAATATTGGTTGATGCTATAGGTTATAGCGGAATCTAGTAAGCTAAAAAAGAAATAGGTTCGGCGTAACCTCGTTGAAGTAGGAGCTTGGAGAGCTGAGGTACACTAGGTAGATTATGCTTAGAGGGTCTTCTGCTATTCATGTATCCCAACTACATTCTTTAGTGGATTATTGACTACTTGGAAGGCGACGGAGAGGTTTACGCCGAGGGCTTCGATTTCCTCTTCGATAACACATCGTTGTGTTGTCCTTGTGTTTGCATCTCTCTTCCCTTAATCTTTGCCTTTTAATTTTTGCTGTAGATGTGATTTTATTTGGTTTAGATTGTTTATCAATTCTGTTATAAGTTTATGTTTATTTTTCGTACATAATTTGTTTGATATTAAGCTTGAATTGGTAATTTATTGTTTGGGGGTCTAAACGTTCATAGTGTTTTATACGCTATTTGAACATTCAAAATTAAAAAAAAAAAAAAAAAAAAAAAAAAAAAAAAAAGAATACAAGACAAGTCTAAAAGCAAGTGATGATTGCTAGCTTTACATTTACGATATTGCATTATTTGCGAGATGCAAAAATTAAATGTCCAATTATAATCGTACAAGCCTGAAATAATTAATTTGTTGTGGATCCTAAATCCTAATACTTTCTATCCAAATTTTTTTTCTCTCACTTTTCCTATACAAATGTCATCGAACATGGTGATTTGAAAAAGAAATCCTTTAAGTGAATTCATACGAAAATAAAAATAAAAATAAAAAGAAGTTTGAGATTTTGAATTTTCCTTAAACTACTTTTTATTTTATATTTCTTATGAAATTCTTCCCTAAAATTTTCAACTGGCATTCATATATGTCAAGTGACTTTTAGTGTAACGAGGCTACCAAAGTGACTTTTAATTTCTTTTAATTTTAGATAGATGAATATCAAAGTGACCAAATCCAAACTTCAAGAATTAAATTAAAAGCAAACCCAAACTTAAAAAGTATTTTAACCAGTATTTTTGCACAACTGTCAACATAGGCCGGCATGGAATTTTCTAACTATACAAAAATTGGTTTATTAGTTTGCAGTAGACAGTATGTTATTATATCAGTAATTGTTCTCTCATATTTGTTGATGAATACTCCGTACACACAATGTCCATAATTTCAAATGTAATATTCACCCTTTTTATTCATTTTAAAACTTGAAATTGATGATTTACGAAAATCAATGTTAATGTTAAATATACATTTTAAACACCTAAAAAATGCTTGACGTACAAATGCAATGTTTTCAAATGGAAAATATGTAGGAAATTTGTAAAGATAAATGCTTTTGCCTATAGAGCCAATGAGTCTTGGTTTCTCCCATGAAACGCCCTAGTCAAAACAAAGTTGGATAAGCTATATATGGCTCAGGTAAAACTAGAGTATACCTAACTATCAAACCTAAGAATCTTGGACCTTGACCCTGTTGATGATTGATCAATCTTCGTATACCTATCGATCAGTTGTCACACTATTCGTTTTTAGCCTTTTCTCAATGTGTAATTTATTGCTAATCATGTTTACACTATTTTGATGGTGTTAACAATATAAATTGTGAGAGAAAGACTGAATAGTCTATATATAGATATATGTATAATAATGTACAATAAAGAGTCTTATATAGGCTAGGTATGTGTGCAGTACAAGCAATATGAGTAAGCTACAAGTACAATATACTGGGCCAAACCCAATGGGCTAATCTAGTCTAAGCTATACACCAACATCCCCCCTCAAACTCGAGGTGGCAAGGAGGAAGCCAACTGGAATTTGGATATAAGATCTCGAAGACGACCAGGCGGGTGAGTCTTGGTGAAGATATCAGCAGGCTGGTCAGCAGAGGAGATGGAGAACAACTTGAGATTGCCTTTCTTAAGATGTTGGCGAGTGATGTGGCAATCGATCTCAATGTACTTGGTGCGTTCATGGAAGACATCATTATGAACAATGTAGATAGCACTATGATTGTCACAATAGAGAGGAGTGGCAGTGGGCTGTGGAGCATCCATGTCAGCCAAGAGCCAGCGAAGCCAAACAAGCTCACAGGTGGTGTCGGCAAGGGCACAATACTTAGCCTCAGTACTGGAACGGGAAACCACATCCTGCTTCTTGCTATACCATGAGACAAGAGAAGTACCCAACAGGAAACAGAAACCTATGATAGAGCATCGATCAGTCGGATCACCTGCCTAGTCTGTATCTGAATAAGCATGAAGCTCGAGAGAAGACCGAAAGGAATAATGGAGACCATGATAAAATGTGCCCTTAATATATCGGAGAATCCGAAGAACGGCAGCATAGTGGACAGAACGAAGGGTATCCATGAACTTACTAACCATACCCATGGCATGTGAAATATCTGGACGAGTAACAGTGAGATAGATCAGACTACCAACCAACTGTCGATAGCGAGTAGCATCAAATATAGGTTTACCATCCAAGGGTGTGAGCTTGGCATTATATTCCAAGGGAGTGGAAACGGTCTTGTTGTCGGTGATACCAGCTTTAGAGAGAAGATCAGAAGCATTTTTAGCTTGAAAAAGATAGTATCCATCAGAGGACGAGATAACCCTAAGCCCAAGAAAATAGCTGAGAGTGCCCAGATCTTTCATCTCAAAATGCTGACAAAGGAAGTGCTGAAGAGAGCGGATATCTGTAAAATCATCTCCAGTAATAATCATATCATTAGCATAAAGAAGAATAAGAGTGATACCAGCAGAGGATCTTCAAACAAAGAGAGCAGTATCATGAGGACCCGAAGTGAAACCCTGCTGAGCAACAACTGAGCTAAACTTTTCAAACCAAGCTCGAGGAGCCTGCTTGAGGCCATAAAGCGCACGACGAAGGCGACAAACTTGACTGCCTGAGTGTGGATAGCCAGGGGGTGGCTGCATGTACACTTCTTCTTGGAGGTCTCCGTTGAGGAAAGTATTCTTCACATCCATTTGATAAAGAGGCCAACAGCGAACAGCAGCCACAGCAATGAGACATCTAACAGATGTAAGGCGAGCAACAGGAGCAAATGTCTCCTCATAATCAATGCCATACTCCTGAGTAAAGCCCATGGCAACTAAGCGAACCTTGTACTGTTCAACAAATCCATCAGCCTTGGTCTTGATCTTGTAAACCCACCTACAACCTACCACAGATTGACCAGGAGGCAAATCAACCATATCCCAAGTGTGATTCTTATAAAGAGCATCTAGTTCTTCGTTCATAGCTTGTTGCTAAAGAGAGTTAGTATAGGCCTCACGATAGGTGTGAGGTTCATAGAGGGTGGCAAGAGCAAAAGAGCAGTGATAATTAGTGAGATAAGGGCAAGGAATGCTTACCCGAGTGGAACAACGAAGTTCAGGACCAACAGGAGACTCAGGAGAGGGTGGTGCCACAGGATCCAAGACAGGCGGGTCATATGCCGGGGACAGAACCGGAGATGAGTCGTCTAGAGAGGCAGCCGATGGTGAAGAATCCTCCACAAGTTCAGGATAGAGAGGGAGGAAAATATCAGTAAAAATGGGAGACTCTGAGGAAGGGAACGCAGGAAACTGTTGAAGACTCGTGAAAGGACGATGTTCCTAAAACTCAACATAACGGAAGACACGAAGGCGAAGAGAAATGGGATCATAACAGCGAAATCCCTTTTGAGATGCACCATAACCAAGGAAACAACAAAGACGAGCACGAGGCTGGAGCTTTGTTCGTTCATGAGGAGGAAGAGAGACAAAGCAAGCACAACCAAAAACCCGAAGAGATGAGTAGTCAGGAGTTTGACCATAGAGAAGCTCGAATGGTGATTTGTTGTGTATAGTCGGTGAAGGAATACGATTAATGGTGTACACAGCAATGAGTGCAGCCTCACCCCAAAAGCGCTCAAGAAGAGAGGCAGAAATGAGAAGGATGCGAACAACATCAAGAATGTGACGATGTTTTCATTTTGCACCACCATTTTGTCGAGAGGTGTAAGGACAAGACTGCTGAGGAAGGGTACCATGACTGTCTAAAAAGGACAGGAAAGATTTATCATTATATTCTTGAGCATTATCTGATCGAAAGACTTTGACGATCCGATTGAACTGTGTTTCAATCATTTTATAAAATGTTTGGTATATTTAGATCCCCCCTCAGTGGGAACAAGTGCAGGACCCCATATATCAGAATGTATAAGATCAAAAGGTGCAGAAGAAAAAGAGTCACTATTATTAAAGGGTAATTTTGTTTGTTTGCCAAAATGACAAGATCTACAATCAAATTTTTGAAACTAAACTGAACCTAAATGACCTTAAGAAGCTAACAACTGAAGAGGAGATAAGGATGGATGACCAAGACGAGCATGCCATAGATCAGGTGAAAGGGTGGCAGTGGTAGCAGCTATAGAAACAACTTGTGAGGGAATCTTCAAGTCATGAACCTCAAACATGTGACCAACCTTACGGCCTGTCCCAAGCACTTGACCCGTCTTGGGATCCTGCACATCCACACCATGATTAGTAAATAGAAAATCTATGCCTAATTCACAAAGTTGACCAACAAAAAGCAAATTGAGAGACAACTTTGGGATATGGAAAGTGTCACTAAGGGATAAACAAGGAGAAGAGATTGTTCCTTTATGACTAACAGGCATAGGAGTTCCATCAGCAGTGTAAATGGTGATTGGGTGTTCAAGGGTGCCTTATCAGAAAATTAGGATTCATCATGAGTCATATGGTTACAACATGCAGCATCAAAAAACCAAGGTTGTTTACCTAAAGTGACAGAAAGGACAGTAGAAGTTCGGGATAAAACCTATTGAACTATTGCCTTAATATTAGTCGTAGTAGGTGAGGAAGCCAAAGATGGACCTGTAGAAACCGATGAATCTGAAGGACATACAGCAGCTGCCCGAGGAAGAGAGACTTTATTCTGCTCTTGCACAAATTTCTACAGTTTGCGACAAATTGAGATGTCATGGCCTTTGGCACGGCAAAACTCGCAGCGAGTGCCTTTGGAAGACTAAGAGATGGGACGCCCAGAGTTTATTCATGGAGGAGCAGTGAATGCAGCAATGGGAGGCTATGGAGATGGTGTAGCCAATACATAATCAGATGATGACATGTGATGAGTAGGCCGACGATTCTCCTCAGAAATGAGCTCCTTGACTGCAACATCAAGAGAAGGAGTAGGAGAACGGCTAAGCAGAGAAGCCCTAGTAGGCTCAAAATCCTCACGTAAACCCATCATGAAGTGCATAAATTTACAACGATCCCGATATTTGACAAAGAGCTCAATGTCCTTGGAACACACTAGTGGAGGATCTGCAGCAGAGAGTTGTTCCCACATAGTAGAAGTCTGAGAATAAAAATCATAAATAGACTGACCTAGCTCTTGTCTCATTTGATAAAACTTTGATTCAATGTGGAACTCCAAGCTTGAATCTTTAGTGCAATTATAGCGATCAGCCAGAAATTTCTAAGCAGCCTCAGCAGTCTCAAGACGAGGAAGAAGATTATGAATGGAAGGAATAGAGGTATTGATAAACCAAGACAAGATCTTACTTTGAATACTCTCCCATTCCTCTAGGCATTCTTCATAATCATCCACTGTAACAACAGTCTTGGAGACATCTTCAGTAGCTGTGGCTTTCGACTAAGGTTTTGGTACTGGTTTAGGAATTGAACCAGTCACATATCTCCATAGTTTACAACCCTTGAGAAATACAGTCATATTCTGAGACCATGAATGATAACTAGTAGGACCATCCAACATAATGGTGATAGGACGAATGATATCTCGGTCATTTTGTTGAGCCATAATGAAGAAAATGACCAAAAAGTGAAATTTAGAGACCTCAAATGAAGAAATAGAGCTCAAAATTGGAATCTACGCGAAAAACTGAGCAGGACAAGTTCTGTTGAAAATTTTTTATTTTGGTCAAAAGTCAACGGTCAACAGTAGTGGTCAACGGTCAAAGTCAACTGCTGACGTAGGCGGATGACACGGATGCTGATGTGTGCAGGATGACGTCAGCCTAGGGCTGACGTGGACAGACGCAGATGGTGTCAGGCGCGTGGGGCATGTGGAAGAGCATAGAGGAGAGTGGCCGGCGCGTGGGGCATGTGGAAGAGCATAGAGGAGAGTGGCCGGCGCGTGGGAGCGCATGTGCACTGCTAGAGGCGCGTGGCGGCACGTGTAGCGCGTGTTCGACAGTCAGAAGTTTCAAGTAGCGTGAGTGGGCGCGTGTCAGGTCTGTTCTGGCTGTTCTTGGTTGGGTTTTGCTCGAGATTGACTGTTTTGTCACTTTATGCCTTTGCTTTGGCAGTTGGATGAACAGAATGGTGAGATCCGAGTGTTGCAGGGACTTTGAGCGTGACGACGGTGACTCGCTTCTGTCAGTGACTACTAGATGAAGGTGAGGGCAGTGGAAGAACACCGGAGATGTCCACAGGAACCAGAAAGTCAAAAGAATAGCTCTAATACCATGTTAACAATATAAAGTGTAAGAGAAAGACTGAATAGTTTGTATATAGATGTATGTATAATAATGTACAATAGAGAGTCTTATATAGGCTAGGTATGTGTGCAGTATAAGCAATATGAGTAAGCTACAAGTACAATATACTGGGCCAAGCCCAATGGGCTAATCTAGTCTAAGCTATACACCAACAGATGGAATCAAGTTTTCACAAATCTTGATGGAGTCGAAGGGGAAGAGAGATTGTTATTACTGAACCAGGCAGTACAGAATAGGTATCATGGATGATAATGGTAAAAACCCAGAAAGAATTATGATTCTTTCACTAGTGACATTGCATCAAAGGTGTCATTGCACCGAAGCTTGTTTCTACTTAGGAATTCCTAATGGTGTTTCATTTTATGATTGAAATGGTTTTGTCACAAAAGGAGAAAGTGTAAATCAAAGCAAAGGTTTTGCTGAAAAGCTATAAAGCAAAAGATAAGAGGAAAAGAATATGACACTAGGATATGCGGTCAAGTAAGGTCCCTCTTAGCTTCACAATGTGGAGCATAACCTGATTCTCCTCTCAGCTCAGCTGCTTTTTTCCACTTCCCGTTCTCACATTCAAAGCAACAAAGAATCTTATATGCAATTGGGAAGAGAATTTTCAAGATTTGGTAATGGAAGGTACAAAAACCCTGCCCCCTTTCCCTCAAAACAAAAGAAAAGCAAAGCAGATCCCCCTAGGATATCCATAAGCATATGCCATTGTTTCAATTGTTTATTCTTTCAGTCAAGTGCAATTGAAGTGCATAAAAAGCCATGTTTAGGTGTCACTTGCAAAACCCAGAAGCAGTTCTAGCTAGGATTTAACATTGCCATTATTTGAATAGTAGGTAAGTAAAATATAAAAATTATTTTATTTTCTTTAAATTTGGGCTAGAAAATAGTGACGATTATAGAGATGCCCAAACTTATGTTGGACAAACTCTTGTCAACTATTCTAAAATTTTCCTAGCATGATACAGAACTGACCATCTTTCTAGAAATCTTTTGTTGGACAAACTCGTCAACTATTCTAAATTTTATTGCTTATGCAATAAACGATCCCTGCATGGAATTTGCATGAAAAACAAACATTGACAAGCATGCTCACACAAAATGTGAGAAATATCATCTCCTTTAGACTCAGTTACCAAACCTTGTGCATTTCTGCATGGAGGCTATTAGCCTATGATTAGATGGTGTTAAACTAAAGCAGTCACAGGGCAACTCTCCTTTGGCAAATCAATGGGATGAAATTTTGGTAGCTCTACATGTTAATCAATCCCCATTACATGCCAAGGAAGGGACGCCCTATAACTGGTTTGCTTATATTGAAACCAATTTCCTTCTAATGATAGATTATATTCTTTTCTATCCGATTAAAATATTATTTCTTCATTTCTTTTTTATTTTTACTTTTATTTAATTTGAGAGAGGAACAAAGAGAATTAAATATTGTATCCGCTTTTTTTTTTTTTTTCAGACCGACAACGACTCTTCACACCTAAAGAGTCACTTTAGACTTAAAAAATTTATAGTCTGTTGGAGGATTTATGACTTCACTTCCACAATTCGGGAAAACAATGTTTAAAAAGCATGTTGGAGATCATCTTAGCCAAATATATTTAGCCTAAACTCCAAACTAAAAACACCACGAATCCATACGCTCGCCAAAAAATCTAAAAGCTATAGTATGGCACTAAGTCTCAGCTATAGTGTGGCACTAAGTCTCTCTCTCTCTCTCTCATCACTAGTCATCAGCATCATCGAGTGGCCTAGCTAGATTACCGGATGGGCAATTAAGTTGTAGGTTGGCTGATCTTGGTCATTGAGTGGACAATCACTGTCATGGAGTGGCCAACTTAGCCGTTCTTTGTTATTGAGAGGTCAATCTCAACTGTTGATTGACAACTTGGTCATGAGGTGGTCCATCTTGGCATTCAATTCGTAGTGTGTGGCCCGTGTGGGTGTGAATGAAACAAATAAATAAAAAGTACTTAAATATAATACATAAAGCGAAGTATATTATGCATGTGTGTATTGGAGAATCTATTGATCTTTTGTGATAAATTAATCAATTAATTAATTTAATTAATATGTAATATGCATGGTAATACAAATAAATCACAACTAAGTTAATATGTAGCAGAAAATAAAGTTGACACGATGATTTGTTTACGAATGGGGAAAACCTCCAAGACAAAACCCCACCGGGTGAATTTAAGGTCACCACTCCCGAGAATCCACTATAATCACAACAAGCAGTTACAAGTAAAGCAATCTTAGTACCTTATACCAACCTACAGTTGAACCCTTATCCTAATACACAATTGGACTTGTTCTGTAATGACAATCTCTCATTTTCAATGCACGGCTCCTAGTACGTGACTAACTAATCAATCCACGGATCCAAGTACGTGACTAACCACCAACTTGAAAAGGATGTTGGCTGCAAAGTTCTTCAGTTCATCAACCCGATGAAGATCACGAAACTCCTTTGTTACAAAACCCTACGGCGTACAAACGCAGCAGCTTCTTAAAGAGAAAAATGAACTAGAGCATATGTCTTCGGTCACAATATGCTTGTAAAAAACCTTTGCATCAAGTTTCACTCACTTGTGTCTACTGTGATGGCCTTTAAAATAATCTTTATATATGTTTAGGGTTGTGAGAAGAGAAAGCCTAAACATGTATACACGGATATCTGTGAAATCAAATCTAAAAAACTGATTTTTGTAAATATCAATAGATAGGTTATTTATCGAGCAACTGTAGAGCATCGGGCTGAAAGTCCCTTTTAAACCTTGGTAGATGCTGTTTGTCGAGCTAGTTGTAGAGCTTTAAAATCCAGCATTTCTTCACTTGTTTTTTGGACAGATCTGCATAGCTTTAACACTTGGACTTGAACTCTTATTTCTTGTAGTATTAAACACGTCCTAGATCTACTCAATTACAAGTAAAGTGCGTTTTGTCAAAGGATTAGCCAATTCTAAATGATATATGTTCTTAACATGATTCACATATGTCTTAACAATCTCCCCCTTTGGCAATCCGTGACAAAATCACAATAAATAAATGAACATATGAGAGAAGTCATAAATCACTCAACTCATATTTAGTTGTTGAATACAATAAAATCTATCCTAACACAAACTCTTGAAAAACTTTGCAAGAAGAGAATTCATGGCAAGAAAGACTTTGACAACTTGTATTTCTGAAACACTTTAAACAAAACTCATTATGGCATCTTAGTGTGAAACAGAAATATAAAGGATTGCATACAATATAAATAAGAAGCATGTACATAAAGAAAGAAAAGAAACAACACATGAAGAGATAGGTGAAAGAATGTAATAACAACCTCAATATATATATATATATATATATATATATCAAAATGAGTACAAGGTTTGCTATCACAAAGTATGAACAATGTATCTAAAATAGAAAGAAAAGAAAAAGATACAAAAAATCCTCACTACATCCCTCAAAAGTTAAACACTCCCCCTAACAAAAATATCTCCTATACTAACTCTCCCCCTAAGTACATGACTACTCTCATACCCCAAAACTACTCCCCCTTTTTGTCATGAATAACAAAGGGTAAGTCACTGAGAAGCAGTCATCTCCTCGTCACCGGAAGGGCTAGCACCATCATCCTCATCAGCATCATCACTATCGAAGCCATCATCACTCTCACCCTTAGAAGCCTGTGGAGATGGAGATGAAAATGCACTGAAACCACCCATGACAGCCTGTCGTCGTGCGATACGACCAACATGGGTGTTCACCTGACACAACTCATCACTGAGAGTGTCAAGGCGAGCATCTATGTGCACAAGCTGTGCCATGATGGCCTTGAAAGTCACTCCACCCGCAGAAGAAGAAGGAGCAGAGATGGATGGAGCAAAAGAAGCTGAAGGAGTCGCCATCTCGGTCCGTGGCCGCTTCAGTCAAAGCTGGGCCTCACTCCGTCGAACGGTTGCTGCGTCTATGGCACACATGACAGAGAAGTGTGTAGACTCAAGATAGGAGATAAACACATGGCGAAGAATCCGCGTGATAGCCGAAGGAAAAATAAGCTTATCATGGGTCGCCATATCCTTATAGACATCTATAAGGGAGAGTATAAAGTGAGAGGAAAAATCTATAGTATGCCGCTCAATGAGGGATAACAAAAATCGAGCCTGTGGCTCAATAATAGTGTTATAGTGAGACCAGGGATAAAGAACAATGTCATCACCATGTTAAGGAACCTCGGACCTTTTGCAAAGCCCGAGCAAGGGGTATTTTGACGATCTCCCTAAGATGAAGGTGTCTCACAGAAAAGAGATGAGAGTTCGTCTTTGGACACAATCCTAAAACGACCATAGCCGGAGTAGTTAGGATGTGCTACCTTCGGTATGTGTAGCACCTCGGATATATGATCCGAAGTGACTACAATCCGCGTTCCTCAAACTCTAATAAAATGAGGTACAGAATAATCAAATTTGTGCATATTGGAGTAAAACTCCTGCATGATCACAGGATGCCACAAAATGACTCCCAACCCCTACTGTAGATGACAATGGGAAGGTCAGTATTAGAAAAGTTCGATAGAACGACTTGGCATTACGAATGATTGCCACGTTGTGAAAAGTTCTCCGAGAAGTCCGTACAGGCATTCTCATCACGGAATCGAACGTGAGAAGGGGTAGAATCAGAAGAAGATGCCCCAAAACGAAGAGGGTTCCGAGATGGAGCAAACTTACGTTTAGGTGCATAGAGCAACTAACCAAAAGAAAGAGAGAAAGGGAGAGACAAACAAAAAAGTACCAACACAGATCAATATCAATAAGATAAAAAAAAATGGTACGTATGCATGAAAAATGCATGAGTATGTGACATGCAACAATAAAAACAACATGGGCTTAGCCCAATCCAATCCTACCAGCGCACATCATTTCAACATAGTAAACACACATTTAAAATGCATAAATCATTGTTAAAATACAAATTTGATGCAATGCATGAACATTTAAGATCATTCAAACAAAACCCATCCCAAAAATTTCAGAAAAACTTCATCAATATTGAAAAACCCCAAAGATTTTCAAAAACTCCAAAAGTTAGGTCAAAATGAATGAAATGTATGATAAAAAGATAGAAAAGAGATTATACCAGAGTAAAAATCCAAGGATTAGGCCGAGGAATGCGTGGCGAAGATGAAGAGTGTGATTAAGAAGTGTTTGGGAGAGGGAGAGACATTTTTTTGTCGAGAGAGATCGGATAAAATGAGAGAAAATATTGCGCTGAGATATATATATATATATATATATATATATATATATAGAAAACACAAAGCCCGATGGATCAAAAGGTATCGAGCTTTAATTTTCGCCAAATGGACCTATCGAGGAGCTATCGAGAGGTCCACAGCAAAGTGACCTCGATGGATCGAGAAGCTATTGAGCATCTATCGAGCATACAAAAACTCTCTCGATAGATCGAGAAGCTATCAAGATAAATTCTCAAAAACTTCAATGGATCGAAAATGCGATAACAGCTATCGAGAAAGGAAGATCAAGAGACCCAATAAATAGCCTAGCTGTCAAAAGGTATCAAGAAGCTGTCGAGATTGCTCAAAAACAGTTTTTCAAAGAAGAGAAAAACACAGACATGAATGCAATCAAACATGCTACTCAACCAACGATCCAAACAACATTTTAAGCTCTCAAAATCATTTCTTAACAAGAAAAATGTTAAGCATAAGGATCCAAAACACACACATACACTAAACAAGTCTAACTAATTTTATATTTCAAAAACAAGTCAAGACAGTTTAGTGAGCATACATTAACACATATATTCCTTGCGATGGCCAAATCACATTGTACCCACACATGTATCAAAAGTAGCAAAAAATATTGTGTATTATGTGTGAAAAACATCGCAAGATTGCATAAGTGTCTACATGTTATGACGATTTGAGATATAAAAAAATCACTCACACACAATCATAACTGCTTGATGGAGACTATCATCTTTGGGGTACATCCTATAACTTCCACATCTCTTAAAAGACATGCTTGCAATCACATATAAAACATTTTGATTCTTTTTGCTTTTATTTTTCTTTACATATTTTCTTTTGTTAAGCATATCATGCATGGGAATATAAGAGAAAGAAAAGAAATACCCAATGATATTAAACTTTTGACATTGCACTTTTGATATGTCGAAGTATAAAGATTTCATTTCATGATTGGCGAGCAACAATGATGAGATGGTTATATATGCCTTTCTCTTAGGATTTTCTAGTCATTCCTGTCAAAAAGAATGATACAAGTATTAATTACAAGAGATTACTTAATCTTACCCATCACAAACACGAGCCACAAAGCTCACTTGCTTAGTTGTGTATAGAGATGCTCATCTAAGCTACAAAATTTAGAAAATTTTATTTCAATGGCCAACCAAGGTACACAAGTACCAATGTACACAAAACACACACTGTTTTTGTATTTTTCTGATTTTTCAATTTTTTTTAATTTTATGAAAAACAAAATAAAGTAAAACTGAAAACAAACAAACAATAACATGTTAAACAAAGCAAAGCATAAAACTAGACTGACTCAAAACAAGAAAGTAAAACACACAAGTAATGCATACTCAAAAACAAGAAAGGGATAGAGAGAAAAAGTGACTAAATCACTTGTAGCCTTTTTTCCTTCCACACCTTGGAAGAACCTTTCCGTTTAGCAAACCTTTGATCCGACGATGAAGGGGAAGAATTAAAACTGTTCAAGTTCGAAAGGAACATGAGGGCTTTATGTAGATCTCCAAGATGAGCAAAAAAGGATGAAAACTGATTCTGGTTTCCTGATAAGATCATATTGTTGCTCTGTTGAGTGGCTAAGCACTTATAGCAATTAGGTCGAGTATATCCGGTTGCTCCACAGTGATGACAGACATGTTACTTCTTTTGTTTAGACTTGTGAGTATTGCCCTTCATAGCTATAGGGTTTTTAGTCTCTTTTTTATCAAGCTTAAGGGGTGCTCCTAAGATAGAATTATCCTTGTCTATGTTCTCACTAGCTAAAGCAATTTTGACATCATTGTTCTCAGATTCAACATTATTAGCAGGTGAAACAAAAACAGTAGTACTAGAGGAAGCAATATTAGGAGAAGAGAAATCATAACCTAAATTAGTTCGATCAGAAGCAGATTTCTGAAAGCTGAGCATCTCGTCAAGCTTTGCATTTGAAGTCCTCTCCAGCTGAGCTCTCACTTGAAACAGCTCCGCTTCAAGCTTTTTGGTCTTTTCGGTCTTTTCAGCCAAGAAATTATTCTCAAATCTTAGTGCTCCAATAATCTGATTGACTTAATTAAACTTCGTGGAGATTTCTTCATGTTCAAGCTCCACATCTTTTCAAACTTAGATTCCACCAAGTCCTCTTCTTCATCCACATCTTCAACAATCCCCTCAGTAGGATTTACAATGGAAGTGAAGGCATTTAGGATTCCGTCATCCTCATTTTCCGAACCATCCTCAAGTTCGGTGTCGCTCAAGATAGCAGCAAGTGTCTTGCTTTTTCCAATGGTCTTGAAATACGTAGGGCACTCTTGTTTCATGTGTCCAAAGCCTTAACATCCGAAACACTTAAGTCCTAAGAAAACAGTGTACTGACCACCATCCCTAGCATCCTTCTTCCCTTTGTCTTGGCTCTTGAACTGAGATAAACTAGACTGCTTGCAGTCTTTGTCAAATCCTTCAGCATTGGCATTCTTCATAAACTTTTTGAACTGTCTTGTAATGCAAGATTTCATTTTAGAATCTTCACCGTCTGAAGACTCATCAATGTCACTACTCTTGGCCTTCAGTGCCATGCTCTTTCCCTTACTCGACTTACCGATTCTTGTCAAACCCAACTCATAGGTCTGCAGATATTGACACCCCATTTTGCAATTCGCATTTAACCTCACATGGAGGGTAAAAGGGTAATTTTTCCTTGAAAATATTCATCTTAATTCTGGTCACTAGATCCTTAATCTCACTTCACCAAAATGATCTTGATGTTGTAACGATCAAATGGACTGGTCATAAGCCCAAATCGGACCATCAGATTGAAAGTTATCATCAAATCAAGTTTTAATTGCCGAGATGCACTATCACAAATTGAGTCCTACTATATGTGATTATGAATAATTGATTCCAATTGATTATAATTATAATCAATTCGAGATTAATGATATGTCATAATTTGATTGGTTAGGACTACATTTTATGGTAAGGTTGCACACACCTAATTAATTAGATAGTTAAACATTAATTATTCAATGAGTAATTTGTGCAATTATCTTTTAATTAGAGTAAATTTGGAACCAATTAAGTCTGAAATGGGAGTGATTAGAGTCATTTAATGTTAATTGGGAGCTAAATTAGGACCTATTAATGTTAATTGTGCTGAAATCATTTTCTAACAAATGACCTCTGCTCACCATTTCATCGATAACTCTCAGAATATTTTGAATCTGTGAATGAGGTTAATTTTCCCAGAAACTAGACATCCGAGGTTCAATTTGAGCACAAGAAAGAGACAATTCCGATCAAAATTGAGTCAGATATGATTTTTCGAAATTGGCTCTACAGGCTGTTACAGTAGCTACGGGAGGAATTTTGGCTTGCTCCTCACTCCCACCAATCTTTCCATTTAATGCACCAAATTTTCCCAAAGGCTAAAATGAGGTCTAGGTTCATGATTCTTTGTCCACCCTCATTAAATGACCTTCCATTCATATTTCATCAACCACTACTATATAAACCCTCCTCTCGTCCATTCCAAAAGACACAAAAAACCCCCTCTCTTCTCCTTTCTCAAGTTCTAGGAAGTTGAGTAGTCTTGTCATATCTCGATCTTCTTGAGACTCAAGGTATTGAGTGAGACTCACTCTTCCTCTCCTGACTCTTCTTTTCCTCCACCCTTAGGACCTCCCTCAAGAGTCTCCTCCTCCACCATATGGATCTTGCATGAAAGTATAATGCTTTTCTCTAATTGTTTTTTGTGTTGCCATGATGAGAGTTTAATATTAAAGCATGATAATAATCATTTAAATTCCTTTGAATATGTTTGAATGTTTTTAATTGTTCTTACATGTTCTTGGTTGTTTATCACATGTTCATGCATAACACTAGTTTTGATTTTAAATCTACATCAAAAACATGAAAAAGATGTTTGTTTAATAATTCTTTCAAATCCTTGAATCTAGGATATCACCATCCACACACATTCAGTAGAATTTTGATCAAAATGCAATGCTTAATAAATTGAATTAGGGTTTATCACATGCACACACATTAAATTCAACATGCAATTTGATTGATAACATATTAGATGATGTGATATGAATGTTGGCCACCATAATATAGAAGACCGGTTTCACCGGGCAAGGTGGGTGCCTAACACCTTCCTACCTTGTAACATAGCCTCCGAGCTAAGATAAAGGGTTAGTAGATCGAATGCTTATCCATGTAATTTTCAATTTTTAGATTGTGACTAGGAAATAAAGCAATGTACTTTATCTTAGATTGTATCTAGGACCAAAGCTATGTAATTTCCTATAATCAATGTAAATTCAATTTCAAATTAATAAAATGAGAAATTTTTCAATTATGGTTTTCTTATTTTTCAAATAATTAAATAAGTGGCAACTTCATTGTAAAACCCTTAATCTAAAGGGGAAAATATAATCAGTCGAACTTCCATTTTGAGAGGCAATAACACAACTCCACCCATTCACGTGGGTTTGGCCCAACATACCTATAAAACAGACCAGAGGAGCAGTCTCTCACTGCAGATTGCCCACCAGCTCTGTCAAAAGAATTTTTTCAATATCCTTTGATTCCTCAATTGCGGTGATCTTGGCATAAAATCTCTCGGGTAGAGATCTGAGCACCTTTCTAACAATCTTGGGTTCGAGAATGATTTTTCCAAGATTAAAGGCTGAGTTCACTATGTCCTTAAACTTGGCATAGAACTTATCGAAAGACTCATCCTCCTCCCTCTTGATCTCTTCAAAGCTTGTAGTAAGCCTCTGAAGCTTCGAATCCTTAACAACCTTAGTTCCTTCATAGATTTTCTGGAGAATGGTCCATGCTTCCTTAGCAGTTTCGGTAGAGGATATCTTCTTAAACTCCTCATTCGTGACCACACTGAATAAAGCATTCAATGCCTCGCTGTTGAAGTTAGCTGCCTTAATCTTAGCATCATCCCAATTAGCCGACATTTCCTTTGGCTTGGTCTAGCCTATCTCCACAGCTTGCCACACTTTTTCATCTAATGACTGCAAGAAAGCTCTCATGCGTACTTTCCAGTATGCATAGTTAGTGCCATCAAATAAAGGAGGTATAATCAACGATTGTCCTCTATCCATGACAACAAGGGTCAATGGATCACACAGCAAAAATTAACCCTAATCAGAGTGTGCCTACTCTTATACCACTTGATAGGCCAAGAATGTATTGACTCCTTGTGATAAATTAATCAATTACTTAGCCAAATTAATTAATTCAATTAACATGCAATTCGTGTGGTAGCACAAACAAATCACCAACTAAGTTAATATGCAGCGAAAAATAAAGTTGACACGATGATGTATTTACGAATGAGGAAAACCTCCAAGGCAAAACCCCACGGAGTGAATTTAAGGTCATCACTCCCGAGAATCTACTATTATCACAACAAGCAGTTACAAGTAAAGGAATCCAGTACCTTATACCAAATTACAGTTGAACACTTACCTCAATACACAATTGGACTTGTTCTGTAGTGACAATCTCTCATTTTCAATGCACGGCTCCCAGTACGTGACTAACCAATCGATGCACGGATCCAAGTACGTAACTAACCACCAACTTGAGAAGGATGTTGGCTGCAAAGTTCTTCAGTTCATCAACACGATGAAGATCACGAAGCTCCTGGGTTACAAAACCCTACGGCGTACAAACTCAGTAGCTTCTTAAAGAGAAAGATAAACAAGGGCATATGTCTTCGGTCACAATATGCTTGTAAAAAACATTTGCATCAAGTTTCACTTACTTGTGTCTACTGTGACGGCCCTTAAAATAATACTTATATATGTTTAGGGTTGTGAGAAAAGAAAGCCTAAACATATATACATGGATATGTGTGAAATCAGATCTAAAAAACTTATTTTCATAAATCTTGATAGATAGGTTATCTATCGAGCAGCTGTCGAGCATCGGGCTAAAAGTCCCTTTCAAACCTTGATAAATGCTATCTGTTGAGCTAACTGTCAAGCTTTAAAATCCAGCACTTCTTCATTTGTTTCTTGGACAAATTTGCATGGTTTTAACACTTGGACTTGAACTCTTGTTCCTTGTAGTATTAAACACATCTAGATCTAACCAATTACAAGTAAAATGTGTTTTGTCAAAGGATTAGCCAATTCTGAATGACATATGTTCCTAACATGATTCACATATGTCCTAACATTAGAAAAAACTAATTAATAGAAAATAAAGCTTTTTAATTGAACTTTTAAAGAGCCAATAGTGTGAATGGTTCTTCCATTGTACCTGTTTGTACAATTTTAGCTAACAAAATTAAGTGGAAAGTATTTTCCTACAAACTTCTTTGGTGGAAATTTCCTCCAACTCATTACCTAGCAACTCAAATGAGAATTGACTCCTTTAATATACGAGTCTAAAGATTATTTTGTCATCCTTTACCAAATTTTTTGATTAGTTTGCTCTCTCTAACCAAGAGTCAAGAGATAAGTATTACATTTTTTTTTTTTTTTTTTTTTGCCAAGAAGAGATAAGTGTTGCATATTATTTAAAAAGGAAAAAAAAAACAGATAACTTAATAATAGACTCACAGTAGTTTTTTTTCTGATAATTATTAGAAGTCTCATGGCACTTTTCGTGTTTAACAATTGTAATGGACCTTTTTGAGATGCTGGGCTGGGCTGCCTCTTGCTGCACTAAGGCCCAAGTATTCTGGGTAAGAGAATTAGAACCTATTCAATTGCAACTCACCTTGATCCGGCTTGTGCATAAACTATGCCCGTTCCTGTTGAAACTTTAATCACATGCACATGGCAAGCGTAACTATGACAGACAGAAGATAATAAAAGCAATACGTTTGTTGTTAGAAAAAATAAAATAAAGGATCCTTAATTAAAATGAAGAACACGACAGTAGGAAAAACATGGTAAATGGAATAGCAGAAAATAGAAAGGAAATAATAATAATAATCGAATCAAAGAAAGGAAAGATTAGTCTGCCGTGTGAAGTTGTATTTTGGAGCTGAGGCCAAGGAGAGAACCACTTCCTCAATGCGGATAACCTCTCAAGATAATCCTACCATAGAAATTATCCACTTTAAGGGAACGGGCCTGAATGGCTTATGCCCAAACGAGTTCTTTATCCCCAACAAGGGATAGGCTTTTAGAGGGAGAGAAGGGATTAGCTTATTGGTGCATGCCTGCCATTCTACACACTATTTATTTTCTTCTTTTCTCTCTATTCTGTCACTAGGATTCTTTCCCCACTCTTTTCTTTCTTCCTTAATGCTTGCTTCTGTGGTGTTATGGTGATGGTGATGTTGTGATTCTTTTCTAGTGGTTGCTACTGTTCCGATTAATGTCACTGTGCACAGTAAGGACCTTTTATATACTGTCTGCCGTGATCATTTTTTACCATTTTGCCCTTTAACTTCTTTTTTCTGGATTTGGGTGTCCTTCCCGACCACCCATTGGTCTGTCAGCTGCAGCCACCACCACTTACCTGTGCTGACTATGCCACTACCTACTACCAGACAAAGAAGACTCTTTTGTTTGCTTGTTCGCCGTGGCATTCTTATCCTCCACGGCATGGGTATTCTCTCTTGCTATCCCTCATGGCATACACCTAGTGGTTCCAGCTCATCCTCCCTCTTTTGGGTGGTATGTCATCCCAGCAGGGCATTTTCCCAAAAAGAGTTTAAGCGGGAACCTCAGAATAGGCTTTCCCTTCTCCCTACCGCCAGACCATACCTCCTCTTACCTCTAACCCATGACCCACCACTCCTGTGTTGGCTGGGTACAGGTTGGTAGTATCTGGGTCTTGCTCGTGCTCCACTTCTTGTGTATGCCAAAAGTTTGTCCACTGCTCATGCGTTTGCCATGGTCTGGAGGCTCGTCTATGCATTCCATTGCTTATCCTTGACCTCTTATGGCGTAAACTGTTTTCTAATTTCTTTTTCATTCTTTATTGGCTTGCTTCTTTCAAGGGTTAGGCCTTGTGAGTCTTCCCCTTTTTAGCCCATTCTTTACTCCCTCCATAATCTTGTTGTCATTTCTGTCATACCACTTTGTTGTTCCTGATATGGTGTTATTTGACCCGTGCTTGCTAGGCCTGCTGTGTATTCTTCTCTCAGTTGGATACAATGTCCCAGTTTAGTTATCGGGCTTATATACTCATGCTGCTTTTGGGCTTTCTTGACCCATTACATTGTTTATGGGCTCTTTTGTCTCATTTCTTTCTCCTTAGGCATACTTGGCCAATTTCCTAATTTTGCATTCCCATGATCTTTTACTAACTCTTTTGGACTTCTTTGGCCCAATTACTTTATCCTTCATCCTTGGAGTTTATGGACCTTCCATCAACCCCTTACTTTCTTTATTCATTACTTCGACCCTGCTGTGGCCTATTCTTGCTTTTCTACATCACACAATGTCCATGGATTTATTACTTCCTTCTCTGGGCTTCTCTGGGCCCACTTGCTTTCCTCAAGACTCATTTACTTATTTTATGGGCCTATGATCCATTATTCCTGTCATTCAGGCTTAATGGTTTTTTTTTCTATCAATCCACTAACTCTTCTCTACCCATATTGTTGGGCTTCTTCCTGCTGCTGGGCTTTTTCAAAATGAGCATCAACAACAATAATTGAAATTCAATATTTTTGAGGGAATCTTGGCTAGCTAATCCATGGGTTTATGGGTCAACAGGTTGTTGTTGCTACAAAGTTTCAAAAGTTGGGAAATACACTATGTTTTAAAGCCATGAAGCAGGGGACTTTCATGCTGGCACCCTTAACTCTCTGAAGTGGCTAGAGGAAATCCTTGCTGGCTTTAAAGATGTGCTTAAGGTTGCATCATTTTCAAAGGTGTTTTGTTAGATCTAACCGAAGTCATCTATAGCAGAGTTTCTTTTTGGTGAGAGCTAATTGGTTGAAATGCTATGAATGTAATAGAAAAAGTTTGTTTAAACTAGAATGATTTGGCTATTTTCTTGTCACATGGCTAAGACTATTATTGGGGTTGTATAGATATTTTTCTTTGTCAATAAAGTTAGCTATTTTTATCTCAATTAATATTTTTGGATTAATTGTGCTTTTAATCTCGTTAGTTATTGTTGCACCCGTTGAATTACATTGTCATACACACTCAAACATGAATATCATGTTTTGAAATTACAATTTTAATTATAATTGTGAAATGGTGAAATCGTGTTTTAACCTTTTTGCAATTATAATTGAAATTGTGAACACGATTTCAGCTATGTGTCATGTACACAGTTCGTAACTATCGCTTCTCTTTTTAATCTTACCCTCCTAAACTAAAATCTTGACTCCGCCACTGCTTTTAATCACATGACCTACTTAATATTCATGTGACTTAAATGATTTAATAAATTATGTGATTTAATACACAAAAATTGTTTTATGAACTACAACATGATAAGTTGAAGGAGGTTACACCAAACAAGTTTTAAGGAAAATTTCGTGCAATCACTATCATTAGGCCAAAAGATGATATAAAAATTATTTTTAAAAAATATATTAAAAAAAAAAACTCGTGAAGGAACACCCATTGGCCCATTTTATAATTTTAGAAAACTACATGTGTGATAAACCGTCAACCATGAACACCTAGGACTAGGAGCTCATTTAAAATTATTGCCAGTACTATAATACTATATCAGTAATTTTTTATTTTTTATTTTTATGAGGAAACTATATCAATAATGTGAATGGTGCAACCTTGCAAGTTGCAACTTCTTATAAATAAATAAATAAATATGTGAATGGTTCAACACTTTTCTAAAAAAAAAAATTAAAAATCTATAAAATTAATATGCATGTCAAATTCAAAATAATTATAATTATCATAACAACATGAATGTCACTCAAAATTTAAACCTATTATACATTTTTTTTTCTCTTCATGTAATTGAATAGTTATTACATACAATAGGAGTACATATTCAAAGGGCAAGAACAAACAATGCCGCTAAACTACAAGATTCTTGACTATTAGATTATAGATTAATCTCAGTTAATTAATTCAATTACCCAAATTGATTAATTAGGTCAAATTACATGCAAAATTGTGGAGGCACAACCAAATCACCAAGTAATCTAGAGTGCAACGAAAAGTAAATTTGACATAGTGATTTGTTGACTAATGGGGAAAACCTCTCACAAAACAGAAACCCCACCAGGTAATTTTCATGTCACCACTCCCATGAACCACTAATCAAAATCAAGAAATTACAAGTACAAGGAATCTTACCCCAAACTTGGTCTATCCCAAAGTATTAATCTATAATTGAACGACTTGAGTCCTTACGCCAATCCCCAATTAGTCTTGATTTTGTAAAGACTTCTTCCCTTTGCACGGATCCTAGCATATGACTAACTCCCAGCAACTTGAAGCTTGTTATTGGATGCAAAGTTCTTTAATACACTTGTAGAGAAAGAAGCACTTGGTCACAAAACCCTAAGGCGTATAAGAATGCAGTAGCTTCACAATAAGTGCATAGATTCTCTAATTGAGTCACTGTGTCTTGTGATAACTTTAAAATAAACCCTTTTTTTATCTCTTAGAAGTTTAGTAAACGAAACCCTTGAAGTCCAAGTCATCATGAGCCGAAAAACATATCTGAAAATTCTAGATTTGCAAAGCTTGATAGATCGAGAGGTATCAAGATTCCTCATTAATTTTCGATAGAAGTCTTGGATCAAGTTTGCGTCGAGACTGGTGTCGAGGTTCACTATTTTCAGTTTTTCTCACTTGTTTCTTTATGCATTCTTCATGTCTTCAATAATACGACTTGATATATTAACAAGAGATACTTCATAATATTCTAGAATCCACTTAGAACTACCCAATTACAAGTAAAGTGTGTTTTGTCAAAGGATATGCCATCACATGAAAAATATGAACCTAACATTGACAAATCTAATATACATTTATTGACAAATTTTGTATTATGTTTTTTGTATGAAGCTTTGGAAAAAGTTAACAGATACTTTAAGGGTGTTGGTTTAGGAAATATTTTTAAAAGTTTTTTATGGGAAAAGAAAAGGCAAATGAATTTTTTTGACATTTTTTTTTTATATTTCCCATGAAAGTGATATTAAAATTTTTCTAAAATAGTCCATTAACAAATGCTTTAAGAGCACCATATTAACTAGATCCAATTATGAACCCAGTCAACCTAGCCCCTTCTCTTGCTTGTTTTCAATTAATTTCTAACCAAGACAACGACATTCATGTACCATGCAACCATCACCTCCTAGGCTCCTATCCTTCGACAGATCATCAATCAAAGGCCATTGTGGGGTATGTCTTGGTGCTAAAAGTACTCATATCGCTTCACATATATGATGCTTGGTAGGAGTTAAGCGGTTCAAGTAGTTGCGTTTTAATGGATGTATTATGCCCACGATAATAGCCCCATTAAGACCATACACCTCGTATTACTTATTGTTATCATGTAGCGTGGGGTTGATGAGTCACACCGAAGACCTTTTTTTTTTCTTTTTTTGAGGGGGAAAAATCATCAATATTAACTGTAAACATTTATAGTGCTGTTTCATTAAAAAAACAAAAACAAAAACAAAAATTATAGTGCTGTTTCCAACCGTCAAATGTACTTATTACAAGTTGCATTTTCTGTTCTACCTACTTTGATTTTGGACTTTCAGGGTGATTCATTGATGCAAAATCAACGCTAATCTTAACAGCAAGTGTGAATGAACAAGAACATTCTATTTTCAGAGTTGCTGGCCTCGTGGCCCAATGCCAAATAACTGTCTATTTGAGGAAGTCCAGAGATACAAAGCTTTGGGCACACGTTGCTGCGGGAATCTTGGTCATGACTCATGACCAAACGCCAAATACAGCGGCATTTCGAGTTTTGAAAAAGGTAATTGTAGCAAAAATTTCCAACTCATGAGTCATGCCCCCATTGATTGAAAAAAAGTAAAAATGCAATAAAATAAAAGGTGGAAATATGAAGAAATTTCATTAGCTTGAGAACTTCAAGGTTGGTTCCATCTATAGTATCCTTAATTTGTGGGGTCAAAAGCAATTTCCTTTAAGAGACACTTGTAGCACAACCTTGGAAGAAAAGAGGGTCAAAATATCAATGCAAGATTTGTTCAGTTTTCTCAATTTTCAACTAGGACTGGGACGTTTTTGGAAACAAAGAAGTGTTTGATAAACCAATATTCCATTGCATTGTTTCAACAGCTATGGCTCAAAACGCTTTTTCAAGTTTGGATTTTGCATATGCACTTGCCAAAGCCAATATTATGTCAAAATATGTGCTGGACATGAATTCCTATTTGTCATCCATGGTTATTTTCTCATGTAAAAATTGTAATAAGAGGATGCACAAGTCAAGATTACATATAATATACAAGATTTTTTTTTTTTTCTAAATAACCATATTCCTCAAACAATTTCATTAGTTAGCGAGGTTTTGAAATTATTTAACAATCTAACAAATCGAGTTCTTTAGAGTCGATTTTACTCAGTTGGAAATCAAGTGTTGGACACTCGAGTTTCATACTCAAGAGTGAAACACTCGAGTTCCTTGCTCTTTCTTTCTTCGTTTTCCTTCGTTCTTCATTCTCAAGAACAAACCCACAAATCTAGAACATCCACCCACAGCAAAACCACACCCACCCATGGAGATCAGACCTTTGAGCCAATTAAGAACACCCACGTCAAACACCCACACAGCAATTTGATTTCCTCGGCCTTCATCTCCGCTGCTGTTGCTGGGTTTGTTGCTTGACTTGCTTCATTATTTTTATTCCCTCGTCGTTTTTGTTCGTCTTCTTTGGTAGTTCTTCGTTTTTGTGAGTCTACTCTGGTTCTAGTTCTAGTTCTCTGTAGGGAGATTTGGGTTCAGAGCAAGGCGTGGAAGGTTCGTTCTGGGTTCATGTGAAACTCGAGTGTCTAACACTTGATTTCCACTGAAACTCGACTTCTCCTCCATCAATTTCAAAGAGTAAAATTGAGTCTAAGAGACTTGATTTGTTAGATTGCTAGATAGTTTCAAAACCTTACTAACTAATGAAATTTTTGAAGGATTTGGTTATTTAGAAAAAAAAAAAAAAAAAAAAAAAAATCCTACTGTACAAGTCCAAGTAAGGCTTTCTCTCTTTTTGCTTTCCCACTTTTCTTTTTCATCGTTGCAACACATCAAGGACGGTCAATGTTCACCTTTTCCTTTTTAATATGTACCTCTGCTAAAGCCCACTATAGTCTACAAAACCGTAGCTCAATGCTTTATGTTGCTTACAAAATTTGAGTTTGCAACAGTAAGTCAATAACATAGAAAAAAAAAATTATGAAAAACAAATTCAGGAAAAACAAAGAACCATATAACACAGTTCCAATGGAATTAGGAGCCCAATTGGTGTAACTTATTATTTTTTATCTTTTTTATATCAAGGTTGTTTGATATCCGATACAATAATAAATTATCAGTTGTTTAAAAAAATTAAATTAACTTAATCATTGAGTATGTCATGTGCTATATTTTTGTACCTTATTATAAAAAAACAGAACTTCAACCAAATCCTACTTGGACAGTGTCTAAGAAACCAGAGCATGGATATAAGTTTTGGCAGCACATCTAGCTCCAGACAAACAGAAAGTGTTTTTTGTGTTCACGAGTCTGGAAGGAGTGGGTGCGGGACATATCTAATCATGTAATATTATGAACCTTAAGACTTAAGCAAACTTAGAAGCAATCCTAAAGTGACACCTTTGGTCCAGCAATTGATAAAGCTGGCCAATATAAAGCCCTTTTTGTCGTCCACTTCTGCTTGTTTCTTTCAATTCTAGCCTCCAATTAACTTTCCAAAAAGGCAAAATAAGCCCATCACAGCCTCATAGACTCCTTGGCACTATTTCAATTTAGAGATTTATACCACATGCGAAAGTAGTGGCGGAGTCGGATAGGGTGTGGCCCCAATTCGTGTGAGAGAGCCACCTTGATTTTTTCTTGCCCTTTTTGCTCTGCTAGTGCCACACACAATTCCACAACAAAAGCCACAACTCGCCACATGGCGAGTTGTGGTTGGTAGAAGAGTGGTGGTGGGATCACTCTTCCACCAATCACAACTCACCATGTGGCGAGTTGTGGCTTTTGTTGTGAAATTGTGTGTGGTACCAGACTTTTCCTTTTGTTTTTCATGCCTAGTATTTTGTGTTGCCCTTTTATATTCCAACTCTAATAAAATTAATATGATATGTTAATTAAAAGACACTAATGCAAGCTATGTATGTCATCCTGTCAAAAGACTATGAATCATTTGTACAAGCTATTAGTAGCAACATTTCACATCTATGTCTATATATTACTAAAAGTTGAAACTTAGCGTTTAATACTGCAGCTCTCACGTAGCGCCACATCAACTGCTACGTCATTCTTTCTTTTTTCTTTTTTTAATTATAATTTGTCCTACAATTTTAAAATGATTTTTACAATTTTCAACCCTATAAATGCAGTCCATTACTTATTTATTTACTTCCACTATCACCCTATAATAAATCCAGTCCACTACTTATTTATTTACTTCCATTGTCACCTTATAATAAATCTGTATAATTAATCCAGTCCACCTCTTATTTATTTAGTTCCACTATCAAACCCAACTCAAAGTCTTTTCAGTTCAGTTTTAGGGTTTTATGTGAGCCTTTTTAGCATAAGAAAAAAAAAAAAAAAAAAAACAACAACAACAACAACAACAACAACACAAACGTTGATATTTATTTATTTATTTTTTCAATTTTTTAATAATTATTTTTAATATTTACACTTCTCAAACCTTTTTCTCTTCTTTACCATTTCCTTTTTCAATTTTTCTCCCTCCCTTACCTTTTCGTCTCCCCACTACTCTCTACATTAATATCATTCTTCCTCTTTCCCTTCATCTTTCTTTATTTTTGTCTCTTCTTATTTACACTCTCTTTCTATAAATTTGTCACTATCTTCTATTCTATGCATAGTTTTTCCTCACAAAAAAATGGTTCTCTCTCTCTCTCTCTCTCTCTCTCTCTCTCTCTCTCTAAATTTGTTGATGGATTTTTTTATTTTTCTTGCATCTCTACTTTAGGTTGATAATTTTTTATATATTAAAACTCTATTTTAGGTTAATGCGATTTAGTTTTGTTTTTTAAATTGTTGTTGTTTTTTTTTATATTTATTTATCTTTGATTGTTAAATGTTATCCTATTGCATTCTAAATAATTAAATATAGCATATAAAAATATAATATTATTCTATTACATAGCATGATTTGGATAATTTGGTATTTATTCTGTTATATAGCATGATTTTTTATAGCGCTCAATTTAGATGTTAAACTATGAGACTTTACTAATTTTTGTTTATTTTCTAATCCTTTGTGGTGGACGAAGTACTCTTAATAGTTGTATTAGAAGTACTCTATAATGTCATTCATTTAAAGAAAAGCAAAGGTTAGCCAAACGAAAATAATAGGATAGGTGACAAATTTTGACTTTTGCAATTTTATTATAATTATTATTATTTTATAACAATGCATGTATAGAAATTTAATTCTTAAATTTTACTAATAATTGTTTATTTGATAATATGTTTTGAGTGGCCAAAATTATAATTTCTACAAAGAAATAACCTTAATAGGTTATCAAAAAAAAAATTATCCTAATATTAGTACAATTAATCATTGTTAAATTTTATTAAATATTTTTAGTTTACATTTTTTGATGTTTTAGATTGTTCCTATAATAAATAAAAATATAATTACAAAATATATTACTCATTGTTAGATTAATTTAAATTATAAAAAAAATTAATAAAATCATCATAAAAATAATTATCATACGTAATGCGTAGATTCGTAGCTAGTACTAATAAATAGCATAGCTGCATAGATCCCTTGAGAAAAAGCATTCAGATTTCAGACTGAGCCATGTGATGACCACTAATAATTAGTACCGGTGAACCCCACCCTTGCGGCAGCAATAGTACATTTATGCATTTATGTAAATTTTACCCTCATTGAAATGCGTGTTTTTTGGTCAAAAAGTGTAAAATGAGTAGTTTTTTTGCATTTTGTAAGTGATGTGGATGCTCAGTGCAATTGGGAAACTCTTTTAATGTAATAAGAATTGAAGCCAATGGACAAATCTGACTTACATAAAGGGTGAATCAACCATCCCCTGTCAAAAGATCTAGCTTGATGAGGTAGATTTAGCCGCATGAAGTTTAAGAAAATATGACATATATAACAAGGTCAAATTGGTGAAAATGGATGACATTCTCAACTTTTGCTACCTTATAGCAGTTCAATATGTTAATACAATCTGCCGTCGGCCACCCTGTCAAAAACTCATTAAAAAAACAAATGTAAAAACTTGTAAACTTCGCTAAGCTACAATTAGCATATATAAAGGACGATAGCTGACTGATAGAAAGCAACAAGAAAACCAATAGGAGGGAGGAAATCAAAGCCAAAAAAAAAAAAATTTCTGGACTCGTTTTGAGAGAAGAGAACCACACAAAAAAAAAAAAAAAAAAAAATGCAGTCATCTTGTCTAAATGAGGAATCGGTGTTATGCCTTAATGGCTGTTGCCCAACCCCACTCCTCAACTTGCCAGCAACTGAGAACAAAGAGTCCAAGTCCAGAAGCACAACTTCAGCTTGCCGCCACAACTTTGCAGCAACAACTACGTCCTCTATCTTCCCAAACACCAAGTTTACAAACCATGAGTCTCTCCCATCTTTGCAAGAATCATTCATTGAATTCAGAAAAGCTTACCCTCAGTATTCTGATACCTATCAAGCTGATCAAATAAGAGCCCAAGAATACTACCATCTCTCCCTTTCCAACCATACCTGTCTTGATTACATTGGCATAGGCCTTTTCTCCTATTCTCAGCTGCAAAATCATGACCCTTCAAGAAAACAAATTGCCTTATCTTCTTCTTCTTCCTCTCCCCCACCACCACCACCATCACCTCCTCAAAAATCAGATTTCCCCTTCTTCAGTATATCCTACAAGACGGGGAATCTAAAGATTTTGCTACTTCATGGTGGGCAAGAATCAGATTTTGAATCTGCAATGAGGAAAAGGATCATGGGGTTCCTTAATATCTCCGAAAACGACTACAGCATGGTTTTCACAGCAAATAGAACCTCAGCTTTTAAACTTTTATCAGAAGCTTACCCGTTCCAATCTAGTAGGAAGCTTCTAACAGTTTATGACTATCAGAGTGAGGCAGTGGAAGCAATGACAAGTAGCTCAGAGAAGAGAGGAGCACAAATCACGTCAGCTGAATTTTCATGGCCAAGACTAAGGATTCAGTCAGAAAAATTAAGGAAGATAATTGAGAGTAAAAAGAAGAAAAAGAAGATGGGACTCTTTGTCTTCCCACTTCATTCTAGAATAACAGGAGCTAGATATCCTTACATCTGGATGAGCATTGCACAAGAGAATGGATGGCACATATTGATTGATGCTTGTGCATTAGGACCAAAGGACATGGATAGCTTTGGCCTCTCTTTATTTCAACCAGACTTTCTCATTTGTTCCTTCTACAAGGTTTTTGGGGATAACCCTTCTGGTTTTGGATGCCTCTTTGTCAAGAAGTCTACTATTCCAATCCTGGAAGAATCTATAAGTCCAGGGATTGTTAATCTTGTCCCTGCAAAGAAGCTGTCTTGGTTAGTGGATGAGTCCTCCGGTACTGAAACAGAATTTGAACAGACACCGAGAGCTGGTCTACAAGAAGATAAATTGCCAACATCAAGCTCTTTCTCTGGTCGTATGGAAGCTACGGAGTCTGGAAGATTCAAACTAGAGGAACCTACAGAATCTGAAGCTTCTGAAATTGGGGAATCAGATAGAAGTATTGAATTAACTCAACGCGGAAATGCCAAAAGCAGCAGAAATGAGAGCTTGGAAATTGAATGCGAGGGCTTGGACCTGGTGGACTCATTGGGACTAATACTGATCACTAACAGAGCAAGGTACCTGGTCAATTGGCTTGTGAGCTCTTTCATGAAGCTTGATCATCCTAACACAGAGGGGAAACCCCTGGTAAGAATATATGGGCCAAAGATAAAATTTGACAGAGGACCTGCATTGGCATTCAATGTATTTGATTGGAAAGGAGAGAAGGTTGAGCCTGTACTGGTACAAAAACTTGCTGATAGAAGCAACATATCTCTAAGCTATGGATTCTTGAAAAATATTTGGTTCTCAGATAAGTACAGAGAAGAGAAGGAGAGAGTACTAGAGAAAAGAGAAAGTGGGTCAGAGAAAATGGTGAAAAACAAGAGGAAAGACAAAACTGATCAAGGAATCACTGTCGTTACAGCAGCACTTGGGTTCCTGACTAATTTTCAAGACACCTACAAGCTTTGGGCTTTTGTTGCTCGGTTCTTGGATGCAGACTTTGTAGAGAAGGAGAGGTGGAGATATACAGCTCTTAATCAGAAAACAATTGAAGTTTAAGAATGAAATTATTCCTTTATTCTTCAGGATGACGGAGTTCAGAAATTGAAGCCAGTGCAATCAAGTCAAGGTTTTTAAACAAATGAAAAAGTAAATTGTCATAGTAGAGGTAATCCCCATTTGTTCTTTCATTGAATGAGTTTCAGAAATTTTCAGTTCTCGTGAATATACTTCCGTTCCAAATTTATTCTTTGCACATGTATTTCAGCAGAACAAAATCTACAACTGATATAAGCATGGTAGACTATAGAATGAAACATGAATGCACTTGCTGTCACCGAAATTACTACCGCAAAATCTTATTTATTTCATCTTTCCATGTCAATGCAAATATGATTGAGGATTTGCAAAAATTGATGACATTTACAGTGTGTGGAGATGAATGTGCAAACATAAGCCTCAAGCTCATCACACAGATAACAAAAAATATATGTTGGGTACATATTTGTTATTCATTAACATATCAGAATTTCTGTTGTTCATACGCAGTCTTTGTATTAAAATATTTTATCTGATCTTGATAGTTTTTACCATTGTAAGTCTTTCCTCTTCAAAGCTACTAAAATCTACAACTAGCACGCACAAGAGTCAAACTTGGTGATTTGCTAAAGGCTTGAACATAATCTAATGGGCAGTGAAAGTTACACAATCAACGCCATGATGCTAGATTGCATGATTGCAACTAGCAACCCTAGACATTTCTTGGAATAATCTATAATAGCACTTTCTAGCAGCAGGTCCTACACCTTAAAAAGAATGCGCATAAATGTTTCAACTCACTAAATATGCGGTGAGAAAAAAATTCACATTTAGAAAGTAATGCATTCACCTTCTATTCTCTGTTTTGCAGATAATGTCATAACTATAAATTTTAATTCACTTGCTCAAATCCAAACACTTGTTAAGAATCATATGATGAAAAGGATCTTACGAGAAACAAGGAGAGAGTTACATGAGAAAAGCAAGACATGAAATGAGCATATGTACCACAAGGAGATCAACTTTGTTTACTGTGATAGAATAATGGTTAGATTGACTGCATTTATAAATAACATAGAGAAATAACATGATGTATAAACAAAGAAAGGACCCCAACAAGCCTTTAGAGAAACATACTATAGCACTGAGACCCTTAATATAAACACAAGTAAAACCTATATGATTAGTTGGGGTCAAAAGACTCAGAATCAAGTTCTGTCCTCTCTCTTTTTCTTTTCTTGCTTTCTTTTTAGTTCCAGACCATCCAGAGTAATTTCATGTTAGAAGCCTTGGTTTCATAACCCTGCACTCTAGGACCATAGCACAGAAAACATGCAAGCAAGAGAAGGATTCACATTCCTCACATTCTTACTGGAGAATGAAAGCTGCTGTCCAATCTTCCGATTTTCCAAGATATCCTTTATCTATGTATTTCATCATATCCCAAAACTTACAACTAATACAATACATCATACAAGTACAGAAAGAGTCATGCCAACTTGCCTCTATCACTTTGTATCCCATTGTTTCCTTTGCCTATCAAAGTGTGCATACCCTCCACCCCTCTATTTCAGTTCCAACAATAGCTGCAACTCATCTCTTGTGGAAAACAACCAAAACTGAAGAAATGGATACCTCCAAAAATACAGAAGTAAAAAATAATACACACACACACACACACACACATATGACCAATTGAAACTAAATAAATCACATGTAACAAGTGTATGCCTTCAACCACAGAACCCAAACATATAATCACAATAGACTCAAATATAACTCACAATGTGATTAATCACCTTCCTGAACAGAATGATGAACTTTCAGATCCTAGCTCATATCATAAACTTGACAGGAAATCCACCAATCAAAAAATACTCAACCAGAGTCCCAGCACGGGAGGAAGGAGAAACCACTAATTCAGTCATACTTCACCAATAAAAAAAATAAGAAACTTGTCAGGAAATCTACCAATCAAAATTACTCTGCTTGAGTCCCAGCATAGGGGAAGGAAAAACCACTAATGCAGTCATACTTCACCAAAAAAAAAAAAATGTAACAGATTCAAAGTTAATAGTTTAACAACTTTGACCATAAAAAACTAAAGATAAAAAGAATGAGCTCTACAAAAGAACATCTTTGGTCCAGTGGCCAAACTTAGTTATAAGGGTTTGTGTCTTATTAAATTGTACAGATTGCTCCAATGTCTTTCATATAAGACGTCAGTTATTCTTTATGTAAGAACTCGGAAATAGTTTCAATGAAATCTATAACTTTCAATTCCCAAGAGAAGAGGGAAAAAATTTGAAAATTCTGTGATGCTTTTTATGATTGTAACAATTTCCACAAGCTTGGCACAATGCACAGAGTTTGGTTTCATAAAGCATTCTTCCAAAGGGGTTACAAATCTCTAACTTTAAGGAGTAGCTCAATAGACTGTGATGAATCTTCCCTTCCCTTCCCCTTGCAGCCAAAACATACTTATCAAAAAAAAGGTTACAAATTTCTTTGTCCAATCTATACATCAAATCACCTTCTTTTTTAGAGTGTGTGGAATGACTAGGACTTATGACCATGGTGATAAAAAGAAGATTCTTAAAGTGATAAAAAGAAGTACTTTTGGCCAAGAATTGCCATCATGGACCTTTCTTTTATTTCATGGGCATGGAAGTTGCCTCATCTATCATTCTGTCAGTTCAAGTATGCATTGTATCTGTTATTTACAAATTAGTATGGATAACACCAGACTATTTACTTTCACCAGGTAATTCACAACCTTCATTATCAGAATCCTACACACATTCAGATCCTAACCCATGTCGGTAATCTGTCAGAAAACTCATAAAACTAATACTTACTCATTTAGAACCCCCTTTTCCAGCAATAAATTGCAGTCACTTAATGAAGCACATTCATATCAGTTTAGATTGTGTCATATGTTTTTTTATCAGATATTTATACATAGTTTACCAAAATTTGGATATCATTGATATCAATTTCCATGCTGCTCAGTCAGCCTCATACCGAAATGACTGTTTTTGGAAATTTTGATTACAAGGCAAATAAAAACAGCTTCTTGTTTGCAAGGCTAAATGACAGCTCACGGTGCATATTGAATCAACCTGGCTTCAATCTCTTGTAAGGATGAATTAATAAAATAATTTGATGGTCCACTATATTGCCCCTGACAATTACAAAGAACTGAGAGGAAATCAATCCATCTTCAGTCTCTCATATGATAATTTAACTGTTATTCATGTTTTCGCTAACAGATATAGGGTACTAAAATAAATATGGTATCCAAGATTACAGTACTTCTGCATATATCAAACCAAGGAATTGAGTGGCAAACATCTTCACTAAGATTTTTTTTTTTTTTTTGGTCAGGATTCACGGTAAGTAAGAATACATCATGTCATGCAGTAAACATTAATGCACAAATCTATTGCTCTGTTGTACATGTATGAACAATTGATTAATCAAAATTATTAGATGACAACCAGTCTCTTTCCTTGATGGAACACAGGCTACTATTTTGGAAAAAAATTTGGAAAACAAGAAAATGGCAGAAAGTTATCAGAATGTTACATTAAAATCTAATTTGGAATAAAATAAAAAAATAAAAAAAAAAAGGAGGCTCTTCAACTTTGCAACAAAATTATACTCATCTGATCAAGAATGGGTCTGAAAAATGCCCTTCAAGATAGACTTGATTAGCAAGGATGTTTAACAATTTATGCACATCCTCATTATGAGGGTGGCTAGTATCTCCAGCAAGAAATTCATAAGCATTACCATCCACCTCTATAACACTTGATCCAGGGGCCTTTTTTATTCCCTTCTCCTTCATCAACCTCCTTACCCTTGTTACTTCAGCCCATCTTTGATTGGTAGCATATATATTGGATAGGAGCACATATATCCCACTATCTTGAGACTCATGTTCTGGGAGTCGATCTAATATTTCTTGAGAGAGTTCAATATGTCCATTGGCTTTGCAAGCGCTAAGAAGAGCTCCCCATATCAGCACATCAGGTTGCATGGGCATAGATTTTATCAGCTCCTGAGCTTCATCCAAGAGTCCAGCCCTACAGAGCATATCAACCATGCATCCATAGTGCTCTAACCTGGGAGAAAGATTATGTTGTTGACTTACCATTTGATAGAAGTATCTACGACCTTCATCAACCAAGCCAGAATGACAGCAAGCTATCAAAATAGAAAGAAATGTCACCTCATTGGGCCTCATACCTGATCTAATCATTTCTTCAAAATGTTTGAGCGCCTCATGCCCATGCCCATGCATTGCTAGACCCCCTAGCAAGGCATTCCATGTATAGACATTCTTATTAGGCATCTCATCAAAGGTCCTTAATGCCATCTCTACACAGCCACACTTTGCATACATGTCAATCATAGCTGTTCCAATATGAGTATCCCATTTGATGCCCCTAAGATAAATATATTCATTGATCCATCTGCCATAATCAAGAGCCCCAAGACTGGCACAAGCTGAGAGCACAGTAGTAAGTAGAAACCCATCAGGTTCAATGCCTGAACCATGCATTTTGTGAAACAACTCCAATGACTCTTTGGGATGTTCACATTGCACCAGTCCACTAATCATAGTAGTCCATGATACAATATCCCTCTGCGGGAGCTCATCAAAGATTTTCTTTGCTTCACACAAACACTCACACTTGACATACATATCCATGATAGCATTGCCAACCACCAAATCCATCCCAACACGCTTAAAAATTAATCCATGAATCCCCTTCCCCAAACTCAAATACCCCATTCGCCCACAAGCCACAAGCACACTTACAAAAGTTGCGACATTTGGCTTCGCATCCATCCTCGAAAACAAAGCTACAGCCTCATCAAACAATCCTGACCTCACATACCCAGATATCAAACCAGTCCAAGACACCACATCTCTCACAAGCATGTCATCAAACACCTTAGTAGCAGCACAAAAAACACCACAAACACTGTAGAAATGCACAAGTGAGTTTCCCACAAATGCATCATCTAAAAAACCCGTTTTAACAACCACCCCATGAACCTGTCTACCCTCTCCACTCCGTGAAAACTTGGTGCAAGATTTCAAAACCACTGGAAATGTGTACTTATCAGGCATAAATCCATCCCTAACTATCCTTCTATATACCAAAACTGCTGCTTCAGGCGTGTCACTACCAGCATAACTAGATATTAGCAAATTACAGGGGAATGAGCTTGTGCACCAACCAATTTGATTCAAAAGATCACAACCATATTCAACATATTCAACAAATTTTCCAAAGAACTCGGCAACTTTGTTAACTACCAACTCATCACGAACAATGCCTGATGTTAGTAATTGTGCATGGATTTGCTTGAAAGATCTAAAATTGTTGCATCTATGAATGAAATCTAAAAGAACCCACTTCCTAGAAAGCATGGTGTTGCTCATATCGGTTACACCAACCCCATTTTGTGAAAAAACTCCGTAACTTTTTTTTCTTTAACCAAATATCCCACACATATTCATTACAAACCCAACTCTTTGATAACCCTTTTGCACGCAACTGACTATAGTGTAAGCTCAAACCTTAAAGAATATAACAGAAGCCATTGCTGACCTTAAAATTGAAACACAGATAATTTAGATGAAGTGGGAGCACTCAGCACTCAGCATTCATGTTGTGAATGAAATTCATAGTTTCTTTTAAGAAAGCTAGAGTGGGAATGTGAATTTCATTGTACTAGTGAATTGTAAATTGGCACTGTCCAACGGTAAAACCGTAAAGAGTACTCCCGGGTTTAAACCGTAATAGTCTGGGAAGTGCGATGCTTGGAATGGAACGACAACACTTTTACTGATCGTACACGTAACATATTTCTTGTTAAACGACATCATGTTGCGGGCTAAACGACATTTTGATAAATTATATTAAAAAAAATTTAAAAAAATAAATAATAAAAAATTGGTACAAGAAAATTTAGACATCATTTTGCATTTTATCTTGGTAAGTGGACCTTGAATTCCCATCTTCATGGAATGCCAAAAAAGAGGATACGGGTTAAATTGCAGAGGTATTCGTGTACCGTTAAAATATGTAACTATTATGTGTTTTATTTTGTAACACTTATTTTTCTTACAGTTTGCTTTATAAGACATTCCCCTTCTTTGTGGTTTGTGGTTTGTTTTATTATGCATTTTTATAGACTTTAATAAAATTTGATAATGTGACAACTAACAAGTGTCAACGATTTGATCATTAACTACGCTCAATTTCTTAAAAAACAAGATTTAACATCTAAGCTTCATCCCAATGACGTAGATATGGTTTGACAAGGGAGTCACTATGTTGAGCTATTTTGCAATGCAGACCTAGCCGATATCACTACCTACTAAGGAAGAAATTCAATGTATTTGTATTAAACACTTCTCTCGCCCTTCAGATGACATCTTTTTTTTTTTTAAATACAAAATAAAAAGTATACTCTAACATAATATAAGTGCATATGTATGTGAAACTCACTCTTGTAAACTTAAACTCCGACTTTTACCCCATATATCCCATAAACACTTATACCTATGGAGTAATCACTATACAAAAGGTGTGCGATAATTCGAACAAAATCCTTAAGAAGCTAATTGTCACTTATTACTGACACATAATTACTAACACTTATTGATAGCCCCTTCATGCATTAAAAGTTGAAAGATTGCTCGACTAATATAACAATAGGATGGTAGGATTAAGCTTTAACACGTTCTATCATCTTGACAAAGGAGAGGGAGATTAAACCAAAGCCTTCACTCAAGGCGTTAAGGCCCCCTATAAATACCCCAAATGAATTGGAAAGCAGAGAGAGAGAGAGAGAGAGAGAGAGAGAGAGAGAGAGAGATTCTCAAAGCATGAAATAGAGTGATCCCCACTGGACACTCAAGTCATGAGTGATTGGTTTAATCTCCGCTTGGGCCAGGGAAGGACCTCAGTATCTATCTCCTAGTGTAAAAAAGCTTCATTATTGAGCTAGTTCTTGGGCATTATAAAGTAGTTCCTACCAGGGGATATGATGATTGATGAACAACGTTTTGGATTTTTGAAGCTAGATATTTTAAGTTGAGCTCCCTAATCAATAAAAGAGTTCTTCAAGGAAGTTATGAATGAGAATAAAGCTATGAATGTATTATAGAGACAATAAAAATGTCTAAGACTTACGTTTTAGTATAAAAAACTCATTATAGTTCTTAATAGTTAATACTGTATGACAATCTCTCTGTGAGATATATGTGATCTTATCTGAAAAGTAAATATATAGCTAAATTTTATAATTTTAAAAGCTCAAAAGAGAAATTGAATTCAAGAACTTTTTTTTTTCCATAAGAATTCAAGAACTTTAAGTGGTGTTAGTTTACTTCTTTTTTCATACGGTAGTAAATTTTGGCTGCATTAAAAAAAAAAAAGTAAAATACATACCTATACCTATATGCATATATGTATATTTGTGTTTCTATATATACTTTCAATTATTTTTTAGATTAAAATCTGGCCCCCTAAAGAAAAATTCATAGTTCCGCCCAATAAAGAAAATTAATTGTATTTTGTTTTACAATTATGACTATCTTAACTCTCAGGTGTACATGGGCAATAAATTCTTAGTTAAGCTTGTATTTTCTATAAATTTAGTTAGGAAAATTCATTTTGTTTATGGGTTTGTGAATGCTCTTATTTCCTTTTATGCTTCCTTATGCTTTATCCATTGTTTTACAGCAAAATTGTTTCACCTTTGAAAATTAGTGGAATTGATTCGAAATAAGCGATGATAAAAAGAGGCATGAAATATGGTTCTACAACAGAGAAATGCAGATGGTTTCCAAAATAAGTTTTCCATTAAGTGCACAGAGTTGTCATGACTTAACCACGAAGTTAATTCCCTCATCGAATAAGCCTTTGTGACGTGACAACTCACTATTGTATTCTTTTGGCTCGAAACTTGAGAAACTCTTATCTTCACAATCTCCAAATGCGAGTAAAAACAATTTTGTATTTAGATACTATTTATTTTGTTAAAATTGATAAATTATTGTTAAAAATATTAAAAATAAAAATAAAATTTAATTAAAATAATATAATAAAAATTATAAATAATATTAAAAAGTATAATAAGTTCATAAATAGTAATAAAAATAAATTAAATAGTAAAATAAATTTCATTTTTCATCCGCTTGCTATGCTGTGCATACGGCCATGGTTTTCTACAATGTTTTTGTCCACAGCTTTGTTTGCCTAATATATTTTCATTTGTTGGCAACTTCTTATCGTAATATCTTAAGTTGTCTGATCTGGTTTCTTATGTATTGCAAAATTTTCCAAAAATTTAATATGCATTGAACATTTTTTATATTTTCTTAGGAGTAAGTCTCATGCGTGTGAGACCTACCTCATATGAAAGGAGTAGTACACATGTCCCTTTTTCAACAAGTTGGCCATAGGAGAGAGAGAGATATTTATTTTGCTAAAATAAGTATATGTATATATGATCACCGTCAAATGTCCATAATTATAAATGTTTATGGTGTAATTTATAATAAACGAAACAAAATATCAAATGAATACAAAAAAAAAAAAAAATCAATTAATTACATGAAATACCTAAATACCTAAATATAAAACAAATCACATCCAATCAATGTTATTAATACCGTGGGGATAAGAGATTTGGATAGAAGTATTGGGTCGTGAGCCATGTCCAAGGATGTCAAAGAGCCCGAGGACAATCAAGTATTAATAAGGGCAAATAGGTTACTTGGCCGAGGACGAGGGCTTATAACAGCAAGTAGGTGATGTTGTCCAAGGAGCCAAACTTTCGCAGACAAACAGAATGGAAGTCTGATGTCCGACAACCCAGCAGGCATTGGGTAGTAGGCAATCATGCTTGGGAGGATAAGCTTCAGAGGGGTGAGTCAACAAAGAGTTGAAAAATATTTGAGAAGAAAACTGCTACCACCACATTGAATGCTTTGCACCTAACTAACTGGCCACATTAATGTAGAGATGATACTTGAACAGTAACTTCTAGCCTACAGCTACACATAAGGATTTCAAGAAAGTTCTAATGGGACAAGTATCAAAAAGACTAATTACTTGATCAACAAGTGGAATGCTGAAATGGGGGAAGGTGAAGGAGAATAAAAGGGAAAGGGTTCCATTACAAGAAGGGGGGATCAAAAAACAAGAAAGAAAGGCACTGTATAACCAAGAACTTGAACATTTGTAGAACTTAGGGAGATATATACAAGAACTTACCATCCTCGGATTTGACCAATGAATATTTTTCTTTTCAATTTATTCTTCTCAATCATTCCTACACTAAACTAACCTGTTGTGATTCACATTTAACTTGTTAAACGTTCAATATTAACCCACTCTCTAACAAATTTATTGTTGTGAGCTTGTTGGGTCATTGTCCAAATCTTTTGGACTACGGATCAATTTTTCTCCCTACAAATACTAACGAGTGGTTTCTGAAATAGCGGAAATATGGTGCTTAAATTATATGAAATATTTGCTAAGAATTTTGTATATCAACTAGCACATGTCGTTGTCTCTAACAAAGAGATTCAAGATTCAAATTCTCTCTCTTATATTATGTTTAATGAATTATCAAAAAAACAATTAGTATATGAAATAATTATGTTCAAAGCTATGTACATGTAATCAGAAAGTCTTTAACTCAACTAGCCTGCTTCATTCAGCGGGCTCACACGAGACCGAGGATTCACACAGTAATTCATTAATTCTATAAGCAATTTGCTGTTCGTAATAAAATATTAATTATTTATAAATTTCTCAATTTTTTGACTCATTAAGTATTACTTTCTGGCTGTTGAATGTGGACAAAAACGACTGCAAAATATCCAGCTACTGTGGAATGGTCTTTTGCAATTTCTAAACCTGATCAAGCTGTATTCAAATACAATAATAAGACTAATGTACTTGCTCCATCCATTGAGAAATGTGATTGAGTTGGAGCTTGTTTCCCACGTGACTAACCCACCCCAATAGCAATGGCAATTTTATTTTTCAGATTAAAAATAAAAAGACTCTTCGCAATGTCTTTAAAGTACATGATCACAATTTTTGTTTAGCAAAAAAAAAAAAGATGATCACAATTTTTTTATATTTTACGAATAAAGAGTTTAGTGAAACTACAAATAAATGCATCATTGCCAATTGCCATTTTAGTTTACAAAATCATGACCCATTATTTTTTTGAGATAAAATTTTAATTTATAGCATCCGTTCTTAATGATTACTTATTATCACCAATTGGAACGATGTAGACAGAAATCAAACTTCAAATATCTTATTTGACGATATAACTAAAACTAATTGAAACTCACAATCGTGATTCTTTCTAACTGAAACCCACAATAGTCATGTGTTCTAATTTTTATATGCAAAGGTTTTCCACTATTTGATCAAGAATAAATTGGATTGATTGCAATTGATTCATTCTATTATATTAATTAAAGTTAGGATAAACAAGAATCTCTCATTCAATTTTTCATTTTATTCAAATTGGAAGATGGTATTTGTAGAATGTTACTATTATTAAATCTATTAGAAGTTAGAATAAAAAATGTTACTATTTTATTGATCTAATCACTGAAACCAATTGCTTAATTTTGACTAATCAAAAATCAAGTTTGATCCATAATGGCGATGTGGCGTGATATAATTGGTTCTTACACCAAAAATAAAAATAGATAATAATATTATTGGCTTAGGACCAAACTCACCAGAGTGCACTGCGCTGCAAATTATAAAATAAATCACACTCTCTCTGACAAAATTATAATTATATATATATATATATATATTACCTAATTAATAATAATAGTAAATAATTAAATAAACCATGCTATCCCAATTCCCCAATCACCCACTAAACCTAAGACCCACTACGTGTCACATTCTCCGGGGCCCATGATTTCTCCAAGTAATCCCAACCGGTTGATCTCCTTCTCTCCTAAAAATAAATAGGGATTGAGATTGGAGAGGGCCCCCCTCGCTGGCAATTAGGATAAGTGGGGCTGGGGTTCATGTTCCTCTCTAGGGTTTCTTCTTCTCTCTCTGTGTTTCTTAATCTTAATCCTTATTCTCTTATATATTTTTATATATTTACAAAAACCATTTCTTTTTTTTTTCTTTTTCTTTTTTATTATCATTTTGACCAATCCTTCTTTCAATTCCTAAAAATTACTCCCTCCAATTCCCAATCCTCCACAGTACCTTAAAAACACTGTGCTTCCTCATCTCTCTTTTGAATTTGAAAGTTAAAACCATTAGGCCAAAAAAAAAAAAAAAAAAATCTGGGTTTGGTTCAAAAATCGAAACTTTTTTCTGGGTCTTTGTTAAATCCTTGAAAAATTGTTGCTTTTGTTGTTGAAGATCATCAAGATTGAAGATTTGGGTATGGACCAAAAAGAAGAAGAAATTCCCAACGATCAAAGTCCATCACAAACCCCACCACCGGTGGACCCACCGCCGCCGCCGCTAAAAGAAGAGGTTATAGAAAGCGAGCAAGACAACCTGTCGTCGTCCCCGCTAAAGCTAAACGACACGATGAGTCTCATCCAGGTCCCAATATCGGCTTCATCAAGAGCAGCTGCAGCTGTGGCGGCGGCAAAGGCAAAGAGACCTTCAAAGGACAGGCACACAAAAGTGGAGGGTAGAGGCCGTAGGATCCGTATGCCCGCCACGTGTGCGGCCAGGATCTTCCAGCTGACACGTGAGCTTGGCCACAGGTCAGACGGTGAGACTATCAAATGGCTACTCGAACATGCGGAGCCAGCTATAATTCAAGCCACGGGGACTGGAACTGTGCCAGCTATTGCTGTCTCTGTAAATGGTACGCTGAAAATTCCAACAACCTCTCCTTCTAACCCAGATGGTGAAGACAACATTATTGACGAGGACAACAACAACAGCAACGACAACAACGTTGTGCAAAGAAAACGCAGAAGAAGAACGTCACAGAGCTGTGATTTTATCAACGTGAATGAGCGTGTTGCTTCTGTTTCTGCTGGGTTAGCACCAATAGCACCATTGCCTATGTGGCCTGTGAGTGTGGGAGCTCATAATAACAACAATAATAATAATAGCAATTGTCATGGCGGGCCATTTTTTATGTTCCCAAATGGGTCTATTAATCATCATCAGGCACAATTGTGGGCTATTCCAGCGGGTGCGACTCCTATATTCAACGTGCAAGCAAGACCCATATCTAATTTTGTGTCAGCTATGCAAGTGCAAGTGCCACCTGGTGCTGGTGGGGTTCATGTTCAATTGGGTGAGGTGCAGGGTTCGACTGCTGGTTCTATTTCAAGTGGTGGTGGTGGTGCTACGGGTTCGGGGAGTTGTTCATCTATGGCGCCCAGTTCGAGTTCCGGGACCAGTGGTGGTGCTACAACTAGTAATAATAATAGCACTGGTACGACTCAGATGCTTAGGGATTTTTCAATGGAGATATATGATAGGAAGGAACTTCCATTCTTGGGTCGGCTTGGGAATTCACAAACACCATGTTCAAAACCATGAGGGTAACAAGGGGGCTTATAGGGTTTTAGATTTTTTTTTTTTTTTTTTTTTTTGTAATAAAAAAAATTTGAGAAACAGATTAGTCCATTTCTTTTTGTTATCTGGGTTTTACTTATTCGAGGCCAAATACTTTGTATTTTGTCCTTATTTTTTGCTTCTTCTTTTTTTTTTTTTCCCCTTGCTTTATTATTATTTTTTTTCAATTCGCTAGATTTTATAAGATGTGTCCTACTAATAACATTATTATTATGCATATGATGTATCATCATATTGACTCTCATAGTGTGGATTCCATATGCCAAATATGAGAAAGAAAATACATATACATATCCATACTACTATGAGAAAAAGGATGTAAATATCATATGTATAAGATAATGGATTTTGTTAACGGTTTACAGATTAGGGGATTAGGAAATACTTTTAGAAATTTTGTATGAGAAGGAAATAAAGTAACTTTTTTTTTTGTCAATTTTTTATATTTTTTATAAAAGTGATATCAAAATTTTCGTAAAATAATTTATTGACAAATGCTTTAAGAGCATTCATTAACTAGACCCTAAGATAATTATTGATATGACTGAACTGATAGACTTATTAGATTGTTAGCTAATGAGTTCTTAACGGTGGTGTTAATGACTTTTTAACGGTTCTTGCCTAGGTCCATTGTTTTATCTACTAATAACAGCTTCTATTTTTTGGGAAGACACTATTAACAACTTGATGCACCAATAGTTATGAAATTTTTTATGATTTTTAGAGCATTTCCATCCAGAATTCTAAAAAAGTTATATTTTACAACTTCAAAACTTACTTTATCTATTTTACCATCTCATTCTACAACTCATCCAACATTTCAATTTCTATTTTTATATACAACTCATTAAAATAATATAAACTACAACATCAAATAATATAAAAAATCATGTTTCTCTCTCTTCTCTTTGGTTTTATATATATGAACCAACTGTTCATAGGTTCTAAAATTTTTTAAAAATCCATACTCGAACGAAGCAACATTTTTGAAATTTTGGATATAAAATAGCAATTGGGGGTGTTTACACCCCCTCAATGCTAATGCTCTTAATAATTAGGAAATGAGATATGGAGTTCCAAATCATAGATGTAGGGGGAAACCCTTACGCAAGCTGATTGTCCTCTTTGGGGAACCAGGCCTACAATGTTTTGTTCTAAAGGGGTGGGAGCTAAGCAAGCGTTGCTTAGACTTAGTCCCACATCGCCTAAAGATGCGCCCCACTCATGTGTAATGGTGGTATACTCATGGTCGCTCCAGACGCTTATAAAGCATGAGTGGGGCGCATCTTTAGACGATGTAGCTAAAGATATAGGAGATCACAAAAGATACTGGTATAATTTTTAAGCTAAATCTTGTTAGACTCTCTTTATTGCACACTTCAATACACATATCTTATGAAATCATGTTATTAAAAGACATAAAGATTTCAACTAACCGAACATTATGTATTCAGTACACTTAGTGTGTAATTATCATTGTTCAAATTCATCCATCTAGTCTTATGTATTGAAATTCCCTATTAAAAAAAAAAGTCTTATGTATTGCTAGTGGGCAGGGACGGAGTCAGAACTTAAAGTTAGGGGGGCGGCACTGCTGTTGGTTGTGTGCAGTGACTTCGGCCTTTGATTTTATTGCTACTTAGTCGCTTAGCTGCTAGTTATTTAAAAATTTTTAAAGGGTCAAATTATTTGTTTTAAGTAAAATTGGTTAACTAGGCTTAATTTTTTTTTTCTTTTTTTTAGTTTTACTATTGATAGTTTTTGTTGTTGTACTAATTTTTTTGGACTTGTATATTTCTTTTTAGATTTTTAGACTTATAAATATTTTTTACTGGTCTTTAAAATGTGGAAAATGTTTGAACTATAAACTTTTTTACAAATTGCTGATAATGTAAGTGGTGAGCCCAAACGCAAACCAATAAGAATTTGCTACTTTAACCGTTTGTAAAAATGTTATAGAAAAATTTGTGACTATAACAATACTCTTAAAAAAATCAATGATATTTTTAAGAGAGCAAAAGTGTAATTCTCTAAAACAAAATTACTAAAATTGATATCCATACGTATAATAATATCTTTTTAAAAAAAATTGGGAGGCCATTGCCCCAAGTCCAACCATGTCCATGACTCCATCCATGCTAGTGGGTGAGAATGTGGTCACGTGAGTTGAGGACCTGCACGTGCAAAGTGGGTCTCTGATAGACTTATTTTACATATTGTATCATATGTGAGTGTGAAGCAGTAGTAGTGGGGGTATGCCGTATGCATTGATGGTGGGTCGCCCCAACAAGAAAAGCTGGCCCCAAAAAAGGGACGTAGGGAGGGGGGGGGGGTCCAGCAAGGAACTAAAAAGTCACGTGAGAAGGGTGATACACGTGTGCGGTGGGTCCTAGTTTTTGGAAAGTGTAACAATGAAATGGTGGGGGTCCACTGAGTTTGTGGGTCAAACAAAAAGAAAAGGTGAGGTGTTCCGTGGACCAAGCCGAGTGGTTCAATGTGGGCCACGACTTGTAGACATGTGACCGTCTGCGTGGGGCACGTGTCCCTAGGTAGATTGGGACCCCCCCACCCCTACACACCTTGTTCTTTGACCTCGTGGTACTGGTCCTCACCTACACCTCGCATCTATATGCTTTGCTTTGTTGAATACCAGCCGGCTTTTTCTGACACAGCATTTTATATGATTTAAAGAAGAAATTTGGTATCAATTCTTACTTATATTAAAAATTAATTAATATTTTAATTTAATAATAAAAAGTACAATTATTAGACCTAAATATTATAGGTTGAAACCTTATATATATAAAAAATTAATAATAAAGGTTAGTTTAACGTGTAGAATTCTTTCTTGTTCAATTTGAAATTTGGATTCAATATATGACTAAACTTAAAACTAAAAATTAATTAGTATTTTAATCAATTATTATAGAGTGAATATTACATATTAAAATTCTGTCATTTATATATATATATATATATATTAAATATTACAAATTTTACTATATTAACTCTAAACTAAGAACCGTCAATAGCATTATATATCAATTAATTGACATATCTTGGTGTTTTTAGCAAAAACATTTAGGATAAAAGTATTAAAACTCTCAGCCCCACTATAGAATTATCAAAAAAAAAAAAAAAACTAAAAGTTTCAAGTTTCATTCTCTATACAATTAGTCTATGAGTTCTTTTGAGCTCAAAAGTCAGTTTATAAATATTCCAAAATGTCTTGTGTTAGTAAGTAGAATAATGGATATTCCAATATGTCTTGTGTTAATAAGTGGAATAATCTAATCCAAAGCTGAAACTCTCCGCCTCTAAAACCCGTAAACGGCGAGTCAGTTGGCGGGTTTTCTCCCCCAAAATCCGAAGAACTTGAACCGACCTGCGAAAACCCATTATCCGGCGAAAAATGCAGATTTCGGCTGGCAAAACCCAGATTCCGGCAATAAATTTCCAGATCTCGGTGAAAAAACTCTGATTCATGTGATATTTCACGTAGATTTGACCAGATTTTGACAAGATCTAGCGAAATCTCATCAAATCTGGTGAGATTACCGCCGGATCTCCCCCAAAATCCGAAGAACTCGAACCGACCTGCGAAAACCCATTATCCGGCAAAAAATGCAGATTCCGGCTGGCAAAACCCAGATTCCGGCAATAAATTTCCAGATCTCGGTGAAAAAACTCTGATTCAGGTGATATTTCACGTAGATTTGACCAGATTTTGACAAGATCTAGCGAAATCTCATCAAATTTGGTGAGATTACCGCCGGATCTGGCGAAATCTCATAGATTCCGATGAGATTTTCACCGGATCTTGGTTTTTCTCTCAGTTTCCTCGCTGTTTTCTTTGATGTAGGGCACCGACGGATCCGTCCGCCACCCATTAAAGTTTGACTCGGACCGACCCGTTTACTCCGGCGGTTGGTGGCGGGTGAGCTGTTTCAAAATCCGATTCCGTCGGGTTGGTTCTGGATTGGGCACAAACCCAACCTGAACTGACTCGTGGACAGCCCTACACATACCCTATGTGCAGCAATTACCGCAGCAAAACATTTCCCATTAAAAAATAACCTTATAAACACACATCATAAAAAATAAAGGCCAGTAGGCCACCAATAAATATTCTTGGTAAAGCTTTATATTTTCCAAACTATCCGTGTGGGGACCTCTAACTTTTTGTTAGGTTCTTGCACGTGGACCCCGTTTTATGTGAAGCATTTCCTTCCAAGCTTTTTTTTTTTTTTTTAATTATTTAATAAATCTCTTGAAATTAGATTATTGTAAATGTAGGTCCATAGAATATGATGAGGACGAGTTGATGCTATCATATTTGAATGTATTGTTGGAGAATGCTGATTTTATACGGCGTTCATATGGTCCCAGCAAATATATATAATGATATCTAAGTGTTGGTTTGATCAAATTAATTTTTCCTTTGCTAATTTAATTTAATAGAAAAGTAAAAGCAAAATAAAATTGTATTTTTTTTGAATCATTGAAGTTTTTAAAAATATGTAAATAAAGAAATAATCAATATAAGGAAAAAAAAAAAAAGATTAAAATGCAAGTCAAATGGATACACTAAATGATTATTTGTAAATTTTAATATTTTATACAAGTATTTCATTTCTGTTCTACGACATTTTATGTTTGGTAAAACATAGTTTTAATGAAGTGTAAATGAATTAATTGATTTTTATAAAATAATTTGGTGTTTAAAGACTCTAAACAAATACATGCTTATAACTCATTTGGAAGGGAAAAAAATAAATTGAACGAGATTATAAGGAATATTCTTTGAAATCTCTTATTTGAGAGTTTGGTAGAAACGAATGGAATGATTATGACTTATAAGAAAATGCTTATTTCATTCTATTCATTTATAAGCATTCCTTGCAAAAGTAGGAAAAATACTTGTTTCTTTAAGAAATGGAATGTGAAATATAATTGTATATTTGCCTTATTTTGATAAAAGACAATATTTTTTAGAAACGATAAAAGAAAAATAAGATGTGAGTGATATAGTAGTAAAATGGTGAATGATATGATAATAAAATTATATGTTTGGTTAATATCCTTTTTTTTTTCAATAAACTCCCAAACTCACTAAAGAAAATACACTATTATTCTCTATTTCATTCCATATATGATATATCAATTCTATCCAATTTCGTTATTTTAAAAACTCCCAAATATAGTCAAGATTCTTATAGCTTAATTGACATCTCCCTATGTACAAAGTACTTAAAGGTCTAGGGGGGAAAAGAATTCAAGTTGCAAAATTAATAGCATATTATAACTATTTTTAAAAAAAACCCTCAAATATAGTGCACCTTCTTTTTTGGCATGTACTCAGCATGATTACACTCATTTACCTTGTTACCTTCCAAAAACATGAGAACCTTTTTTTTTTTAATCATTACCAAAACTCCTTTCCCAAAAAAAAAAAAAAAAAAAAAAAAAAAAAAATTCATTACCAAAACTAATTGACAAGATAATTAATCCATAATAATTGGCAAGTATATTTAATACATAGGTCAAATTTGTTTTTTGGTTTTTGAATCTCCTTTAAGGGCAATTCTTGTAAATTTGTTAATGGTTTTGTAGTATAATAATGGTGAATGAGATAATAGTAACAATACACTATTATTTTCTATATCATTACTCATTCCATTTATGATATATCAAATGTAGTGCTTCTCTCTCTCTCTCTCTCTCTCTCTCTCTATATATATATATATATATATATATTTAGTGCTTTTGTGGGGGGCATATACTCAACTTTTTTTTTTTTTAGAGAGTTTCAACTATGGCGTTCGCTCTTGATGATAGCTTTTTTTATCATCAAACCAAGACACTAATCAGTATTTGGTGTAGGCGGGAATTGAACTCCAGATCTCTTATACAACCATAAAAAACTTTACTAGTTGAACTAATTCGAATCCACATATATACTCAACTTGATTCCACTCATTTACATAGTTACCTACCAAAAACATGAGAACCTTTTTTTTTTTTTTTTTCTTTTTTTTAACATTTCCAAAACTAATTGACAAGATACAGAATAACTAAGAGTCTTGTAGCTCAATTAGTTGGCACCTCCCAATATTTTAAATGGAGACATCTAAGATTCAAATCTCTCAATTTCCCGTTGTAATTATTACTGAAAAAAATCTATTATAAATGGAAAATATACATAATACAAAATGCTTATGTTGCTTTTTGGCTTTTGAATCTCCTTCATAATTGGGAAAGAGAGAATTTGAATTTTAGACGTTTCACTAGGAGGTGTGAGTTGAGATATAAGACTCTTGGTTGATTCTTATAAATAAATATAAGGGGAAATTGCACTAAACCTACCTGTGGTTTGGCCCGTTTTAACAGTGCCCACCCGTGGTTTAAAAGTTGTCACTTAACCCACCTGAGGTGGCCTCCGTTAGACCTCCGTTACCCACCTCTGCCCTTTCCGTTAGAAAATCCTCTTTACTATATAAGCCAAAATTAGAACTCAAATAGAACCCTAAAAAAAAGGAATGAGCTCCCTCCTTCTCTCTACCTTAGAACCCCAAACCCATTTCTTCTATGTCAAAATTCCTAAAAACACTCCCAAAAAAATGAAGTTGTCCACGCAGAGCTCTCGCCACTCAAGTCGAATCCTTCAATAACTCATCTGGAAACTGAAATTCAAACAAAATGCAGTTGAATTTCGACTAATGAACATTGAAAGTCAGCCTAAACCTCTCTCTTTGATCACAGATAGAAATTTAGGAATAGAATTTGAACGTAATTTCTGAATGAAAAATTAAAGAAATTACTCGGCATCTACCATCCTAGAGTCTTCCTTCCACGCAAAAGCAGAAGATAAATAACCAAAGCAAACGTCAGCTAGTGGGCCCCACCTGCGCCATTCCACCTCTCTCTCTCTCTCTCTCTCTCTTGAAGGACTTGTTGGCGATTTTTGGGTCTTCAATCTTTCTCTAGCTTTATTTTCTGAGATCTTGACCCAGGTGAACCATCGTGTGCGGTTGAGGATGTTTCAACATCATGGGTTTGTGGGTTCTGATGGTGAGATCGGTGGGGGTTGTGTTTTATGCGGTGGTTGGGTGCTGTGAGTTGGGTTTTTAAGGGTTGGGATCGTTGGGTTTGTGGCTTTTTTTGGGTTGTAGTGTTATCGGTGGTGGTAGGAGGCGGAGGAGCAATGGTGGCTCAGTGAAGGAGATGATGTTGACGAAAGAGAAGGTGGTGGAGACCGAGATGCGGCGGATGCCGAGGTCGCAGAGGGCGAGGTGGACGTTTCGGACGGCGGGGAGGAAGCAGGAGGAGAGGCCGGGGGAGGAGTAGTATTCGTCGAGGAAGTCATGGCCGACGGAGATGGTGGTGATTATGGCGCGAGGGTAGAAGGGGACGACGTGGAGGTAGAGCCAGCGGAGCGCGACGGAGCAGTTGGAGGAGATGGAAGGGATCAGGGAGTTCGGGATTGTGAGGAGGAGAGAGGTGTTTGTGTAGGTGAAGGTGCGGGTGAGAGTTGGGTCTGGGTTGAGGATGCGGAGGGAGGTGAGATTGAGGGTGGAGAGGGCGGCGGAGATTTGGGCCGGCGGCTTCGGATTGTGGTGGAGTATGTGACGCCGAGCTGGGTTGGGAGTAATTTTATCTGGCCTCACTCTCTCATATTTTAAAATCTCTCTCTCAATATCAGTCTCCGTTCTCTCAAAAAAATGAAGTTGTCCACGCAGAGCTCTCGCCACTCAAGTCGAATCCTTCAATAACTCATCTGGAAACTGAAATTCAAACAAAATGCAGTTGGATTTCGACTAATGAACATTGAAAGTCAGCCTAAACCTCTCTCTTTGATCACAGATAGAAATTTAGGAATAGAATTTGAACGTAATTTCTGAATGAAAAATTACGTAATTTCGTAATTAGATTCCAAGTCCATGGCCGAAGATCAAGTTGATATAGAGGAAATGGGTTTGGGATTCTAGGGTAGAGAGAGGGAGAGAGCTCAATCTTTTTTTTTAGGGTTCTATTTGAGTTCTAATTTTGGCTTATATAGTAAAGAGGATTTTCTAACGGAAAGGGCAGAGGTGGGTAACGGGGGTCTAACGGAGGCCACCTCAGGTGGGTTAAGTGACAACTTTTAAACCACGGGAGGGCACTGTTAAAACGGGCCAAACCACAGGTGGGTTTAGTGCAATTTCCCCTAAATATAATCTCTTATTGAATAATTATTAATCTTCCTCATTTTATGGAAGAATGCTGAGAGAGGCTTACCAATTGCGATTGGTGTACCATGTAAGTAGCCTGTTTTAACTTCGTCCTAAGGATTTTTTTTTCTCTTTCTAGCCGTGATTCCGTTAGACCATTCTTGGTCAGATCTTTGTTACCCTCTCTGTTTTTTTTGGTGGTTTGAAAACCTTTGTAACTATGATACCCTAAAAAAATCTTATAAGTTCTACTCTGACCTGGGTCTAAAAAGAATTAGAATGGGCCCAATTTGGGGAAATTTTCTCTCTATTGTAAGCCCAATCATGAATGCACCCACTCGAACCCAATGACAAAATATATATATATATATATATATATATATATATATATATATATATATATATATATATAGAAGACAGAATATAAAACTAGACCCTCAAGTCCATTTGACAGTGCATCTAAATGACAAATTAGGGAAGATAGTTTACATATACTGACAAATTATGGAAGATAATTTGCATATACTGTAAGTTCTAGTTAGCTTAAATGGTAAACTTTCTTTCATCGAATAAAAAATCTGTTTTTGAATCTTATTTACACTAAAAAAACTAATTGATATCTTGACTAAAAGACAGACAGTATATTCAAATCCTATTTTAACTATATATATAAATATATATATATATATATATATATATATATATATAACTACATATTTTCAGAGCTACAAATTTTAACATGGTCCATTATTCTGTCATTTCTCTTTAACAATTAAAAAGACAAACAACTTTATAAAGTCTTATGCAAAATTTGAAATTTCTTAGATCTTATATTATACGCAACACAGTTCCAACTCTTTTGTGTGTAAAATTTTCAGTTCCTTTTCCTTCACTTTCTTTGCACCAAAAAAATATATTACGAACCTTCCTTGAGGGCAGATTAAAAAATATAAAATAAAATAAAAGCAGCAAAGAAGACGTACAGAAGTTATGTACTCCATTTTTTTCCTCATGTACTTTCTTGCTTTAACCAACTAGATAGAAATGCACCAACAAAAACATGTCCTTTCCTTATTGTTCACATTTGAAATCCGCTGATTTAGCAATACTTAAAGAATAATTCTATACAACTACAATATTTGCATTGAATTATAATAATAAAACCCCCCCCCCCCCCCCCCCCCCCAATTTCCATAGAGTGCATTTGTTTGGTAGACCATGCCTCAATTACAAAATTAAAATCCTAAGCATCCTGTTAAATAAAAATTTATACTTACACTTAAAGATATACCATAACAGAACATGCCTTTGTATAAGCTGATCCTCAGTTAAATTGTTTTGTTGTTCCTACAAGATAAGTGCTTAATTAGGTGGAGATACTTGGTGCAAAAGCAGATTAAAGGCAGTGTCAAATTTCTAAGGGTCAGTCCTACTCATACATTGAGTGGCTTCAAAGCATTAACACAATATACATGCAATGTTTAATTTATTTTTTATTTGATGATGAGCTATATATACTGCTATACTCCATGAAACTTCCATATTTAAGTTCCAGTTCTTCTATCTTCATCATAATGAAAAACCAAATGGCTGATTTTGCACAAAAAATGCACACTTTCATAACAATTTTCTTTCTCTTACTAATGGCTTCATCATCAACAGCATTGCTGGATGCTCATTATTATGATAAAACATGTCCACAGGCTGAGGAGATCATTTTAGGGACAGTTTATAATGCATCCATGCATGACCCTAAAGTTCCAGCTCGTATCCTGAGGATGTTCTTCCACGACTGTTTCATAAGGGTACAGCTTCTCTCTCTCTTACGCACGCGCGCGCACACACATTATTGTCGAAATGGGTATATAATTCTCTTAATTATTTTTAGGGATGTGATGCCTCGGTGTTGTTGGACTCAACTCCAGGGAACCAAGCAGAGAAAGACGGACCTCCAAATATTTCAGTTCGATCATTCTACGTGATAGATGATGCCAAAACTAAACTTGAAATGGCATGTCCACATACAATTTCTTGTGCTGATATAATTACAATTGCAGCAAGAGATGTTGTAACCATGGTAATTTGACTAATTTCCTTGCTAGCTTTCTACCTTTTGATTAAATAAATTTGTTTAAGAGAATCAGTCAATGCTTACTTAGTTAACCAACCTAATTTCATACTTAGTATCTAGTCAACAACATAAACATGAAACCTCTCAAGGATATTAATTGGGGCAAGCAACAATATATATATATATTTTTTTTATATATAAAAAAATGTTTTTAAAGGCAATTTAATTTATAGTTGTTTTCCTAGGGATAATTATTAGGCACTCTTGACATGATACTCCAAACCAATTAAAATAAACCACCTAATACAAAAATTAACTTTTCACATGACTTTTTCAGTTTATGTCATATTTTTGTATTAAATGACTTGTATTTATTGAAGTATCAAATTGCCTGTACCATGGACTATCTAATAATTATAGGTTTTCCTAGTCACTAAGATTTTTTTTTTTTTTAAATAATTTAAAATTCAGTCTGGAGGGCCTCGTTGGAATGTGCTGAAAGGAAGGAAAGATGGAAGGATATCAAAAGCTGCAGAAACCATCAACTTACCAGCTCCAACCTTCAATGTAACACAGCTCATTCAAAGCTTTGCCAAAAGAGGTTTAGGAGCCAAAGATTTGGTTGCTCTATCAGGAGGTCACACCCTTGGCTTTTCACATTGTTCTTCTTTTGAAGCTAGGCTACATAACTTTAGTTCAGCACATGACATTGACCCCAGTATGAACAATGAGTTTTCACAAAAGCTAAGAAAGAAATGCTCAAAACCAAACAAGGATCACAATGCTGGGGAATTCCTGGACTCGACCTCATCAACTTTTGATAATGACTATTATAGGAGACTGATGGCAGGAAGGGGTGTTTTTGGATCGGATCAAGCACTAGTTGGTGACTATAGGACTAGGTGGATTGTTGAAGCATTTGCTAAGGATCAAAGTTTGTTCTTTAAGGAGTTCGCGGCTTCGATGGTGAAGTTAGGGAATGTGGGGGCTATTGAAAATGGTGAAATTAGACTGAAATGCAGAGTGGTGAATTGAAAGAGAGCAAAGCCAGCCCAAATTTATTATTTTGTTTCCGGTTTATATAATAATGTAAACACTTATTGAGCTACTGAGTTGTCTTTGAATAAATTTGATTAAAACTAGCATGTGTAGCCCAATATTAATCACACACTAATTACAAGGAAATCCAATGCACATATTGGCAGCAATAGAATTGCATATCGAAAGATTGTCTACATTCACAATGGCCTTTTCTTTTCTCAAGTCATTATCTGTGTTATAAAACAACTGCTTCAAATTTGAGCATATTGACAATCTCTAATTTCTAAGGACTATGCATTGGTAATAAAGGTTCTTGATATTTCTGTAACATAGAGAGCAATAAAAATATCCATTTTGCATACCGTTAATGAGAAATGTATGTGTCTAGCATCAGATAGCTTCTTTGGCAGCACAGAGAATGGACAATAAATCAAGAAATTTCTCTTGAATCAAATCATCTTAGCATTCCATATTGGCTTTGGCTTGCTGAGTTGGCCACTTCAACAGTACAAAATTGGCATTCACCTGAGAAGCATTATTAATATTAGAATGATGGTGATACAATACAATGTTCATTTTGATGACACTACACTAAGAATAGTTGTATTGGGGGGAAAAAAATCTAGAAAAAAAAAAACTTTATTTTGTGACAAAAATATGGTCAAGCAAATGGTTCCACAATTATACTGAATCTTTAATTTCTATTTGGGCTCCATATATGAGTAATTCCAACTGTATCAAAAATCAAAAGAATAAAATGTGCAAAAAACCAGATAAAATCCCAAAATGAACCCAAAAGTAAATAAGCGGCTATTATATGCAAAGGACTATCATCTAGGAAAACTATGCAAAAGGATGCTAGTGTTAAAACAGTTTTTAGTTTGATGTTTTTATGTGCAGGTAAAATTGAAATTTCATTGCAAACGTCTCAATAGTTAAGGACCCACTGATTTGTTAGTTTAGACATTAAATTTGACCAAGAGGTGGACACTGCAAACTAATCTTAATGTTTTGAAGGCAAAGTTTTGTGATTTTGGGAATACATCACAAATTTCCCCCAAAGTTTAGGGTACGTAACTACAATTATCCCCAACCAAAAATTCAACAGTCTTTCTCCCTGCTTATCCCTCAATTTCCTTCCAATTTGAGAAGAAAAAAAGATAGTGCATCCAAAGAGAAGGGGAATTTCTCCATCTCCCTTCCCTCTCCTCCCTTCCTACCAAACTAAACCAAGTAAGGACACTCTCCTCCATCTCTTTTCCCTCCTTTTCACCCATCCAAATACAACATTAAATTTTTCCTAAACTTTTTCTCACCACCTATACATCAAAACTTCCAATCAAATTTTTATATTCAGCTGCGGCATTCAGCATCTTACATTTGTAAAGATCAGCCCTGTTTGCCTTCAAACTTGCAATCAATTCAATATATAAATGACCAACAAACTCTGAAAGCCCTCATTTCATCATATATAACTCTAGAACCACAAGTTTTAAATGCTAATGGCCACAATATAAGCATCTGTACACAGTTTACCAAAATTTTCCAGTCCTATATCAGATTTGTCCAAACATTAGCTTCACGAGTAACCACAGTCATTGGTTTCCTATTTTTCTTTGATAATTTGATGATTGGAGATACGGGGATTTGAACCCAAGGATCTTGGAAATGGTCTCCTATTTTTCATAACATAGAAACTGTAATTAATTTAAGAATGATAAGAAACACCGTCTGACTCATACGGAGAGTATGAGGAGGAGACTCTTCATTTTTTTATCAAGTCTAAGGGGTTTCAAATTCATTCTCCAACTTCACATTCATAATTTGGCTAAAATTTGGTCTGTAATACTATATTCCTGACTTCATCACAGTGTTCCTAGGTAGTTTCAAAAACTCAAGCCATTCTTGTTGAGATATTTGTGGTGTATTGTGATACCATGGTTTACATGGATTGGATTAGATTAGCTTGTATTGTGCGGGCACGTCCTGAGTCCCACATTGGGTGTTAAATAGTTTGAATTGGGCTATTTAGTGATTACGAGGAGCCTCAATTACAACTTGGTTAATCCAATTGGGGTATACATGCAAATGTAGCTAGTGTTTTTCCTTGAGTCATGATAAAGATGTTAGGAATTTAAGTGGGGAAATTGTGTATCCCAGGATCCGGATTACATGGGTTGGAATAGATAAGCATATGTTTGTGCAGGCATCTGTTGAGTTAGGTGTTTACTAGGTCAAACTGGGCTATATAAGTGATTATGAAGAGCCCTAATTGCAACTTGACTAGTACTTTTGGGGTATAAGCGCAAATGTGGCTAATGTTTTCCTTAAGTGGTGACATGTATACTTGGGTTCCACTGAGCTCTCTCTCTCACCAAAAAAAAAAAAGAAGCAAAATAGAGTTATTTGTCTTATCCCAAAAAGGTAATCCCAATTCCCAAATGCCTTATTTCTCTCTAAAGATCAACAAGGAATAACCTGCAGATCTATCCCAAAGTTGCTGTAGATAATCCAAACGCGGACCAGTTCCTTGGTTATCCACCAAAAAAAAAGGGGATAAAATATATTTACAAGCACAAATAAATCACACATCATATGGTCCACAATAACATCCTGTTAAACTAATTCTAAACTCTAAAGTAAAAAAGAGTTTTAGGTAAGGAGTCATCAAGCCTGCAACTTATCAGATGTTATGGCACCAGTCAATTAAAAACTAAATTTTACTTGCAAAAGATGATCAACAAGAGATAGAAAGGTAAGTGAGGAGATATAGCTTTCAATCGAAAAACTTACCAAGTCTGCTCAATCTAAGATGATTACACCCATCAGGCGAATGCTACATCTGAACGGAAGACATACTTAACACCCTTTGCAACATTACGGGCTTCATGCAACATGCACTTAGCCCCATGAATATGTAGGAGAGCCATCCCTTCAGTGGGAGCCACCTACAAAGTTAAAGTTACATCACAATGCATATTCCTAAAACTGTAACCGAAAAAAGGAAAAAAAGAAATTTAAAACAAAAAGGGTAGGACAAAAGAGAGAATAAACAAAGGAACTTACCTCAGCCACAACAGCATTCCTTGAACCATAGAAGACCGTCTCTCCTCCAACTAGAGGCTCTGAGGAAGGATCCTTGGGGCTGCTCAAATCAGTTTTGGCATTGGGTTTAATACCACCACTTAAATATATTAACAAAGTATAATGGGTTCTCTTTCCCTCATCAAGATCAGCACTTTCATCAATATGCCGTCCAAAGCGTTGACCAACCTTGTACCTGATCACTCAAAGCATCCAAAATAATATGAAGTTTCAAGGCAAAGAGGGTAAAGAATTTTGGCTAGAGTTTTTCCATAAAGAGTGTATATATATATATATATATATATATATATATAATTCAATAGTTGGGAAAGGGGGATTTGAACCTTGGATGTCTCCATTGGAAACACCAAGAGGTGCTAATTGAGCTACAAGGCTCCATATAGAATAGTATATAAAGGAAAAGTGAAAGTAATAAAATCCTATGCCTATATCATGAATAGTCTTTCCTACACTCTACAACATTCAGAGTTAAAGAGATGATTTGCCATCATCAATAAGTTTCACTATATGATTCTCCTTTGAAAACTATATAGCTATGCGTTTATATCATCTATAAATGAGAAACGGAGCATGGACTCATGGAAAATTTTCAACCAACCTGTAGAACCTGATATTTGGATTCAAACCAACAGCAACCTTTCCTCGAATTTTAATATCCGAAAAAAGTTTGTGTAGTCCAGACTCCCATATTGTTTCTGCAAGAACAGGATCATTCACAGAGATTCGATCATTATCTCTGTAAGCTTCACCTTTTGTTGGACCAAGACTTCCTTGGTGGACAAAACCAATAGACTCTGCAGCTTTAATAAATGCCTTTGATTCAGCAGATGTGAAGAAATTCTGCACCTGGATATCTCAAACATAGTAGAAATATTTTTGATAAGTAATAAGTTATATTGATATCAAAAAGGAAACACCCTAGAACACAGGGAGTGAACAAGGGGACAACAAATCAAATACAAAAATTGCAAGACTCTAGGAAATCAATAAAAGAAGGGAATGATAGGTTTTGCAAAGCAAACAACCAATCCAATAAAGATCTAAAAAAGAATAGCTTGAGGTCCAAAATAGATCTCTCAATATCTTCAAAACATCTACTATTTCTCTCCCTCCAAAGACACCACATTAAGCAATGAGGACCGATGGACCATATATAACCATTTCGATGACGACCAAAGCTGCCTTGCCAACACCCTAACAGCCCCAAAAAAGTATGCGGCATAACCCAAGATACTCCAAATAAACCCAAAACCATAGACCATAGATCCATAGCAACGGGACCATAGACCATAGTAGAAATATTACAACCGACAAAACTCAATAACTTATTCAACAAAATCATGTTTCATATGGCCAAATATATAGGATTGCCTTTTGTGCCAGAATGAAAAGGCATAAAAGTAATAAAAGTGTAAGCCCCACACCATCCATCATTAAACAATTTAATTTCACAAACCTTGATAGTAACAAAGATACAACTTAAACCAAATTATTTGTTGACCACTTCCAATGATGTAAAGGTAATAATATTCATCTCATAACTGAATTTTTAAACTTCTCCCCCATTGGTTTTTACCTCTACCTTCTCACTAAGGCATTAAACCAGGATCCTTTTCTTTGTTATCCAACCAAGTACTAATAGCCACCTATCAATTTCAACTCCATTCCTTTAAAGAAATCATGGTTATATTACAATTAACAAGCTATGTCTGAAACTCATGACATAAATTCAATTTGTTTAACAAATAAACAAGCTTCAAAAAGCTTCTACTGAATCCCAACAAATTAACAACCTGGGTTCCTTTCCACTCACTAGTCACCACGATAAACATCCTATTAATTAAAAGTATCCACATCCCAAATCAAACGTTTTATTCATTCATGAACTCATAAAATGCAACTGGGCATCATTGCAATTGTCAAAATTTGCGGTAAAATGGAACACCAAGCGTTTTCTGCCCTTCCAATCAACATCCTAGAATAATTCAAAAGAACCCAATTGCTAAATATCCTTAAAAAACTGAAATTTAGTGAAAAAAAAAATTATTCCTTTTACCTATAAAATGAACTATGGAAAATACATACAATTACAAGTCCTAAACTTGATAACAATAACATGACACAACAGGACAAACACCCTTCTTGCCCTGAAACACAAATCACAATAGACAAAGCACAATAAATCAAGCTCATATGCTGTCTCAAACACAGGGCACACATGCACAAACAAGTGTTCAAAACAAACAAATAAATATGAAGAAGAGCAAATATGGGATGAAAATTCATACAGCAAAAAGATCTGTATCTTTGAGGTGAGTAATCTGGAGGTTCTGTTTGGGTTTGATGAGTGGCCACTTTGGTGTTGTTAACGTTGGGTTCTTCTGTTTCTTGGTATCTGCGTCTCTTTTTTCTGCCATTCTTCTCTTCTTTTTCTCTGATGATTCTGCCATGCTAAAACTCTGGCCTCGTTTCTTGCTTTTATGTTGGGCCAATTTGTTATTTTACTTGGCAAGATCTGGGGCTAATAAATCTGGGACTACTGTTGTGGCTTATATGGGCCAGGCCTGCACCATTTCTTGGACCTTTGTCCCCGCTGTCCTCTATGAGAGCTGAGCTCAAAGTTGATATGATTTAAAATTAGAAGTGCACTATATATATATATATATATATATATATATATATATATATAATTCTTCTTGCTTGCTAAGCACACTAACCTATTTGCTGAGGATATTGATAGTCTTGTTCCTACAACAACTATCTTTACATCCAAAATTAATTCCTCGGCAGCTAAAGGATTCTGAGTCCCTAGAAGGTTCGGAATCTGAGGATTTGTTTAGCTGGTGGATCTCATGATCACTAGAACTGCTGGTTGACTCACTTTTTATGTGATCAAGTTCAAGGAGCTTAAAGATCTCATCTTTACTGGTTTGGTCACTAACTAAAGTGTTGATAAGGGATTTGGCCTTTGATCTACACTCTTTGCTAAAATGACCTTTCTTACCACACTTGAAGCATGAAAAGGGGGGTAAGTTACAACTGCAGGGAAGCGGGGGTCAGGTAGCCGATTGGGGCTAACTGATTACAAGTGAAAGGCCGACTGAGGCCATCTGGTTACAATTGTAAGACTGACTGGACAATTACAAGTGTAAACTATTGCCATCTGATTACAAGTATTGGGTTGTAAAAAGAAGGGAGGTTTTTCTTGAAACTAGACCTGCTTCAGACTGGAGTGGGAGCTGCCTTATATAGGGAGAAGAGAGCCTCGAATTCTGCTGAAGATTGCTGAAAATCTGGAGAGTAAATTGCTTTTACTAGGGTGAAAACCTTTTCTACCGAAAGAAAATAGTACTTATGAATTATTTTGTATGGTACTGTTCATGAATAGTGATTGTTACTGTTCATAAATAGTGTCTTGTCTTTTGTCCTCTTCTGTCGACTAAGTGCTGGTACTCTGCATCAACAGTGACTGGTGCTGTAGATGAATAGTAACTGGTCTGGAGATATTGTTCTGAATAGTGAATGGTGCTATCCAGAAGTATCCTTTACTCGCTGTTTAGCATGTAGGCATCTTTTGGATCCTAGAAATCCTGGAACAGGGGATCATTTGGATCAAAATTAGCTGAGGCTTCTGAAGATGCAGGAGAACCTTTCTCCTGTGACTGTAACTTTTCTGATTGAAGGAGCAATTGCTGGGCAAGGAGCTTTAATTCTTTGCTAGATTTTTCGGCGATCTGGACGGAGTCTAGACTAGTCTGAGACCTTGTGACTGGAGCAATAGTCCTTTAAACTGGAGGAGGGAAATCCTTCTGGATTTGATTGATGATGGAATCAATTCTAAGGCTATCCCACCATTTAACTGAGAATTCCCTATTTAACAAGTTTCCTTTGATATCATAGTTCCACATGCTGATCCAGTGAATCCTGTACATGACTGTCATATGCAGGATGGCTGGGAACTACTCACCATGATAAGAAATTCGACATCTTGAACTGAAATTCTGTAAGGCATCCTGTAGGGATTCTAGAAAGATCTGGGGTACTGATCCAAACATTTCCCACCACTTAAGGAACCATGTGAGTATCGTACTGGAGAATTTCTTCTCAAACATTAAGAAACATGAATGATCAAAGTTCTTATTTTGGTAAAATAGTACTTTTTCAAAGGCGTCCATGTAGTCATAATAACTATAATGGAGTTTTGAGCCTGTAGGAGACTTGAGATTTTTAAGAGTCTTGAGCAAGGAGGGGTGTCGTCCCCATTCTCTGCTACTGACAAAACCTGTGATAATGAACTTATGGTAAAGGACAACTGAGGGGTCCGCTTTGTTCATAATGTTTTCTACACAAGCAGACTCTTGTTCAATGAGGATACTCTTGTAGTACTTGATGTTCTTTTCTGGGTGCTTTAGGAGGTAGTGCCATCCTTTGGCATAACTTCCACGGCAAGGGCTAGCGGATATTTTATATGAACTATGTGGGGTTCAATATAAGAGATATGCTGGACAAAGGTCTTCTTGACATAAGGAGACCTATTTCTTCTGGAGGGAGGTTGTGATAGTCTTTGGGACAGTATAGGGCCAAAGGGATCATCAACTGTATATGGGGTGATTTGCCTAGGGGCTGGGGAAGCTAAGGCTGAACTGTAACTGGGTTGGGTTGGCCTTTCGTAATTTGGTTTTGGGATGGTGGAAACCACATAACGATTGGAAACTGACACTGGGGAGGCTGGTACAATTTGGCCAGGGTTCTTTGCCTGACTAGTACTTCCTAGGGTTTGTTGTTTAGGCAACTTTGGGGGTACGGGTTTCTTTCCCGACATCTTGGTTTAGACTCTGCAAAAATTCACGAGTAAGGAAATCAGGGATACTGTTTTCAATTCCTTTTATGAATTCAATGTCAAAGTCAAAAACTGAAAGGATGGCTTGCCAATGTGCAAAAATCTGTTTTGATGCAATGTTTTGAATATCTTTTTCTAAAACATGTTTTGCAGATAAACAATCAATCCTTATTAAAAACCTTTGATTCAAAAGATCATTTTGAAATTTTGAAATGCATAGTACTATTGATAAAATTTCTTTTTTAATGGTACTATAATTTAACTGAGTGGGAGTCCAGATTCCTGAATGGAAACAGACTATCTGTTCTGAAGAATTAGGACAAACACGCTGGAGAAGAATGCCACTATAACCTATGTTAGAGGCATCTGTCTGGACAATCATGAAGGAATTGATTAAGGGGATTCCTAAACAGGGGAATGTCTTGACATATTTTTTGATGTTCTGAACAACTAGGGTATGAATTGGAGTCCAAGGAGGGGGATTAGTTTGAAGTCTATCAAAAAGAGGTTTGCATTGCTGCTTGAGGTTTTGATAGAATTCAGAAACATAATTGAGAGATCCTAGAAATCTCTGGAGTTGGGTTTTATCTAAGATTTCATCTGGAAACTTATTAGCAAATTAGATGGCTCTGTCTATGGGTTTAATGACACCATGTCTTATATCAAGGCCTAAGAACTGCACACTGGTTTGGAAAAGTTTGATCTTGGGAGATGAAACAACAAGACCATTGTGCTTAACTGTCTGGAGAAAAGCCCGCAAGTGCTTCCAATGTTGATTCAAGGATTCTGAAAAGATAAGTACATCATCAATGTACACAATAGCATGATTGGAGAATGGATTAAAAATCTCATTCATGATATTTTGAAATTCAGAAGGTGCATTTTTAAGACCAAAGGGCATTACATTTCACTCATAATGACCAAAGGGTGTGGTAAAGGCTGTTTTGTACCTATCAGCCTCTCTGATTTGTATCTGCCAAAAACCACTCTTCATGTCGAACTTACTAAAAACCATTGCTTTACTAAGTCCGTTGACTAAGTCTCTCTTGTTTGGAATTGTGTACCTTACCCATTCTAGGACTTTGTTAAAAGGCTTGTAATTAATGACTAACCGGGGTACACCTTTCTCAATCTCAGCATTTTTTTGGACATAAAAGGTTGGACAAGACCATGGTGACCTGGAATTCCTGATGATTTTTTTCTTAAGGAGATCCTCTATCTCAGCTTTACAAACATCCATAAGTTCCTAGTTCATTTGGATGGGTTGAGCTTTGGTTGGGATATCCTTTTCATGAAAATCTTTGATATATGGGAGAGCTACCTCGTGTCTTTTTCTATACCAAAAAGCTGTGGGTAAATCAGAGCAGACTTCCTGCTTGAGTTTTTCTTCAAACTCTCTGATTTGGTCTTGGATGTCTTTACAAGCTAGTTAGTCCTCAACTTTCCTGTATCTTAGATCATCCTTAAGATACTTAAGGTGTTTAGTCTTGGCACTGATAAGGTTAAGGGTCTTAGAAACTGAGACTTCCTGAAGGCTGCTGATGTCTTTAGGTTCAGGGTTTCTAAGGAACTTAAACTTAACTAGTTTGCCAAAAGGGTGTGTAGTGATCCCTTCACTACCTGTGATGAAAGGATATAACAGACACATAAATGGGTTTCCTAGGATGACCCTATTTGTCATATTTTTAACTAGGACAAATGTGGTTTTGAAACATGTGTTGTCTTGGCACACATGTGCTTTTGGGATTTTGAATTCAATCTGCATTTTTCCGCCACTTGCGAATGTCAATCTCTCCTTGGTTTTCTTGTAAAACTTGGAGGGAATGATTCCTTCTTGAATTTAGTTAAGATCAACACTTGAGTCTATCAAGGCTATAACTTCAAATTCAAAATCTTTACTAATAACAATCCTGACTTTAGAATGCCATTTTTGAAAGTTAATCTTACTGATGGTTTCTAGGAAATTGTTTTTTGGTTGTTCCTCTTCTTGAACCATATTGGCTGTAGGGTTAACTGTCTCATTTTCTTCATCTGAAGGGTTCTGAATCGAGGGTCCTTCCTCATTACCTTGATGAGAAGTGTTTTCTAAGTTTTTAACTCTATTGTCAAGGAGGGTATTGTCAACCTTAAGAATGGTCAGTTCCTGCTTAAGGGTTCTAACCTCAGACTTGGTTTCCTTGATTTCTTTTTGAAGGTCGTTGACAGTAACTTCCTTCTTAGACCTGGAAAACCTATCGTAGATTTTCTCTAAGTCCACCTTGGGTTGTCTAATCCTTGGTTCGGTTGTACTGGTTTCCCTAACTAAGGTTGCATGGAAAGTAGTAAGCTTCTGGGCTTTGACTACTAGGTTCTCAATCTGTTCTATGAGATCTAGGAGTAATTCTTCTTGCTTGCTAAACATGTTAACCTGAGTGGTTTTACTAGGCGAAGGGGTGACTAGTTCCTTCTTCACTAGTTGTTCTTGAAGTTCCTCAAGCTTCTGTTTGACTATTTCTAAGGCTGTGACATCCTTAGATCTAAGGCTGGTATGCCTAACTGTGGGTAATTTGACTAAAGGTTTTTCTAGGGCTTGGATGGGTTTACTAGGGTTTCTAGGCTGGAGGAAAACCTTTTTTTCCATCTTTTCTTCTACACTATCAAGCTGTTTTCCAATTACACCTAAACACTGGTTGGTGTAATTGTTCTGCTCAATCACCTTCTTAACAAGTTTCTCTTCTCCTGAAAGGATCCTGAAAGGGGTGGCTAAGACATCTTGTCATTTATACTTAAAGATGATGGCATCCTAGGGTGGGTGACTGGACTAGACAACTTCCTTAGTGTCTTCTTTGGTCCAGTTAGTTTTGGTGATAACACAAGACTTTTTGTGCCATTCAAAATGGTTCTCAAAATATTCAAAGAAAGAGATATTACTGGATATCTCTTTCATGAATTCTTGCCATTTTGCCAAAACTTCTTTCTTTTGTTCAAGAGTAAGGTTTTTTCTATAGGCTCTTTTGACTCTGTTTCTTTCAGAATCAAATTCCTTTTCTAGGACTACTAGGTCTGAGGTGAAGTCTTTCTTTAAAATCATAATCTCATGATCAACTGGGGGTTCCTGATCCTCATACTGGTATGAGTCCTCCATATCAGTCTTTGATGCGAATGGTGTCTTTCTACTGTTGTCGTCTTCCTGATTAAGAACAGATTCATGTCTTGCTGTGTAACAAGGGGTACTAACCTGGGATTTGGTCTTTACACCTTGGAGTTCTACTTCTAAGTCTCGTCTAGATCTTGGGTATGGTGCAAGGGGTTTAGAGGAGCTGGCTTGGGATGCAGGTTTATCTCTTAAGAGGAGAGGTGGCTGCCTACTGGGTAGAGGAGATCGGCGGAGATCTATTGGGGATCTAGGCCTATACTCGTCTAATAGGGTTCTAAACCTAGACTGGTCAAAGTTAAGCCTAACAGTACCATCTGCTAGCTTCTGGACAAAATCTAAGTCTAGATTCTGGTCTAAGTTTTGGATCTGTAGAGGATAATTCTCATTCTCTAAAGTCCAACTGGGAGGGAAGTCAACTTCATCCCATTTAGGGTTCTGGGTACCTGAATCTTAACATTAACATCGGTCTGTATAAGGAGTGTTTCTCCTACTTTTCTTTTATCAAGGGCTCCAACGTTTAGGTTGGTTCTACAACACTTATAATAAACTCTGTAAGTCCATAGGAAAATTTGAGTAACCCACAAAAGCATCAGGAAAATGCTTCAAGTGTGGTAAGAAAGGTCATTTCAGCAAAGAGTGTAGATCAAAGGCCAAATCCCTTATTAACACTTTAGTTAGTGACCAAACCAGTAAAGATGAGATCTTTAAGCTCCTTGAACTTGATCACACAGAAAGTGAGTCAACCAGCAGTTCTAGTGACCATGAGATCCACCAGCTAAACAAATCCTCAGATTCTGAACCTTCTATGGACTTAGAATCCTCTAGTTGCCCAGGAATTAATTTTGGATATAAAGATAGTTGTTGTAGGAACAAGACTATCATTATCCTCAGCAAACAGGTTAGTGTGCTTAGCAAGCAAGAAGAATTACTCCTAGATCTCATAGAACAGATCGAGGACTCAGTAGTCAAAGCCCAGAAGCTTAGTGCTTACCATGCAACCTAAGTTAAGGGAACCAGTAGACCCAAACCAAGGTTTCGTGAACCAAAAGTAGACCTAGAAAAAATCCATGATAGGTTTTCCAAGTCTGAAAAGGAAGAACCTTCATTACAAAACATATATATATATATATATATATAAAAAGCTTAGAGAAAATTCAATTATATTATATAATTGAAGTTCAATTTTACGTCATATGTCATAAATTATTTATTTTTAGAGACAGTTTTATTTTGAAGTCAAATGTGGGACTACATCATAAATATTCATCCAAATCAGTTACTGCATAAAAAGTCAAAGGCCTTGTAGCTGAATTGACACCTCCCCATATAAAAAGTACTTAGGGGTCTAGGGGGGAAGAGTTCGGACTGCGGGGTTAGCAGCATGTTGTAATTATCTCTAAAAAAAAAAGTTATTGCATAAAAAAACCAATGAGTCTAAAATTAATGAACATAAAAAAAAAAATAGACAATTTACATTTTCTACCTAATAATATTCTTACAAGACTTTTTAAAGAGTTAAAATATTTATATATATAAATAACTATCAATAATATTTAAATTATATATGTAAGAATTATACTATGCATCTTAATGTATATTTTTTAAATATATCCATGTATATGCATAGGGTTACAAACTAGTTTATATAAAAAAAATAAAAAATAAAAACTTTCACCTACTCCTTTTAAGACAACACTCATATTGATTAGTGCCCCATTTTTTTTTTGTTAAATCATTGTCTTAAGTTGTTGAGGATGACTCATTCAAAAAAAGTTGCTAAGGATGTTATTGCTGATGTCTCATTTTAGTGATTAATTTTTTTTTTAAATTTGATAATACATTGGGGGAGAAATAATTTATTAAACTATGATTCTCCTAATAAAAAAAGTAGACTATATTATTAAGTTTCAAAGCTCTTTACAAGTAGTTAAGTACTCGAGATAACTAAGTTCATGAATGATGGTAATAGTTTTCTTATCATGTTCTCTAGACATTATGCTTATTCTAATAGTAACCATCTGCATATTAACATATAAGACACGATTTATCTTCTTTCTCATTATCTTTATATTAAATTATAATAAAATTGCGTTGCATGAAATAAAAATAAATGTACATTTATTAAATAAAACCAATTTCAATGGAAAATATATATTAAATTATAATATAACATAATAATTAATATCTCTGTAATTAAAATTGTTTATTTCGTGAGCTAAACTATTTTCTTCTCAAATTGCTATATTTATACAGTGACGGCTCTAAGAATTTACTTCAGATGGGTCATTAAGAAACTTAATGTAAATAAAATTTAATAAAAAAAAGAACTTAAATATATCAAGTTATTGATAAGAAATTAAAATATATATATATATTCACAAATACATAAAGTTTTACAATTTCTTTCTACAAGTTTTCGTATTTTGAAATTGTTACATGATAGTTCATTATCAATTGTCATTATCTATTTTCAATATAGGTAGGTGTGATCATTTTATTTTGCTAAATTTGTATAACATTTTTGTAAGGATGCAATTTGAGTCTCTAGCCCAAAGGATGAATGAACTTAGGCCCAAAAAACCCAATACAATGAATTTGTAGAGGGTGGGTTGGAAAACTGGGTTTTAGTGAATCAAACAACAATCAAAATGTATCCAAATGACAAGAAAATGAAGATAGACTGGTTTAATCTAAAGAAAATTGTCTTCGTCACAGTCTGAGGAGATCAGTTCTGATATATTTCTCTCAAGTATGATTACAAATTCAACTATTGATTGCTACAGTGTTTTTCTCTTCATTTCTAGATCTCATTCCCTCAGGGTATCTCTTCTATTTTATACTATCTTCCCCTTTCATCCCCACCTTCCACGTGCAGATCAGATTGTTGATATTGATCCTTATCCCATCAGCATCTTCCTGAAGTCTTTGGACAATAGCTGTAAGGCTGAAAGTTACTGTTCAGGTATCACTTCCTCAAAAATGTGGTTAAAGAGTTAGCTGCAGAGCATTCAATACGATAGTAGCAGCTTTCTCAGGAGATATTTCATAGCCCCCCCTTGTCCTGTTCCTTCCTGATACTTATCCTCATCCATGGAATGATCTAGAATACTACCCCTGATGGCAAACTATACCCTCTGACCTCGGCCTTGCTCAGCTGAGGAAAGATTCCTCCTCGGACCACTCTTCCAGATGGTTTTAATCAGATTTCACTTCTTTACTTACTAACACTGGTCCTTATGAAAGTGTTTACTCGTCCTCGGATTGGTTAACATCCTCGGATTGGGCCCATGGCCTAATATACACATAGATTTGGACTCCTGGGCCTATTACCCCTACAATTTTTATTTTTATGCATTTTTCATTGTTTTTATAAAAAAATTTTGAACTAATTAACAAAACTCAATTTACTAGTAATGTATTAACACACTCATTCATGTATAAATAATACACTAAGTATCTACTTAACCAATAAAAAACTTGAACATTCCTTACTTTACTAATTTTTTTTCTTGAATCACTAACTTTATAACTAAAAGTTTTAGGATGTTTTGATGTATGTTTTTGTTTGGTTTTGGACTAGACTAATCTGCGATTAGGGTGTGAAATAATATTTTTAAAATTATTTTGAATTAATAAAAAATATTTTATATATATATATAATGTTATTTTTTTCCCGGGGGGTTCATTTGAACCCCTTGATAAAGTATGATATTTAATAATATAATCTATTACCAATATATGTATATTGTAAGGACACAGATTTGATTTCTAAGCCCAAACGATGAATGGGCTAGCTCAAAAGGTCCAAAAATAATAAATTTGTAGAGAGTAAGTAGAAAAAACTAGACTAGAATGAATCAGACAATCAATAGGATAAGTTTAGATGATAAGGAGAATAAAATAGACAAGTTTAACTTCAAAAAGTAGTCCTTGGCTAAGATCCGAGGAGATCAGTTTTGGTATATATTGTTCTAACTTGATTACACGTTTGGTTCTTTGTGGCTATAGTGTTTCTTTCTTGATTTTTCGATCCCCCTTCTTTTTGGGTATCCTCCTCCATTTATACTCCTCTTTTATCTCCTCCTTGCCTTCTACGTGCAGTCTAGGTGGTTGGTGTTGATACTTGTCCCATCCCCCTTTTTCTGAAGTCTTTATGTAGTAGCTGTAAGACTGAAATTCATTGTTCAGATATCACCTCCACATTAATGCGGCCAGAAGATTAGTTGCAGAGCATTCAATGTGGTGGTAGCAGCTTTACCCTTTGATATTTTAGGATCTTCCCCTACTGTACATTTCAGCAATGCTTATTTGCTCCAACAGAACCTTCTGAGGTGTTCTCCTATGTGGTAGATCACCAAAAAATACCTCGGCTTGGTCATCCGAGGTGACACCCATCATCGGCACTATCTCCTTGGTTACTGCATTCAATAGTAACTTCCTTATCTACCAATGCAGACTTCCTTGACAGAGTTTACTTATTCTCGGACAAACCTCAGTACTCAGCTTGGGTTTTAGGCCCAACACGTCCATGGGTAAGGAATTCCTAGCCTAACACTCCTACATATATATAATATTTATTTAAAGAGATACATAAGGATAATATTATTGTAAAATGACTTCATTTCTTTCGTTCTTATATTCCTCTTAAACAATGTTATAATTTATTTAATTATAAAAAATTTTACTCCTTGATATTCCCTTATTATTTAGTATTCTATTCATTAAATTGCTTTATGAACTTCAAAACCAACCCTAGAAGTTAAGTTGGACCAATAAAATCCTTCATGTCTTTCAACAATGACTTGCCATGCACGTAAATGAAGAAAAGATTAAAAGAAATTAGTATATTTTCATTTAAGAAACATATCTGCATAAGTTCTTTAACATAGTCTTCTCAAAGAAAATGATAAAAAAAAAAGAGAGAAAAAAGAGAGAAAGAAGATGTCTTTAACGATGTCAAGTAGTCAAGTAGCATGGTATTTGACCCTTATGTGTCATTTGGTACGGGAGAATCCACATTACTCTTGACATTCAAATTCCCAAGAATGTGATTCCTTGTAATCTAGATGCCTAGGAATGTAATTATTTCTATGTTTGGTTTTATTGGAAATTTCTTAAGATTCCTAAGAATGTGAGATGCTAATATTTGGTTTATTCATAAAAATCCTAAATGAATTATTTATTTTTCTCATTCTATCCTTAGATTTGAATGTTAACTACCAAGTCCTTTAAAATAAATATTTCTCTAAATAAATAATGAAAAACAAAATATAAACTATTAATTATGACAAATTCATTAAAATTGTAGTCTAACATTTTAAAATAGCAAGTACAATACAAAAATAACTATTTAAATTCTCAAATGCTTTATTCTTAATAATAATTTTTAAAATAGCTTAATCCATAACAAAACAACCTGACAACGTTTAGGTATATAAGACAAGAGAAAAGATATTGATGGTTCATTTTATATTTTATCTTAATTGCTTAAATGATAAAGAAAAATGGTTAAAATTGTCAATTTATAAAAAATAAAATTTCTTTTAAGTTTGAGAATTTGGATATCCATATGTTTTAAAGGGAATCCACATTCCTATTGAGAGGAGTTTAAAAGAGGAATCCAGATTCCCTGGCATCTAATTTCTTGGCCTGATTTGTAACCAAATATGAGAATCTTTAAACATTCTTAGGAATCCTAAAACATTACCCCGTACCAAACGCTATATTATAGTTATGTTAAGATATATGTGGGAATTGTTAGAGATATATGTGATATAAATTGGCTAATCTTTTGACAAAACACACTTTACTTGTAATTGGGTAGATCTAGGATGGGTATAGTACTTCAAGAAACAAGTGTTCAAGTTTAGTATTGAAACCATGTAAGTCTGACCAAGAAACAAGAGAAGAAGTGTTGTTCATTAAAACTCGATAGATATCTTGACAAAATCATTTCTATTGAGGTTTAATGTTGAAATACAACAGAAGCTTAACAGAAGCTGTATCTGTCAAAAATTACGAAATTATAATTTTCAGATCTGATCTCACGCATATCTATGAGTATTTGTGTAGGGTTTCTTTTCTCATAACCCTAGACATGTATAAGAATTATTTTGAGGACCGTCACAAGTGATGCAAAGTGATGCAATGGTTGTTGCAATTATTGTTACACGCATATTGTGACCGGAGACATTTTTGTCCTAGTTCATCATATTCTTTGTAGAAACTACTGCGTCTTTACGTCAAGGGTTTTGTAATAAAAAAACTTCATAATCTTCATTGTTGGATGAACTGAAAAACTTTGCAGCCAACATCTTCCTTAAGTTAGTGTGTTAGTCACGTATTGGGATCCGTGCATCATTGGTTAGTCACGTACTGCCATGCATTGAAATGAGAGATTGCCGCTACATCACAAGTCCAATTAAGTATTGGGGTAAGGGTTCAATTGTAGGTTGGTATTAGGTACTAAAATTCATTTTACTTATAACCGCTTATTTTGATAATAGTGGATTCTCAAGAGTGGTGACCTTAAATTCTCCCGGTGAGGTTTTGCCTCGGTAGTTTTTCCCATTCTTAAAAAAATCACCTATGTCAAATTTATTTTCTGCTACATTTATCTTAGTTGGTGATTTGTTTGTGCTATCACGTTATTGCATGTTAAATTGACTTAATTAATTTACTTGGGTAATTAATTAATTATTATGTCAAAAAGGGTCAATACATTTTTTGGTCTATCAAGTGGTATCAGAGCAGGCACAATCTGATTAGGATTAATCTTTTCTGTGTGATTCATTGACCCTTGTTATCATGGCTACAAGCGGCATGAAAAGATCTTTTATTCCAAATACATCTTGCTTTTCTAATCTCTATGTGATTAAGTATTCCAAAAAATGAAAGTCTAAAAGTTATTTGAAAGCTATCTTGAAGATTGTTGAAAAAGGTCTTAATGTAACAAGGAAGAAACTAGACTGTCTTCAAATGAAAATGTGCAAAGGAGTTCATCTGAGAAGGGTAAAAATTAAAGGTGTTGTACATAAATGGCAGATGAGAGAGAAAACCATTCCTACTAATTTGTTGAGCAAGCACGAAGTGTGTTTTATGATGAAGTCTGTGTTTAAAGTAATAGACATATGTTTGTGATAACCGATCTCTCTTTAAGGTTTTTGAGTCTAAGAAAGGTGGAAATGTCACCTTCAATGATGGGAGCATATTACAAATCAAAGGGAAGGGAACCATCTCTCTACCTAGATTGCCAGACATTACAAATGTGTTGTATGTAGAAGGTCTGAGAGTGAACTTGCTGAGCATAAGTCAGATATGTGATCAAGACTTCATGGTACTGTTCTCAAAAGGGAAATGTCTCGTTTTGAATGAGTCTGGAAAAAACCTCTTAAGCGGAGTCCGCACTCTGAATAACTGCTATGGATTGGTACCTGATGCTGATATTGTGTGCAATAGAATTCATTTGTCAAATGAAGACTTATGGCACCAAAAGATGGGACATGCTAGTTACAAACATCTGTCAATTGTATCTAAGCATAAATCAGTGTTGGGAATACCAAAGCTCATCAGGGTTAGCAATGTTGTGTATGGACCATGTCAACTTGGAAAACAAACGAAAGCAAAATATCCAGGCACTCAGATATCAGCTACATCTAGACCTTTGGAGCTACTACATTTAGATCTCATAGGTCTAACCAGAACCGAATCTCTTGGAGGAAAGAGATACATCATGGTTGTAATAAATTATTTCACTAGGTACACTTGGGTCATTCTTCTAAGATCCAAGTCAAATGCTCCTGAGAATATTGAAGCTTTGTGTACAAGACTGCTAAATGAGAAGAACATGAAGATTGATTGAATTCGCAGTGATCATGGTAAAGAATTCAAGAACTCATACATGGAATCTTTCTGCACTAGATTTGGTATATCTCAAGAATTCTCAGCTCCTTTTACTCCTCAGCAAAATAGTGTAGTAGAAAGAAAGAACAAAGTCATTTAGGAGATGGCTAGAGCCATGTTACACAATAAAGATGTGGCCAAAAATTTACGAGGAGAAGCAGTCAACACCGCATGTCATACAATTAACAAAGTATATTCAGACTTGGCACAAAGAAGATTCCCTATGAATTATGGAAGAGAAGAAAGCCAAATGTGAAGTATTTCAAAATCTTTGGAAGTACTTGTTTCAATTTTAAGGATAGAAAGAATGTGGGAAAGTTTGACTCCCGAAGTGATGAAGGAATGTTTTTGGGATACTCCTTCACAAGCAAAGCTTATCGGGTGTACAACAAAAGAACCAAGAAGGTAATGGAAACTATCAATGTTGTTATTGATAAAGTTTCAGATTCTAGTTCTAAGAAAATTAGTGAGGAAATGCCTAAGGCAATTCTTCATTCAAGGCCTAAGGTTGTTCAAGAAGAAGTTTATCAAAAGCCCGTCTCTCTAAGTACTCCAAGTGTAGTAGAAGTCTCAGCAAATATTCCTACATCACCTAAGTCTGAATCTCATGAAGAGAAAGAACCTTCCTCAAGGATCAAACTGAATTACCCTCCTGAAATTATTGTGGGAAATATGAATGAATTTACACTAAGAAAGCGTACAGTTGATAAATGTGTTGCTAACTTTGTGTCTTATTCTTGCTATTTGTCACAGGTTGAACCCACCAAGGTTGAGGATGCTCTTCCAGATGAAAGCTGGGTTAAAGCCATGCATGATGAATTGCTCCAGTTTCAAAGAATGATGATTGGACCCTAGTACCTAGACCAGAAGGAGAGCACATCATTGGCACAAAGTGGATATTCCACAATAAAACTGATGAAGAGGGAAATGTGATCCGTAACAAGGCTCTTCTGGTGGCCCAAGGATACTCTCAAGTGGAAGGAGTGGATTTTGATGAATCATTTGCTCTTGTAGCTCGCATGGAATCCATCAGGGTTCTCCTAGTCCTGGCTTGTCACTTGAAGTGTTCAAACTTTACCAAATGGATGTGAAGACTGCATTCTTGAATGGGTTTCTTAAAGAAGATGTCTATATTGCTCAACTAAAGGGATTCATTGATCCACACTTTCTGGATCATGTGTTGTATCTCAAGAAGGCTCTCTATGGATTAAAGTAAGCACTCAGAGCTTGGTATGACCGGCTTACAGAATATCTGGTCTCACATGGCTTCACAAGAGGATAAGTAGATCAAACTTTTTTTTTTTTTTTTATCAAAAAGGAGAATGGTGAGTTGATAGTAACTTAAGTCTATGTTGATGATATCATCTTCGGGTCTAGAAATGATGAACTTGCTCAAAATTTTTCAAAGCTTAAGCAGATTGAGTTTGAGATGAGCATGATTGGAAAGTTGAATCACTTCCTTGGATTGTAGATTCGTCAACAAGAGTCAGGTATATTCATATTTCAATCTAAATATGCTAAAAATCTTGTGAAAAAGTTTGGATTGGAATCTGTTAGTCTTGTTAGAACCCTCATGAGCCCAAATGTTAAACTCACTATTGATTTGTTAGGCAAAAATGTTGATTCTTCTTTATATAGAAACATGATAGGTAGTCTCCTTTACCTTACTGCTAGTAGACCTGACATTAGTTACAGTGTAAGAGTGTGTGCTAGATATTAGGATAACCCCAAAGAGTCTCATATGATTGTTTTAAAAAGAATCATAAAAAATATGTCAAATCCACTGCCAATTTCGGAGTGTGGTATAGCAAGGACACCAATGATGTCTTAGCTGAGTATTTTGATGCAGACTGGGCTAGGAATGCTGATGATAGAAAAAGTACTTCGGGGGGTTGTTTTTATATGGGTAATAATTTTATCTCCTAGATGAGTAAGAAACAGAATTCCATCTCTTTATCCACTGTTAAGGCTGAATACATTGCTGCCGGTTGCTGTTGCACCTAACTTCTATAGATATAAAAACTCCTCATTGATTATGGTATTCGTCAAGAACATCTTACTGTTTATTGTGACAGTACCAGTACCATCAATATCTCTAAAAATCTTATTCAACATATAGAGATACGACACCACTTCATTTAGGAGCTTGTCGAAGATGGAACACTCACTCTTGAGTTCATCCATACTGATGATCAGAAGACCGATTTGTTCATTAAACCTCTTGATAGCAAACGGTTTGAATTTCTACGCCTAAACATTGGTGTAATCTCCATGGAGTGATCTCTCCTCTTTCTTCCTCTTTCTCATGCATTTTCATCTAGTTTTATGCTTTGTTTTGTTTAATATGTTTTTGTTTATTTGTTTTTAGTTTTGCTTTATTTTGATTTTCATAAAAATAAAGATAAAAATTTTGAAAAATCAGAAGAAAAAAAATACAAAAACAGTGTGTTTGTGTATATTAGTACTTGTGCACCGTAAATGGCCATTGAAACAAAACTTTCTAAACTCTGTATCTTTTGTAGCTTAAATGAGCATTTCAATGCACAACTAAGCAAGTGAGCTTTGTGGCTCGTGTCTATGATGAGTATGATTAAGTAATCTCTTATACTTAACATTCATATTACTATTTTTCATGAGAAGGACTAGAAAATCCTAAGAGAAAGACATAAATAACCATCTCACCACTAATGCCCGCCAATCATGTATAAAATCTGTGTGCTTCAGTATAGCAAAGCTGTGATTTTTTTGGCTTAACATAATTAGATATTTCTTCTTTCTCTCTTATATGCCCATGTATGATATGTTCAAAAAGAAAAATATGCAAAGAAATTTAAAAGCAAAAAGAATCAAAATGCTTTTAAATATGGTTGCAAACATGTTTTTAGAAGATGTGGGAGTTATAGGATGTACCTCGAAGATGATAGTCTCCATCAAGCAATAATGATTGTGTGTGAGTGTATTTGATTTTCTCATATCTTAAATTATTATAATATGAGACACTTATGCATTCTTGCTATATTTTTCATACACAACACGCAAATTCTTTACTACTTTTGATATATGTGCTGGTACAATGTGATTTGACCATCACAAAGAATATACATGTGTTAATATATGCTCACTAAACTGTCATAACTTGTTTTTAAAATATAAAATTGGTTAGCCTTGTTGTGTGTGTGTGTGTGTGTGTGTTTTGGGCGTATGAATGTTTTGCCTTTTTGTTGAGAGGTGTTTTAAGAGCTTAATATGTTGTTTGGATCTATGGTTGAGTAGCTTGCTTGTTGCATTCATCTTTTTGTATTTTTCCCTTATTTGAAAAACTCATTTTCTTCAAGCTCGACAGCTTCTCAACAGATCCTCAATAGATTCCCTTCTGTCGAACCCCTCTTTCTTCTTTTCTCAATAGATCTTATCGCAATCTCGATCTATCGAGGTTTCTGGATTTCTTTTCAATAGATGCTCGACAGCTTCTTCGATCCATCGAGTAACTTTCTGTCTGGCTGATAGATTCTCGACAGCTTCTCGATCCATCGAGGTATTTTTGCAGTCGATAGATCCTCGACAATACCTTGACAGAGTCACTTTTATCGATATTTAGTGCTCAACAGTTCTCGATAGCTCGTCAATCCATCGAGCTGCGATTTCTATTTATATCTTGAGCACGAAATCAAATTCATTTTTTCACTTCTCCCTTTCAACAGATTTTCTCCTCTCTCGCCCCAAACACTTCTCCATCTCTCAAATCTCTCTACTCACTTCATTTTCGGCATATATCAAGCTCAGATTACTTAGTATGTGTTCTAAATCCCTTCATTTTCATGCATTCATGCATTTTAGACCTAGGTTTTGGGGTTTTTGAAAATTTTTGGGATTTTTGAGATTTTTGTGAAATTTTTGAGTTGGGTTGTGTTGATTTGATTCTATATGCTCATGCATTGCATATTCCTTGCATTTTAACAATGTTTTATGCATTTATATGTGTGATTGATTATTGTGAAATATGTGCTGATAGGTTTGGATTGGGTTTTTACCCATGATGCATTTTAAATTTTGCACGTCACATGTTTATGCATATTTCATGCATATTTATCCTTTCATTCCTATATTTAGTTGTGATTGTGTTCTCTCTCTCTCGGATAGACTGCGCAATGGCACCTAAGCGCAAATCTACTCCAGGCCGGAAACCCTTTCAAGGTTTTGTTTCTTCTTCTTCTTCTGATCCTCTTCCCCCTCTTCACGTTCGGTTCCGTGATGAGAAGGCCCGTCAGGACTTCTTAGAGAACTTTCAGAAATGTGGCGTTCATCCGGAGTGTCATGTTGTTTCGTCAAACTTTTCCCACACTCCTCTACCTGGTGTCATTCGGACTCAGGGCTGGGATTCTCTTATGGAGGAACCCTTGATGTGTCCCATCGTGTTTATACAGGAGTTTTACTCTAATATACACAATATCGATACTTCTGTATCTCGATTTGCCACGACATTTTGAGGTACACATATTTTAGTTACCCCAGATATTATTCTGAGGCACTACATGTCCCGTGGGTATCGCATCCTAATTACCCTGGTTGTGAACGTCTTCGAACTGTGTCTAAAGATGAGCTTCTGTCTCACTTCTGTGAGACACCTTCCATATGTGGTAGGAAACAAAACACCCCATGCTTGGGCTTTGCAAAAGGCCTAAGATTCCTTAATATGGTGATGACATTTACTCTTACTCTACTGTCTCACTAAAACTCTATCATTGAGCCTCGTGCTCATTTTCTTTTGTCCCTCATTGAGGATCTTTCTATAGACTTCCCCTCTCACTTCATCACTTTTATCATTGATGTCTATTAGGCTTCGGCCACCCGTGATAAGTTCATCTTTCCTTCAGTTATCACGAGGATCCTTTGCCATTTTTCTATCCCTATTCTTGCTTCTCCTTCTTACACCACCATGAGTGCCATAGTTGCCAGTTTTGTTCTGCGAAGCGAGGCTCAGCTTTGACTGAAGCGGCCACGTGTGGAGTCTACCGGTCCTTCAGCTCCTACTGTTCCTTCCACCTTTGCTCCTTCTTCCTTGACTGGTGGTGTCACCCTCGAGACTATCATGGCACAGCTTTAGCGCATAAATGCTCACCTTAACACTCTCTCTGATGAATTGTGTTAGGTGAACATCCGTGTCAGTCGTATAGCACGACAACAGGCTCACCTTGGTGGCTTCGCCGCTTCTTTGTCTCCTTCTTTAGAGGCTTCGGCAAATGAGGATGCTGATGATGGTGATGATGCGAATGCTAGCTCTTCTAGTGATGATGAGATGATGACCTTTCGGTGACTTACCCATTTGTCATTCGTGACAAAAAGAGAGAGTAGTTTTGGGATGAGAATAGTCTTGCACTTAAGAGGGAGAGTTATCATAGGATTTTTTTGTTAGAGGGAGTGTCTATACATTTTAAGGGATGTAGTGAGGATTTTATATACTTTTCTTTTCTTACTTTTTAGTTTCATTGTCCTCTTGTACACCGGTCTTGTGACCATTTATTTATGACATACATTGTAATTTATTTCATATATATATATATATGATGATGGATGTTATTCTTCACCTATCTCTTCATGTGTTATTTCTTTCTCTCTTTATGCACATGTTTCTTTATGTATGCAATATTTATTTATGCTTCACACTAAGATGCCTTGATGAGTTTTGTTTAAAGTATTTCAAAAAGACTAGTTGTGAAAATCTATCATGTCATGAACTCTCTTCTTACAAAGTTTTTCAAGAGTTCGTGTTAGGGTTAGACTTGTTCTGTATTCCAATAAGTGGTTATGAGTTTAGTGATTTAAGACTTCTCACATGATTCATTTGTTTGTTGTGGTTCTGTCACGGATTGCCAAAGGGGGAGATTGTTAGGACATATATTGGAATTGTTAGAGACATATGTGATGTAAATTGGCTAATCCTTTAACAAAACATACTTTACTTGTAATTGGATAGATCTAGGATGTGTTTAGTGCTTGAAGAAACAAGTGTTCAAGTTTAGTATTGAAGCCATGTAAGTTTGACCAAGAAACAAGTGAAGAAATGTGTGGTGGGCTTTTTGTGCAACGTTGGGCTGGATCACTTCTTCCTGCCGTGCTAGGCCCAAAATATTCTGGATCAGAGAGTTGGGACTGGTCCAATTGCAACTCACCTTGGTCCGGCTTGTGCGCATGCCCCGTTTTGTCGCAATCTATATTATATGGTCGTGGCAGGTAGGCATTCTTAAGATGATTACAGTAGGCAAATATAACATAAATATCAAAGAGATTCGTTTACTGTACTTAAATAATGAGACATTGCAAAGAATACATATCCTAATGAAATGGCAACAAAGATGAATATAAAAGGAAAATAAATGCAAAAGGGAAGAGAGGAAATAATGGTAAACTTGTAAAACTGTTGGCCTGCCGCAATACGTTAAAAGGGTTTAAGCCAAGAAGGAGACAACATTCCTTCAATGCGAATAATTTCTTTAGAGAAGAGATTAATGGCTTTGAGGGAGTAGTCCTAAATGACTCGTACCCAAGTCAGTGACAATAGAGAGTGTGGGTTTGAGAGGAAGAGAGGAAAAACAACCTATTTTGGTACATGCCCGCCATCTAGTTCTCTTCATTTTTTTTATCTCAATTTCTTTTCTAAAATCTTTCTCCCTTCTCCCCTTTTTTTAGTTAGTATTATTCTTTCCCCAGTTTCCCTTACCTAGTTTTCCTTATGCACAGTGGATGTTCTTATATAGTGCCTGCTGTGGTTTGACTTCTGTCTTTTTACCCTCTAACTGCTTTTGTCTGGTGTGTGTGTCCTTGCCAACCATTACTGATTGGTCAGGTGCCCAGCCAGCGCCACTTACCTGCGCTGGCCGCGGTACACCACATCACCAGGCGAGAACAAAACATTTTGTTTGTTTGCTTGCTTGCCGTGGCATTCTTACTTGCCACGGTAAGGCGTTCTCTCTCTTCTTCCTTCATGGCATGCACCGAATGGTTCCAACTCAACTTTGCTATTTTTCGGGTGGCATGTCATCCCAGCAGGACACTCACTCAAAAATAGCCTAAGCAGGATCCTTAATAGGTTCTTCCTTCTCCCCTCTGCCAGACCATGCCCCCCTTACCTCTGACCCATGACCCACCTCTTCCCGTATTGGCTGGGTACAGGCTGGTGAGACCTGGGTCTTGCGCGTGCTCTGTTTTCACGTCCGTCCAAAATTTGCCCGTTGCTCATGCGTTTGCCGCGGCCTGAGCGTCTGTCTGCTTATCCTGCCGTTCACCTCTAACTTCTTATGGTGTGGGCTATTTCTCTAATTTCTTTACTGACTTGTCGTTTAGGGTCTGGGCTTTTGCCCGATTGTGGGCTTCAGCTCACTCACATCCTTCCGTGTTTCAATCATTGTGGCCTTGTTGTTGCTGCCTGTCGTACTGTTTTACCATTCATGTCACGGCAATGTCAATTCAAGACCATTGGGCTCTTTGGTCCTGCTGTTTGTTTTCTTTTCCAATGACTTAATAAGCCCATTGGGCCTTTTTGCCATGTCTGCTTGCGGGCTCCCGTGTCTCATTTACTTTTTTTTTTTTGCGTCCTTGGCCATTTCTAATTCCATGTTTTCCATGGGCCTTTACTAATTCGTTGGATTTCCTCGGCCCAACTACTCCATACTTCACCCTTAGAGCTCATAAATTTTCTTATGGCCCTATACTTGCTTTACTTTGGGCCTGCCGTAACAAGCGCGGCCCATTCTCACTTTTCTACATCCATAGCCCATGATTCGCCATTTCTCTCTTTCCGGGCCTTTTCAGATCCATTTACTTCTTTAAAATCCATTTATTTTCTTTATGGACCTACGATCCATTATTCCTGCCACTTAGGCTTAATGGGCTTTCTATCCACTTTCTAATTCTTTTCTGCTGATATTGCTGGGCTTCTTCTTCTTACTGGGCTCCCAAAAATGAGCCTCAACAAAGTGCTGTTCATTAAAGCTCGACAAATATCTCAACAGAATCATTTCTATCGAAGATTAATGTTGAAGCTCGACAGAAGCTGTATCTGTTGAGAATTATGAAATTAGAATTTCCAAATCTAATTTCATGCATATCTATGAGTATTTGTTTAAGGTTTTTTTTCTCACAACCCTAGACATATATAAGGATTATTTTAATTGCCATCACAAGTAATGCAAAGTGATGCAATTGTTGTTACACGCATATTGTGACTGGAGACATTCTTGCCCTAGTTCATCATATTCTTTGTAGAAGTTACTGCGTCTTTGTGCCAAGGGTTTTGTAACTAAAAAGCTTCTTGATCTTCATTATTGGATGAACTGAAGAACTTTGCAACCAACATCTTCCTCAAGTTGGTGTGTTAGTCACGTACTGGGAGCCGTGCATTAAAAGGAGAGATTGCCGTACATTACAAGTCCAATTGGATATTGGGGTAAGGGTTCAACTGTAGGTTGATATTAGGTATTGAGATTTCTTTTACTTATAACCACTTGTTTTGATAATAGTGGATTCTCGAGAGTGGTGACCTTAAATTCACCTGGTGGGGTTTTGCCTCAGTGGTTTTCCCCATTTGTAAACAAATCACCTGTGTCAAATTTATTTTATGCTGCATTTATCTTAGTTGGTGATTTTATTGTGCTACCACGCTATTACATGTTAAATTGACTTAATTAATTCACTTGGGCAATTAAATAATTAATTTTCCAAAAAGGATTAATACATTTTTGGCCTATCAAATTATAAAAGGTTTTTCGGAGAAAACTGTTCACTTGTTCCATCCTTCATGGTGATCCGTTCACTGAAACAAAGGCATATATTCCATGTGAATTGATTGGTCTATTAAGGCTCCTGCCCCACGCATGCAATGCATGATGCAGGACAGAATTTGCTTTTTAATTTTTGTAATTATTTAATTTTGGTATTTTTATGTTAGATTCGTTATTTTAGGTTTAGATTATTTATTTCCTTATTTTTAGGTGCATTTAATACTTTTTTATGTCAAATTTAGTTCATATTATGGTAAAATATTAACTAGGAGTTATTTTAAAATATATTTTATTGTCTGTCAAGTTTTATGAAGCTCTTAAATAGATTTTTCTCTGATGGATTCTAATTTATCTACGGTGCTTGTCATATTTGGATGTGCTGTAGTTAGCATGCATTTTGTTAAGTTGCAAGCTAATCTAATGTTATGTGGATTTCAGTAAAAAAAAAAAAATATTATGTGGATTGATTTTTTGGGGTGGGCATTCAAATTTTAGTTGGACTAGTCGAAGAGTCCAATGCAAGTGCCAAAAAAGTGCATTTGAGGGCCTTTTTCTCTCAAGCTGAAGAATCTTAGAATCTTAGAGGTACTTTTTTGTTTTTTTGAGAAAGGAATCCTAGAGGTATTTGCTTTGAAAATTTTAATATCCTTGTCCTAAGGTTATATTTGTTTCACTAAGAATAATTGTGGTTGTTGATCAAAATCAGAGCTTCATGCCAAAGAGAACTTAACCACCGCACACCTTTGATACAGTGGTCACCCCACAAATATAAATGCTTGTACGGTGTGGGGGACAAGGGCCGGGGTTCAAGTCTCCAAGTTGAAGTTTCACACACATATACACTTAAATTAGGCTAGAGTAGAATTTCTATTTTGTATAGAAAAAAAAAAAAAAAAAGAGAACTTAGGGTCTGTTTGGATACCTCTTATTGCTGAAAATAGAAAACTGAAACACTGTAGCAAAATAATTTTTAAATGTGTGAATATTGCCGTGAAACCCAGTTTTAAAGTTATTTTTGTTGAATAAAGTACTTGTGGGTCCCATGAACAGTGCCGGGACCTACAGAAAAACAACACAAACGCGCAAATGCGCAAACGCGCAACGCAGACGCTATCCAAACTCCACCTTAATATGCAAATTTCAAAAACCTCATATGTACACACACACACACACACACACACACATATATATATATATATATGCATGAGTTAAATGCAGCTATTCACAATAAATTATGGCGACAACTGCAAGTGTATATATATTCTAAACCATAAAATTCTGTAATCAGCATCATAATTGATAATTTGATATCAATTTACATTGGTCACCCTATTATGTTTATTATTATATAAACTAACAGATGGTGAACTCACTAATCTTACACTATAGTATTGATTGTAGAATTATTACAGTTTAGTATACAAATTGTAAATGTTTGGCACTTCGGGGTGTATTGTTATCCATTAATATGTTAATTTAGATATTTATTTATTTTTTTATACAAGATATAAATTCTACTTTTACTTAATTTAAGTGTATACGTGTGTGAGTCTCCCTTCTGGAGACTTGAATTTCGGTTTTTATCCCGTACACCCTACAAACATTTATACTTGTGGAGTGACCATTATGCCAAAGGTGCGCAATAGTATTTAGATATTTATTTGAACTATATGATGATGGTTATAATTTTATACCAATATTCAATAGCTATAATAATGGGTAGGAGAATTTAAACTCTAGTTCTTCTTAAGAAAGAGAACAATCAAAGTTACTGTATAATGCATTTGAAAAAGTGAAAAAAAAAAAAAAAGTAAAGTTTTGAAAAGCTATATATAAAAGTTAAAAGTTAAAAAAAAAAAAAAAAAAACTGATCCCTATCAATTATCTAAAAAGTTTTGGATGCAGAGAGAGATTCTACTATCCTTTATTTTGCTCTTTTGATAAGGTATTGATTTCCTATTACTTTTCTTGATTGGTCCACCACATGCTGTCGTTTCTTGCGTTTGTCTTCACACATGATTTTTTTTTTTGGATGAAAATGTTCACACGGGATTAAATATCCTTGTCCTAAGGCTACTTGATTGGTTGCCAAGAAAAGAATTCTTTTAGTTCTTCAGGCGTGGGAATAATATTAATCATGGGATTCACTATACTTCGTTTCGTCCAACTACCTTGGCAAAAAATTTTTCAAAGGAAAAAAAAAAAAGAAAAAAAAAGAAAAGAAAAGGAAAGTGATCAGAGATGGTTTAAAATAAAGTGGAAAACACATAAAAAGAAAAAAAAAAGAAAAGGACAGTGGTCAGAGATGGTTTAAACTAAAGTGGAAAACACATAAAAAAAAAAAAAAAAAAACCTCTTGTATCAGGTAAGTCAGGTGGTAAGGGGTAGCAGTGGCATGGTTATTGACCAGTTTTGGCCGGTTATTTAACTAGTTATTGGGATTTTTTCTAGACCAGACTAGTGGTCGGTTCTCGATTCAACCGGTTGGATCAGTTGGTTCGGTCTGATTTTAAACTATGAGTAGTAGGGGTTTAATTAGAGAAGACCAAGGTCCAAGGTAATTGGCTCAAGGGCCATTCTAGAGCCATGGGACACACTCCCAGCATAGTTGCTGAGCTTTGGAATTTAAAAGAGATGGGTTGATTCTTTGTTCCCATCTAGGGGTGTGCATAACTGGACCCTGGCCAACCCAACCGATCGACGCCGATGATACCAAACTGCAGATGGAGTTGACCGATTAAGCCAATGCCGGCAAATGGAGGGCAAAGCCCGTTCCAATATTGGTGCGATGTAATAGTTGGAACTCAAGTTCAAAACTGAGATGGAGCTGAATCGATCGATATATGTGTAATATATATATATATATATATATATATATATATAAATTGACTTATACGGCATCGTTTTAGTTAGCTTTTCTTTTTATTTTTTATTAACAAAACGGCATTGTTTCACTAAGTAAAGAAAAAAAAAAAAAAAACCATCAAAACGACACTATTTTTATGCTAGGTTTTCTCACCCATCCCAAGTATAAATTTATTTCTTTCTCTCACCCCTACCCTAAATCTCTCTCTCTCACCTCTTGGCTGGCTCTCATTGTCACGGACTCACCACCTCACCAGTCTCCACCTCGCTGCCGCCAGCCACTCCTCTCAATTCGTGGGCCGCTAGTAACTCCATCTCTCTCCTCTCGCCTTAAACTTCTTAAGATTCTATCTCTCTCTCTACATCTAAGTCCAACTGTGAACTATCCAAGCCCACTTCTTTTTTGAGATTGTTATAGTCTACACTCTACTCTACAGTCTACAGTCTACTAACTGCTAAGTGCTAATGTTTTATTTTGGGGTATTTTTCAGCATTTTGATTTTTGAGGTAATCCATAATCATTATTGGTCACTATTAATCATTTTGATAAGTCACTATTTAGCATTTTGATATATAATTAGCTTTTATATCAATATTAAAAAATATAATGAATTGATATTAATATATTATCTATATAATTAGCTTTTATTTTATATTTATATTGAGAATAATATTTATAATTTGGCTTGAAAGCTCTAAGTTTTTTTTAAATAGTTTTTTTATATAAATATTTTGAACTGACTAAACCAATTAAACCGACCGTAAAAAAATGCACTGCTATAGGTTAGAAAGCTGACCTTAGCGGTATGCATCAGTTCCAATTATGAGAAAACCGATCTCTATTGGTTTGGTGATAAATTTGGGAAAAAACCACATCAACCAAACTGTGCACACCCTTATATCCCATCTACATGATCTAGAGGCTATAGAAATAGAGTTGGACAAAAGCAGTGGTTTGTCTTTCAGTGCACATCTGAATCCCTTGGTGAATTTGCTTCCATTGTCGACGATTGCAGGGACCTACATAGAGGCCACTAAATGTGCTGATTCTTTAATTAGCTAGAGGGGAGTTAGATAGAAACAGGATTTTGTAACATGATATTCCTCCTGATGATGATGATTTGTTATTGCTTTATTTGGACTAATTAACTTGGCATGTATTATGTTTCTTTTGTTCAGATTAATTAGCTTTTAATGCAATCTCAATAATAATAATAATAATAATAATAACACATTTCAATTATCAAAATCGACATATTTAGTAAAACAATCTCTTTGTTTACAAAATTAAAATAAATGAGATTGATTTAAGAAGATGCTGAGTTAAATAATGATAGTTTATGGGGTTTATGAGTTGTGTTAGGTTCTAAACATTTAGCTATAAATGTTTAGGTTCTAAATACTTTATGTGTTGGCAAACCAAGTACATAAACTTGTCTAGGAATATATCTTAGTGTCAATAAAGTGTTTTAGATATTGCTCAAAGTGCTACAAGTCAAAATTCAAGAATGTATAAGCTGCAAAAAGCAATAGTGAAAAGCTAACTAGCTCGAGCGATCGAGAGAAAGATTCGATCAATTGAACCGTGAGCTTCAGAATTTTAATTCAGTCCAACAACACATTAAACGTTTAGGGTTTTAGTCCAAACTTACTTGGAATATAAGGAAAACCCTAAAGGACGTTTTTTTAAGTCTTGGAGAGCTACTCTTTTGAGATTTGAAAGGTTTTTGTATCTTCTACTTTTTCAAGCAGCTATTGGAGATCACTCTCATATTGCTAGTACCGGTGGAATAAAGTACATCCCAAGTTTTAGCTATCAAGCATACTGAAGATCAAATGCATGAACTAGAGGTTCATGTTGGAGCAGATCCACATCAAAGAAGTCTGAGGGGTTTAGAGCTAGGTTTGATAATCTTAGTTAAGTTTACTACAAATTCATATTCTTGACTATACACTTCTATTTGATATAACAGATTATTCTATTGAGATAGTTCCCTCCAGGTTTTTATCTTGAAACTGGATTGTTTTATTGGTTTTCCTAACTCATTATATCTTGTGTTATTTATATTTTCGGCTACATGATATGTGTGATGAATGTTAACCTAGATCTACATAATTTGTCTAAGTAAAAACTTTGCTACTAAATTAGGTTAAACAAACTGTGTTTTCAGGGGGTCTAAAAACTAACAAGTTGTTTTAATGATGTTATAAAAAAAGGGAGTAAAATTATGTTCATTGTGTTTCTTTGACAATGTATAAGTTCAAAGATCAGGCAAGAAGATATATTCGTCTAAATTGCATTGCCACCATGTGTATGTTTGAATTAGCTTTTCTCTCTAATTTTTTTTTAAAATTATTTACAGCTTTTTAAAGGTTTCATATTTTTTAATAAGTAGAATTGTACTTTTATCCACCTTCAATAAATAAGAAAAAAAATTAATCCAAATGAACATATGTAAGCTAGGTGAGCAGGCTTTCAGGCACATGGAAAATGAAAAGTTGATGGAGAACACTTACTTTTTTTAGCTAGAGTTGAGTGCGGGATCATATAACACAACATTTCTTATATTAGGGTCACATTTTTATATAATTGACATATGTTATGATAAAAAATACTTTACTTATAAACAAATAATATTATTAAAGATATGAAGATTACTTAAGAACCAATACAAGAAAAGTTGGAACAATTAAAATATAAATAAAACCCCAAATCTCAGGAAAGAAACCTAGGCTAATGTACCTAAATGGCAAAGAATTTTACCAAAAAAAAAAAAAAAAAAGGCAAAGAAAAGAAAACTCTAACCTATGACACACTTCACCAATTAGAATTCAGAACCATTATTTTGAACCAATCAAAATCTCTCCTCCTAAAACACACTTCCCCTTTCCCGCCCCCAACTACATAAAAAATAAATAAAATATTAACATTTTATATTTCCCAAGTAGAAACACCTAGAAATTAATTAATTAAAATACAAAAAAAAAAAACAATTATTAAGGCTATAATAAGCTGCCCCGCCGTACAACGTGAGCACGTGACACTGTTTGATTCCCATTGGTAATGGTTATCACCACAGCTATTGAGGTGTCACTGTTCTATTGGCTGGCCAAGCACGTTTGTACGATGATGTTGACATTTCACTTTAACTAAAAAGCTTTCTTTACCTATAGATATACATATAGATTTTTTCCTTAATTCTTTGGTTTCCTTAATCTTTGCTCAACTCTTTCTCAATTTTACCAAAACAAGATAAGAGTGAGAGATCAGAATATGTCTATTTTAATTTGTCCATGTTGAAACATTTTTGGCAATACAGTTTATTTTTATATTCTTTCTCTTTTGGGGTTTATGCTTTTTATCTTTGTTTTTGTGGGGGTAAAGAGAAGAACTTAGAAAAGAGAGAGAAAGACAAAAGATTAATGAATAAGGAAACGGGTTCTGTGGTCTGTGTCTAAAGAGATTGATGCATCTATAGATCCTCTTAGTGGCTACTCTCAGAAGTTAGAATCCTTCTAGGGTTTCTGAAAATTTTCCATTTTTGTTGCCACACTTGTTTTTGATATAACTGTGTTTTCTTCTCCTAAACTCTCACTGGGTCTCTGTGTTTCCAGCTCATTCTTTGAAAATTTGCCCTCTTTTCGCTCTAAATCTTTCTGGGTTTTTGTTTTCAACAAAAAATTTCGTCAAATTTTGGAACTTTCCATGTTATGTAGTTCTAAAATTTTCTTTGAGAATCTGGGTTGTTAATTAGTTTTCTTTGTGAATTCCAACAAACCTGTGTATTTCTTGAGCTGAAGCGTATAAGCATTTCTGAGATTTTCCACTCAAACTTGGTGAGATTTTAACTTATTTCATGTTGATCTTTCATTTGTTTTCTTCTCCAAATAGCAATTAGGGTTGAGTCAAATTAAAATGAAGCAGTTTTTTACCATTTTGTGATCATTTAGAACATCATGGTGAGAGGGAAGATTCAGATGAAGCGAATCGAGAACGCGACGAGCCGGCAAGTCACTTTCTCAAAGCGTCGAAATGGGTTGCTAAAGAAGGCCTACGAGCTCTCAGTTCTTTGTGATGCTGAAGTTGCTGTGATCATCTTTTCGCAGAAAGGCAGGCTCTATGAGTTTTCAAGCACTGAGTATGTGTTTCTTTCATCACCTAAATAAATTATATAATCATATATTACAATCCTTTTTTTTTTTTATAATGCTTCGCAGCGCGTAATTTAAGATTTTTGTGCATTAAGAACTGTTTTATGGTTTTGGTATGATTGCGTGAGGTGGCGACAAAGAGGTCTGGGAATTCAGCAAAAACACACTTTAGGTCTAGGAAATTGGAGTAGGTTTAGTGTACGAGGAACTTGGTCTTTCAGTGTTTGTTTCATAGTATGATATTGCTCTTTTAGTTCAGCAGTGTTTGTGTGTGTGTCTGAATCGAATCTAATCTAATCTAATTTTTTGATTAGATTTTACATATATGAAACCTTTTCGGATTTGCTTATTTCTTTTGAATTCGGTACATAGTAAAGTATGAGGGGAAACAACTTTAGTGATTTCCCTTCTGATATCTTACTCTTTTGTATACATTCATCTCTTTGAGTACCTTGAAATTTTCATAACTATATAAGTTCTTAGTGGCTTTGGTCTCTCCCTCTTTCTTCTTTATTTTCCTTTTCTGATTTTGTGCCTCTTTTAATTTCATCGTTACTGAATTTCTTCAAGTGCCTCTTTGAGTTCTCTAATCATAGCCTATTCCCCGTCAATTAGGGTTTGTTATACTTTCATTAGAAATAGGTATAGAAAGACAGTTTGATTTTGGAACTTGGGAGCCACCTTTGCCATTGGTCTTTCCGGGTCAACTAGTAATGTTTGCCTTTCCTATTCGACATAAGTTTTTTCCAAGAAAAATGTGTTCCTTTGAAATTTCAACCACACTAACATGAATTGGTATTATAGTACAATTTTCTCCTTTTCTTTTTTGATAAGTTGTTGGTTTTATTTTTTTATTTTTTGATGAGTTGTTGGTTTTATAGTACTTCGTGGTAGACAAGATTTAATGAGGCTTTTGTTATGATTGACACTTGTTGGTACTTTGTGAAGGATATTGTATGGGGACTATTATTTTTCAAATTTTTTTTTTTTTTACTTTGTTATGATGTAGAATTTCACTAAAAAAGGACCATTTCGACTCACCCCAAACCAAATATATACAACCCCACTTGTCAGATTTGTATGGGCTTACTGTAGCTTGTGTATCTTTTGTGTGTGTGTGTGTGTGTGTTCTGGTATTAAAATCTGGCCACATGCTCATTGTACGTGAGTAGCTAACTAGATATCTACATCAGGCAAGTAGTCCATCAAGTACTTATTTCTCTTACTTCTCTCCGAGTTGGTAGTTTCTAGGTGACGAAAAGATCAAATGAAAAAATAGAAATGAGAGCTGCAATATATAAGTATTTAAGAAGTTTGCGTGCACGTGCCCATTCGATCTACTGTTTAAGATGAGTCAAGAACTCAAGATATCATGTGATGAATTGTCCCCATCTAAATCTTTGGGGACCTAAGTTGCTTTGCATTAAAAATTAAAGTTTTTGGGAGTGTGGTAGTATGGTTTGATTTTCCCCCCAACTTGAGTGAGTGAAAGAACTAATGGGATTTATTCTGACTCTATTTGACAAGTAGGCTTGAAGAGTTGAAGTTAAACACCTTGCAGCAGGACTTGGTTAAGTAAACATCAATACTTAACTCTTTTTAAACTCTGAGGATCGCTATATGGTGCTGTAGTAGCACCCTTGAATGTTGTTAATAATTAGAATCTTGCAACCTAAATCTGGCACCCTTTGGTGCCTCCCTTGTGCTTCCTAGAGATTTGATGACTTTTTCTCCATAAAATATAGGATCTACAAATTGCTTAACTCTTTTGGACACCTACTACATATTGGCTGTTATATTTTCTCAATGAGTTTTAGTTCAAATGGTAACTTCTCTCAATTTAAGAGTAATAGAGAGTGCGGTCATAATGAGTTTAAGAAATTAAGACCAACCAAGTGTATATGTGACTTGCTAATGAAAAGAAAGCATTGGCTGGTATATTTGTGTGCAAATTTCTTTCTTTTTATAATGATGTTCCATGGTCAATACTAAGCCAAGAAAACAAAGTGGCTTCGAATGATTTGGAGTGATATGATCACTTATCTCATATGAGATGAAAGTCGATAGAGAGGAGTGAGCTGTAGCCAAGTTCGACAACCCTTGAAATAATTGGTCCTAGACAAGTCAACACAGTAGACGTCATAGACCAGTCAACATAGGACATAAAATCATATTAATTAGCTTGACTTTCCCAAATGATAATCAAACATTCTTGAGTTTTTAATCCACCAAACACAAGAAGAATGTGTTGTTTTCCCATGTTTTTAACCCTTGGCTTCCATTTCTTGAGCTCTCTCAAAATACATATAGTCATGTGTCCTAATTCAGTCCCTTCCACGTGAAACTCAAAATTCTAGTTTGATTGAAATTGAACTCTTTGTGTCTAGCAAAACAAATAAGTTGAGTATTGCAATTTGTTGAAATTCTTACCAAACTTGTAGCATGTGGGCTAATAGATGAATGATTCAAAATTCCATTGCTTTAATTTTTAGGCTATTCACAATATTCACCAAATAAGGATTAATAACCATCAAATTTGCCAATACCTTAAAAATCAAGGTTCTCATTCTCTTTCTTGATTGGCATTGGTAATCAACAAAGAACTTGGGGACAGAATCAAGACTTCCTACCAAAGTGAAATTCAATGGCATAAATTCCTTGCAACCATGTGATGTTGGAACCTGTAGGTTTTGGGCTCACCACTAAATTTGATTTGAATGACATCATCCACCAAATTCAGCAATTGCTTCTACTTCAGATGCTTTGGTAGAAGCAACCAAGTTGTTGCACTCATTATCCATCATGTCAAGCTAGACTAACACATGATAACTACAACTCTTCTACAAACTTAGTTCTACTAGAACTTTAGGCTGCTTGGTAATGAAAAGAAAAACTATCAAATATTTTATGAAACTCAACCAAACACTTGATTTGCATTTTATGGGTTGTAAGCCTATATGTACACTTGGTATACATAACCCTTTTGTATGGTTCCTTGGTTACACAAAGGACTTCTCCAACATATCTTCATCATCTTTGGAGTTCTCATCGTAGATTGTGGTGAACCCAAATCAACAAATGAAACTCTTTTGATGTGTTCACCCACATCTTCAGTGGCAAAATCCTCCTCCACAATGCATAGATTTGGACAACGGTTTTGAGGCTGATTTCCAACAGTTAAGGTGGCGAATTGCTCTGAAAGTACATCAAATTTCTCCTCCATCAGTTGAAAGTGCTCCTCTAGTTAGGCATCGCATGCAACCTCAATGTGTTCATACACGTCATCTACAACATCATGCTCTCTCCCAAGTGCTCCTCTTCCTGCCATGATAAGACTTGACCTTTCTTTGATACCAACTAATGCAGCGTAGTGTGGCCCTACTACCAATTGATGTAGCGTAGCCGTAGCATCTCTTTGATACCAATTGATGCAGTGTAGTGTGCCTCTTATGCTAATTGATGTAGCGTAAACGGGTAGAAGTGGAATCTATAATACACTAACTACAACCCTTCTACATTAATGATTCTATTTCTACGTGTATGTGCTACATCAATTGGTAACAAAGCCACACTATGCTAAATCAAATACAAATAGATGTGGGATGGTATTGTAGAATGGGTTGTAGCCAACTTCTACATATTGGGAAATAACCCTAGATTTCACTCGAAATCCTTGAACCAAGAAAATATATTCACAAAAATTTATATTGATAATCTAAATATTTTATAATAAGATTCTAATAATATATCATGGTGAGAAGGCTTTGCATCCTTAATTATATTAGAAATCCTTAACTAATCAACCTAGGAAATGCAATCATATTAATTAATTCAATGATTTGAATCTTTTGATATCAAAGTCAAATATTTATGAGTCTTAACAAGTGTTCAAAGTCGAACATGATGGGAATACTTTTTGTTTGTTTGTTTAGAGCCTTTTAAACTCAGATTGTTTAACCTAATTAATTAACTAAGTTGATATTTAGATTTATTATTCAGATTTAGGTTAAACACATACAATCATATCACATAGTGGCAGAAAAGTAAAAGAGATAAGCGATATGATTACCTAGCAAAACCAATGAAATCAACAGTTTCAAGGTAAAAAATCTGGGGAGAATTCAACTTAATCTATCCTTAAGGCAAACAAATTCACTATGATAGAATGAAAGTTTTACAATAGATTTTCTCCCTAAAATCTAAAACTACCTTTTGTAGTACTTACTCACACGACCATGTGCAGTTTTGAATTCATGGACTCTTCTATTTGAATTTGTTGAACACAAACACCCATGTTTGTGACTTAGAGATTCCACTTAAAGGTTTTTTATTACCGTTCAGTAGTTGATCTTTATGCAGCAACTTGTCTCCACCAGTTCTTGATAGTAGATCTAGCTTCTGGTAGATGCTTATTGAGTTAGAAGGCTACAGAATCCTCACAAATTTCATAGGAGTAACTCATAAGACTTCCAAGAACTACTGAAACGTATTTAGGGTTTTCCTTTTATACTACGTAGTGTAGGACTGAAATCCTAAACGTTTTCACGGGCTTTGGGCTTGATTTAAAATCTACAGAATATGACTTTCAATCGGTCGAGCTTCACAGATTTTGAATTCTTCATTCTGCAGCTTGGCTGTTCTTGAATCTTGACTTGAGCAAACTTGAGCAATGTCTAACACCTAATCTAGACATGTTTTTGTTCTTGGTTTGCCAACATACATAAATTTAGAATCTAAGCATTTATCCTAAATATTTAGAACTTAACACTTTTGCATGCATATCCTTATTATTTTGGGAGAAAAAGAAATATTTTATTGAAAAGGAATTTCGTTAATTTTTTATCTTTAAAGATTTTGATAATTATTTATTTGGAAACTTATAAATAAACATAAAATATGCTTATAAATAAATAAAATATACCTTAAAAAAATACTAAGTAGTTAATTAATTGTTGTAAGCAAAAACTCTATAATTGCTATTGAACATGCGTTGGGAGCCTTAAAAAGAATATGTTAAAGGTATTGGGTGAACAAACAATTCTTCTATTGCCTAAAACTAGCGCCTAAGAGAATCATTGATTTGCAGATCCCATTCAAATATTTTCTTTCTTAAAGAAAAAAAGGGGGAGAACTCGAAGAGGATTCTTCATAATAAGCAAAAAAGTTGGAAAGAGCATGATCAAGGCTTTATTCTAGCCTGTGTGGTTTTGATGGGATTAGATGGTATTAGTATGTGTTATTCTAATATAATTTTATAGATGTTATAAAAAAATCAAATAAGTAGGCATTTAATATATAGTACCCCCCCGCCCCCAATTTAAGCTATTTTTTCAATTAATATAATTAATAAAGAAGGGGACTTTGTTTAATATATACTTTATTACTTACATAGCCAAAAATATATAGCAAAATAATGAAAAGAACATTTAACATATAGTTTTTTTTCCCCAACTTTTAGCTATGTTTTCAATTAAAATAATTAATAAAGAAGGGATTTTGTTTAATATATTCTTTTATTACTTACATTATGAAAATTACTTATTGTCTCATATTAGTATAATTTATAATGATTTTATTTTTATTTATTAGTCTTATTTCAATGCATATATATATATATATATATATATATGGGATTTACTAATGTGTGCCCTTAGGGCATACAATTCTAAACAATTTTAGAAAACTTTTTATGAAAAAACGAAAAAATAATTTACTGTTTTGACAGTTTTTTCAATTCTCTATAAAATTTTATCCAAAATGAATGGTTAATGTGTGCCCATATATATATATATATATATATAGACAATAAGATCATTCAAAATACTATAGAAATCTTTAAAATGTTGATATTTAATATGAAAATTCACGTTTAGACCCTGTAATGGGTATCTACCAATTTATCAATGTCAAGTTCTATGTACTAAATTGATTTCAATTACTATATGAATAAAATAGTAAAACCAATCTCAACAAGAACAATCACACACAGAAGATGCGAAATTATTCGTAAAGTGAAAACCTAAGAAGAAAAGCACTCCGGAGCCTAGCCTAGCTCATCAAATCTACTATGTAGAAATTGCAATACAACCAAACTTGCAAGACCTACAATACATGTAATTTGCCTTGCATATAATCTCCTAGCTCTTGCTCTAATTGATCTTCGAGCCTTTGTCTTCATAATGATTCAAAGCTGTAAGTCGAGACACGTTGGTTGCCAAACCGATCTCTCGGTTACTTCAAGGTCACTTGAAGATTTCTGATGTCTCTGTGAGTTCAAGACTACACTCCAATAACATAAGTGATGATCTTGTATTTGGGGGATAAAATCTCCTCTTAAGGTATATGGTTGGAAGACAAATCTAGGTATATAGGGTTTTTCTTTAGGTTCCAGTAGCCGTTTTGCTTCTTTGGAGATTAGGGTTGATAAACGTTTATATATAAGCAGGGTTTTGGATAGATTTTGTCACAAAACTAACTCTTAAAGCAAATCTCAACTTTTCCCATAATAGGATTTTTGTCGAGACTCTACCGAGAGTTTCTGCCTAGATCTCGCATGACCGGGAATTTCAATATTGCTCAACAAAGATTGAACTTTGCTTGATTAAAACTTACTTTGATGCGCAATGAACCGAAGCTCAACTTTAGCCTTCATTACCCATTGTGGCAATACAAAATAAAACCCAATAATTACAAAAAAGATTTGTCTTGGAATTAGCCAACACCTAAAAATCCTAACAAATTCTCCATTGGGCAATTTCATGACAAAAAACCCCTAATACAGATTCAAGTACTAAAGCATAAGTTATGAAACACATACCAAACTAACTTATAGCTGGACTAGAGAGTAGAGACCGTGTTGATAAACTCTCACAAAGTACTTGTCTTTCCTGAAAACATTGAACAAAAACATTACACGCATCTAGTATAAAAACAATATCGATCAAGTAAATCACCATATATTAAAAATGAAAACCACAGACGTGACCATATATCTATGGTCATCATGCCTATAATGGGATTGACTATCTGAACATGTAAACAACAATTACCGCTTAGTGCAATGTATTTGGTAATTCAACTGACACCTCCTGGTTTCTCTAACAAAGATATCAGGATTAAAATATTAGAAAGGACAAGTAAGTCAAAGGGTCTCTTAAGGTTCATATGACAATAGCCATGACAATCATGAAATGCTTTAGCAACGTTGGCATTTCCAAATCTATTCTCATCAAAATGGGAGGTCATTGCCAATTTTCCATAGAATTTTTAGGAATGCAACCAAATACTTAAAAATATTTTCTTTTCTGAAAAATATTTTCACTTGAAATTATTTTTTGATCAAAAAATATTTTTCTGTCAAACCAAACATGCCTTATTTCATTATTTTTGTTTTGTTATCGCGAGTTAGGGGTGTCCATACCTGACTAGAGACCGACGAATTGATGAAATTGCCCAATGCTGACCTGTAGTGCGTTTGATCCAATGGAACGCAATCAAATACTTAAAAATATTTTCTCTTCTGAAAAATATTTTCACTTGAAATTATTTTACGATCAAAAAATATTTTTCTGTCAAACCAAACATGCCTATATATTTCATTATTTTTGTTTTGTTATCGCGAGTTAGGGGTGTTCATACCTGACTAGAGGCTGACGAATTGATGAAATTGCCCAATGCCGACCAGTAGCTCGCTTGATCCAATGCTCCAGTCAGTCGGTTGTGGTTCTCACCTCCAAGAACCAACGTCAGCGGGTCGAGTAATGGGTTTCCTTCTCCAAAACCCGAGCCACCCGACTTGGCTGACGATATACAAGAACTCCGGCCAGATCTCGCCAGATCAAGATTTGATCTGGTGAGATCCAGCTAGATTCGGTCAAATCCAAGTCAATTTTGGTGACTTTTTGCCCAAATTGGGTGAGTTCTAGCTGAATCTGGCGACCTCCACTGGTGAGTGAACTGATCGACATTCACTCGAGCCCAAAACTGACTCAAGCTGTTGATATTGGCTGTTGATTGTGGGTCTCTTTGCCTGCCACCCGATGTGAGCGGGTTGGGTTCGAGTTGAGTCCAAAACCGAACCGACCCAACCCATGAACATGCCTATCGTGAGTGTTCAAAACACTCCCAAGTATATGACTTTTCATCATTTGGTCTCTTGATAGTGAATGAACTTTAATTTACTGTATGAACGAAAAAATTTGAATATATATATTTTTTTCTGAACAAAAATTTTGGTTGCCCTAATAAATTCAAAACTTGTAGATTTTGTCAAGAGTATTTTAGTTGAATTGACACTTCTTGTATTTCTAATAGTGACATCCAAGATTCAAATCTCTTCTCCCCATTATAACTATCAAATTTATTTATTTTTTTAAAATAGGTTTCAATAAAATTATTCTTATCTATAAAAAAAAAAAAAATTGACAAGCTATTCCATCCTGCATTTCACATTCGTTTCTACTTATTATGGATGATGCAAGTGCTCAACCACAGTAATTTTGGATTAACTATAACTCAAATGGTTTGCTAACTTTTAAGGTCGTTAGTCATTACTGGTATAAATTGCAGATTTTTACCTTTTGCCTTTTCGTTTAAAAAACAAAAATTGGCAGAGTCATTCATAAATCATCGGAATATATGTAACAACGCAGATATGTAGGGGAGGGGATATCCAATCATCAAATAGTGATCTCAATTCTCAAGAACAGACTTTCAATTAAAATAATTTCATCAGTCTTAGCTATAGGGTCCACACAAGAACAAAGTGTGTTGCATCTGAAGCTATGCTACTCTGATGTTTGTTTCCTAATAGTCTACATGAAACTTACTTATTTTGTTTTGTCCTATAAGCTTCTCATCATTTGTCTTAACAAATAGAGCTTATAAGAGCATCAGCATCAGCATCAGCTGTTGCAAAAAAAGAAGAAGAAGCTATTTTCACACATCAAATCTTACTTTTACTACTTTAATATAGCATTTGATAAGAGCCTAAAGTAGTATTTATAAACTTCATAGTTTTCAGCTTACTCTGAGCTATTTGATTTCATGTCAAAATTTTATATTATAGTTATTGGTAAGTCTACTTTTTAATTTGGTCATCAAAATAAAAGGCTGTGAAACAAAAACATCTCCATAGTTCCTTTCAGTATTCTCTAGTTTTCTTCATATTCTGATAAACACTCCCCATATATTGGGGTATAGACATCGATTATAAGTGGAGATTGGAGAATATGTAAAATTTCTAATATCATAATAAACTATCACTTATTCTAAATAATAATAATAATAATAATAATAATAATAATAATAATAATAATAATAATTCTAACCTACACCACGTATATGTAGATTACATTTGTTTAATTTAGGCCTTGTACGCAAGATATCAACCTCTACAGTTCTTGCAGTCTGCAGTCTAAACTTTATGTTAATAATTTGGCTAGTAAGATGAAAGAAAAGAAAATTATGCTCTCTCTCTCTCTCTCTCTCTCTCTCTCTACTAATTTATGGAATTTCACTCATGTATTTTAAGAACTCATCTTGATTCTTGAGTCCATTTCCTTTCAATTTCTTACCTTTTTCTTCTTTAATAATTCAAACCTGTTAATTAAATTTTCCCCTGGAATTCTCTACTTGGTCTTTTATTCTTTACACATTTAAGAAGCTTATGCACTCTAATGAATGGAAAGGAAATGGTCTAATTGAAGACATTTTTGACTTTTGGTTGACATCATAAAATTCTACCACATAAGATTTCAGGACCTTACAATTTTACAATTCATTATATATATATATAATGAATATTAAATTATATTCTATATTTAATCCTTCATTAAAAAAATTTTGCATAATATTTTCTTTAAAATAGGAGAATAGATAGTTTCATATAGAAAAACAATCATAATAAATACCTATTAATAACTACTGTAATTAACAACTTTCATACTCAAAAAAAAATTAACAAGAGAAAAAATCATATTTTGTTGTACTTTTTCATGCATTGTATAGGATACTTTTTTAATGAGAATATAATACATGATGGTTAAGATTTTCAATTGTATGTAAAAGGAATTAAGAGTCCAAGTGTTTTCTTATTTACCATAGGTTGAAAAACGGGAATTGTGATTACACTAAATTTTTTTTTTTTTTTTTTTTGAGATGTCCTATTTTAAACACATCAGACCTGATTTTGCGTCAAATGATAGCAAGTCTATCCAAATATATATATATATATATATATATATATTTTCCTGTCCTGTCACAATTCATTTATTTTTGGATAAATTACTTTTTAAAGTTTTGGGTATTGTATTTCATTTAAATCTTAAACTTTTAAAATGTTTTATTTAAATCTCAAAGTTTTGAAAAACATTTGTTTCAAACCTTATAATTTTTTTTAATATGATAATTTGATAATTGGGAAAAGGGAGATTTGAATCCGGGATGTCTTTTTTAAAAATACCAAGAAATGTCAACCAGTTGAGCTACAAAGCTTTTGGCATAGATAAGTTTATTTAAATCTTAGAGTTTTGGACAAGTCTCATTTAAACCAGTTAGTCATGTAATGTTTAATCGTGTTAACTGTCAACATAAAAAAATGTGATAGAAGGTTTAAATGAAACCTTTTGAAATTTTAAGATGTAAATGAACCCGACCAAAAATTTTAAGATTTAAAAAGTGGTGTAAACTTATTTTTTTTGCCTTCCTTCTTAGTATGTGATAATACGTGTAAGGTTCATGCAGATTTCTATTTCCTTCTACAAAACAGTGAGAGCTTGAGGTATTTTCATTTAATTTGGTTTCTTGCCGTTCTTCTTGTTTATGCTTATACTTATGTATATGCATCTACTACTTTACCATGTGAAGTACTTGTTGTGAAAGACTTATAATTTTCCCCCTTATCTGTTCCTATTATTATTATTATTATTGAATTTCGTATTATAATTACATTTTAAGTATGTGGTGAAAGTGTTAAAAGTTGTTCAGAGCCAATGCAAAGGAAAAACTATATTAAAAAGCCCTAGTTTAGGGCAAGTGCCGATCAACATTCAGAGGAGGCCGATAGGCATTTGCATTTGCATTTCAAGGCGGATGGGCACTCACATATGTGTGCTTTTGTGGCATCTCCCACTCATTCCCATGAACAAGATTCAACTCTTAGGTATCCGCTCTGTTTGACATGACTTTAGGGGTTGCACGTAATTAGGATTGTTATGAGTTTAAGCTATGGGCAAAACAGTAATATTATTGTTTTCTTTTATATATAAATAATATTTTATGTATTAGAGTTGATTTATCAAACTTGAAACGCTTTCACCTTTGTCAATACGGTATTAGAGCACCCAATCCACCACTGCCGTAAACCCTCCGACAGCCACCCGTCACTATCGTTGCCACCGTCGAAAACCACAATAGTTGTCTCCAATCACCTCGCTAGCTCTCCGGCGACCTCGCTAACTCTCCGATAGGACTGACGATCTTTGGCGACGTCAATATAGTGGCTGGAGGAGCTGCCCAGTGCTAATGATTCTCTCTTGGGTCTCACGACACTAGATTGACGTTGCTTGACTGTGAGAGGCACGGTTTTACTCGCCCTCCTCCGATGAACCTTCCTAGCCCCTTCGCGCCGCCGCTGGAGTTTTCAACTGAGGGTTTCAACCATAGTTTGATTTTCTTCTTGTCTTCGATACATTCTAATTTATGTTTAGGTAGCCTTGGGTTGATTTGTTGGACTAGACTTTGTTGGTTGATGTTTAGTGGTGGATTGGGCATTTTTGGTGTTGGTATGGATTTGTTGCTGCCTTGTTTTTGGAATAGTTTGGTGTTGATTCTTTGATTGATGGGTTGCTGTTGGATTTGCTGACTGGTTGGAGTACATTGGTGTGGAGTTTGTGTCACTTCAGTCCAGCATATTTATTTATTTAGTGTTAGTTTGTTCTCAAGATTTGCTATTATGGAGTCCAATGATAGTGTTCAACCCCTAATTATTTCTTATCTCTTGATATGTTATCAATTACTTCCATTCGTCTTAATGGAAGTAATTATGCTTAGTGGGCCCAGGCAGTTGAAGTCTTTCTTCTTGGTAGAAAGAAGTTTGATTACATGATTAGTGAACCCCCTGTACTTACAGATCCTAAATTTGCTGATTGGAGAGCAAAGATGCACATATTAGGAGTTGCTTATGGAATAGCATGGAATCTAAGATCAGTTGTAGTTTAGTTTTCTTACCAACCGCTAAACTTGTTTGGAAACAGGCCAAGGAACTTTACTCTGGTGTTAACAATTTGAAGCGGTTTTATGATCTTCATCAAAATTATTTCTCCTTAAGTTTAAGTGATTTGTCTATGGAGGACTATTATAACAAGTTTAAGGGTCTATGTGAATAACTCAATATTTATCGGCCTATCTCCTCTGATGTTAATACTATGAAGAAACAATGAGATTCTATGCATGTTGCTTGCTTCCTCTCTGGATTGCCTAAAAGTTTGAATTTGGTAAAGTCACAAATTTTAGCTAGTCCAGACCTCCCTTCATTGAGTGAAGTTTTTGGTAGACTTCAACAGGCCACATTATCTGACTCTAGTACTGCCCCTTTCTCTTTTTCCAGTACTGATGCATTACCTTCTGGTGATAAATCTGCCTTTGCCACTTATATGGGGAGTAATAGAGGTGGTCATGGAGGTCGAGGTTGTGAGGGCCGAGGCCATGGAGGTCGTGACCACGGGGGCCGTGGTAATGAACAAGGGGGTCGTGGTAGAGGACGTGATCTTCGTAAGTGCACTTATTGTAATGGTGAGAATCATACAGTAGACTTTTGTTGGGAGTTGTATAGTAAACCCTCGGCTCACCAAGCTAGTTTTCAAGTTGAAGAACTGCCTTCACAGTCACTTCCACCAACATCCAGAGTAGTCTTTATTCCTGAGGAAGAGTACAATCGCCTCTGGTCTCTGCATTCCAACTCTGTTGGGTATGATTCTGCAGCTACTTTGGCTCAAAAAGGTACTTCTATTGCTTTTCTTGCCACTTAGGACCCTTGGGTCATTGACTCAGGTGCTACTGATCATATGACAGGTACCTCAGGTTTATTCTCTAACCTTGAGCAATCTAGTTGTCTTCCTAATGTTACATTGGCAGATGGCTCAGCCACTACAGTTTTTGGTTTGGGCATTGCAAATCTCAATCTTAATCTTTTGTCAATTAGTAAGCTTACTAAACTTTTGAATTGCGCTACCATTTTTTTATCCACTCCTTGTATCTTTCAAGATCCAAGACGGGGAAGATAATTGGTGGAGGGCATGAAGCCGGTGGACTTTATTACCTAGATCAGCGTGGTTCTTCCAGTTTAGTGGCTTCTCGTTTGTCTATCTTGCCTCTTCAGCATCATTGTTGCCTTTGTCATCCATCTCTGCAGAATTTGAAGTCGTTAGTCCTATCGTGTCGTCTGTAAGTTCGTTTAGACCCCTTAAACCCAACAGATTAACCTAGAGAATTAGCCAATTGATTAACTTAGGTAATTTAAACAAAACTAGGTTAATACAAATATATCAAAAACAATAAAGCAGCGGAAAATAATGAACACAAAGATCTGATGACCCAGGAAAATCAAACCAGTAAAAAACTTGGGGAGGATTTAACCTAGCTATCCTCAAGGTAAAACCGAATTCATTATGAAAGAATCGAAGTTTACATAATAAGACTTAGACCACTAACATCCTATTGCTACCCAGTGTAGGAAACTTACTACCACGACCACGTGACAGCTCCGAGATCCATGGACTCCTTCTTTCTTTGAATTCTTCAGCAAATCACAAGCGCACCTGCTTGTATATCTTTGAAACTCTTTGATTCTGCAACTGTATGATTTACCAAGCTCTTGACATGAATCTAGAGTTTGGAAAGCCTAAGTGTATGTGAAGGTAAACACCTCTAGATCTCACAATGAGATTCACAAACACAGCATTCAGAACTCTAAAAACGTGGCTTGAGTTTTCCCTTATATATCTAGGGCAAAACATAAAACCCTATACATTAAATGGGCTTGGGTTGAGTTGGGAATTTTCTGCAGAAAAACGTTCTGCACGATTTTCGATCGGTCGAGTCTAATTCTCGATTGATCGAGTCAGGCAGAATGTGAACAGTGAATTCTGCAGTCAACTCGATTCCAACTTTACATAAAAAGCCATACTTTGAGCAAGTCTAACACAAGACTTAAAGAATGTTTTGATCATGGTTTGCCAACATTACAAATTGAAGTTCTAATACATTAGTTCCTAATTCTTAGAACCTAACATCGTCAAATTGAGTCCTTACAACGTGAAGCATGTCAGTTAGGTAAACACCATAAGGTGCCTTTTGCTTCTAGGTGTGAAAGTCGTATTAGTAGTCCTTTTCATTTAGTTTATTCTGATATTTGGGGTCCAATAAACACTCTCTCATTGTTGGGTTTTAGATATTTTGTCATTTTGTTGATAATTATTCTAGAGTCACCTATATTTATCTTATGAAAGAAAGGTCCAAATTGTACTCACTTTTCAAATAATTTTATATAGAAATAAAGACTCAGTTTAATGCTTCACTTCGTATTTTTCGATCTGATAATGCTTGTGAATATTTTCATACATCTTTGTCTCAATTTTTTTGATGATCATGGTATAATTCACCAATCTTCATGCTCCCATACTCCATAACAAAATGGTGTTGCTGAACGCAAAATGCGTCATTTGTTAGAGGTCACTCATACCTTAATGTTTCATATGCATGTTTCCAAATCATATTATAGTGATGCTGTTCTTACTGTCTGTCACCTGATTAATTGTATGCCTTCCATTGTTCTAGGTGGTCAAATCCCTTATTTTGTGCTCTTTCTTGATGCACCTTTGTTTCATTTACCTCTTAAGATCTTTGGTTGTGTGCGCTATGTTCATGTCTTAGGTCCAGGGAGTGACAAACTTGATCCTAGATCCATTAAATGTGCTTTTCTTGGGTATTCTCGTACTCAAAAGGGATACCAATGTTAATCACCTACTCTTCATCGTCGTTTCATTAATGCTGATGTCACATTTGATGAATCTCAATCCTATTTCTCTCCTACGGTTGCCAGTGACAATTCTTCTCCTTGTCTTCCTTTCTTACCACCCGTGTCTCCTGCTGAATCTCCTTAGAAAGCACTCCAGGTGTATCGTCGTCGGTAGAAACCTACAACAAAGACTTCTTCCCCGCTTAGTGATTTGCCTCCTGATCTTGCCTTTCTTCCAATAGCTTTGTGCAAAGGTAAGCGTTCTTGTACCTCTCATCCTATCTCTCAGTTTGTCTCTTATGGTCACATGTCTTCATCTCTCCATGCTTTTACCACCTCCTTGAATTCTACTATTGTTCCTAAGTTTGGTTGGAAGTCTGCTATGGAGGCAGAACTGTCTACCTTGTTTGAAAATGCTACTTGGTCTTTAGTTACTCGTCCTCTAGGGAAAACTACTGTTGGTTGTCGTTGGATGTATATTGTGAAGTACTTGCCTAATGGTTTTATTGAGCGTTTGAAAGCTCGCTTGGTTGCCAAAGGCTATACCCAGACAGACGGTGTCGACTATGCTGAGACATTCTTGCATGTTGCTAAAATTTCTTATGTTTGGATTTTGATCTCCTTGGTTGCTAATTTGGGCTGGCCATTGTTTCAGTTAGATGTTAAAAATGCCTTCTTGAATGGCGATTTGAAGGAGGAGGTGTAAATGGAGCAACCACCTGGGTTTGTTGCTCAGGGGGAGTCTGGAAAAGTGTGTAGGTTGCATAAAGCCATCTATGATCTTAAATAATCTCCCAGAGCTTGGTTTAGTAAATTCAGTGAAGCAGTGTTAAAGTTTAGATTGCGATGTTACCACTCGGATCACTCTGTGTTTTCTCTTACCTCTACAAGAGGGAAGATTTTGTTGATAGTATATGTTGATATTATAATCACTAGTGATGACAAGAAGGGTATTGATGATTTGAAGAGATACCTTCAAAACTCCTTTTGAACTAAATATCTGGGTAAATTTCATTATTTCTTGGGTATTGAGGTAGCACGATTTAAAGAAGGCATCAATCTATCACAAAGGAAGTATGTGTTGGATATTTTGGAAGAAATTGGCTTGTTAGGATCTAAACTAGTGGAGAGTCTATGGATCCTAATGTCAAATTGTATGTAGATCAGGGTAGTTGTTATCTAATCTTGAGAGATATCGTCGTCTAGCTAGTAAACTGAATTATCTCACAATTACTCGCCCGGATATATCATTTGCAGTTAGTGTTTTGAGCCAGTATATGAAAGATCATCTTCTTCCACATTGGGAGGCAGTTATTCGGATTGTGAGGTATCTTAAAGCACATTCAGGCCATGGTCTTTTGTAAAAAGCTAATGATCACCTACGGTAGAAGCCTATACTGATGCTAATTGGGCTGAATCACCATTAGATAGAAAATCCACTACTGGGTATTGCACTTTTTTGGGAGGAAACTTGATTACTTGATGAAGTAAGAAACAGACTGTTGTTGCCAGGTCTAGTGTAAAGGCTAAGTATAGAGCCATGGCACACACATCATATGAGCTTATATGGATTAAGCATTTACTTGAGGAATTAAGATTTGTTATGAAGCTGCTTATGACTATGCATTGTGATAATCAAGCGGCAATTTACATTGCCGCCAATCCTGTGTTCCATGAGCGAACCAAGTGTATTGAAGTAGATTGTCATATTACTCGGGACAAAGTAGAAGATGGAGTAATTGCTACTCCATATGTTTCTACAAGAGTCCAAATTGCTGATATGTTTTCCAAAATTTTATGTAAGACTCGTTTGGGTTTATTATGTAACAAGCTAGGATTGTATGATATATACTCTCCAGCTTGAGGGAGAGTGTTATGAGTTTAATCTAGGGGCAAAACCTGGAATGCAATAATGTGGCATTTTGGCCAACGAACCCGCGTCCGCCGCCGCTGCATGTGCATCAGTTTGTGTCTTTTTTTTTTTTCCTCAGCCCGATACGCGCCGACTCGGCGCAGAGTTGGGCCGACGCGCACGAAATCGGGTGGATTCTCGCCGATTCGGGCCGAACCGGTCAATATCGGATGCAACCACCGATACAAGACGTACAGGCCGATTCAAGCCGAAATTCAAAAAAAAAAAAAAAAAGAAGGCAAAACGCACCGTTTGGGAAAAAATAACAAAACCCTGCTATCTCAGCTCTTACTTCTCACCGATTCACTCTCAATCTCATTCTCATCTTCAGCTCTCTCTCTCACTCTCTGGTCTCTGTGCTCCGCGGCTCCTCCTCCACGGCTTTCTGCCTTTGGCCTCTACTCTCTGTCAGATTAGTCTGTCTCCCCAGTCCCCTCTCTCACACTCACACAATCTCACTCTCAACTCACTCACAACCTCACCGACCCGACGACCCACTCTCAAGTCTCAACTCAACTCAAGTCTCAAGCTCAGGTATCAAAACTCATTAATTATTATACTCTTATGCTCATTAATCATTATACTCTCACAGGCATTGAGTCACTGACTATTACTCAATGTGTCTGTGATCTGATTTTTTTAATTTTTTATATAAGCTGTAATGTAATAATGTTGTGACTTGGGTTTGATTTTTTATTTAGTTAATAGTTATTACTCATTGTGATTTGTGAATCATGTTTTAGTTATTATCTACTATTGTTCTTAGATTTGGTATATGTTTATATAAGATGAAAAAGTATGCTTAGCAATATACTAAAAATATAAATAAAAATATTTTTAATAATTTTTTAATCGCCGCACTCCGCTACACCCGCAATCTACTTTTTCAAAAATTGCCGAGTCTCACACCTGCACCCGCACCCGCACTCGCACCCACACCTGAGTCCGGAAATGCACTCGTGCTTCATAGGGCAAAACATATTATTGTACTATTTTATATATAAATAATATTTTATGTGTTAAGGTTAACTTATCAAACCCTAAACAATTTCACCTTTGTCAATAAGGATAATTAGTTAGGTTTCAAACACCTTAATCATGTGTTCACATGAGGAATTAGTTAGGCCAATATTATTGAGCCATGTGGGCCAATTAAAATAAGCTAATCATGTATATATAGATGCTTGTACTCTCATTTTGGGGATTGAATAAGGAATACTCATTTTGTACATAGATTTGTGTTGGTCTTGCTTGAAGGTAGAGACTCTCAAAATAGTCTCACTTAGAGAATGTGACTCTCTAGAAGAAGTTACAATCACCACTCCATCACATCCTTGACTCATCACATTTTTTCATACATCCCAAAACCCTTAACACACACACAAACATGTAACTAGACACATTATATATTTTAATAATGAAAATCCATTTATGTAAATACTAAAATATTTAATTTAGAAAAAAAGCACCTATAAAAAATAACATGTTCATTATATTATATTTATCTATTAAAGGTTCATAATGCCCCCTTCCTAGCCCCAACCATGTTAGATCTCATCAAAGAATTACATTGAAAACATTTTTACATTTCATGGGATTAAGACTTGAACATATCAAAGCATTTCGCGGGTTTAGGGGTCCGCCATTAATTACCATCAAAACTTGAAACATTACCCTTCAAGGAGTACAAACGAAGGAAGTATGTGTTGTTGCCCGGGAGGAGACTTGTGCACTTAGCACAAGTCTCCTCCATTTCCTAAATTCAATGGCAAAGTTCCTTCCGTTTGGATCTATAATGCCAATCAATTTTTCCATTACGATAATATATTGATGCACTAAAGAATCTTCATGGTCTCAATCTACATAGAGGTAGAAGCTTTAGCATGGTTTCAAGATGACGAAAGCTCGGGCTTATTCATGGATTGAGAGACATTTGTAGATGCATTGTGAACTCAATTAGGATCCATAGTCTATGACTGGATGGAAGCTTGCAAGACTAAGGTAAACATCGAAGATGGCTAGTCAAAAGACCCAATTTGAATCTTTATTTAACCGGATCATGGGTCTTCAGATATTCACAATTGAGTTGCTTCTTAAGTGGGTTGAAGGATGAAATACACTACCTGTGAGGATGCTCACTCCCACCTCCTTGAACGTTGTCTTCAATCTTGCCACAATTTAAGAGAAGTAAACCCTATGTGGTAAGAAAACTGTCAAGGTATACCAAGACTTGAGTAAGCCTCCGATTCAAGAAGCATCATCCAAGAATGAACTCATTGGAGAGCGACATCCCAACATCCCAATCCAAAAAATTTTATGAGTACAAACAAAAGTTCACTCAAAAAAAGGATTGTGCTTTAATGAAGATGACAAATGGCACACGGGTCATGAGTCATGTTTGCAACAGCCCTAAGTTGTTCTTAATTGAAGGGGACCAATCCAATTCAATATGCAAGAGTCAAATTATTAATTATGTCCAAGAATCGAGTGAACACGAAAACGACGTCTTCCATGAAGAAAAAGATGATGTTTGGGGATATTTAACAACATGCTCACATTGCGAACAAGGTTCTTCAAAGGAGGGTATGGTGTTAGGAACACACAAAAGCAAGAAACGTGAAATAAGCCCTAGTTTAGGGCAAGTGTCAATCGGCACTCCTCTATTTGTTTGATTCCAAATTCGCGTGGCGGCTCCCTCTCATTCCCGTACATATGATTCAATCCAAAACTAGTAGCTTGGAGTTCAATTGGATGATATTTCATTTTAGTAGATAAACTAGAGCAAGTTAGTTGGGGTTCAAGCACATTAATCATGTGTTAATTATTTTAAACACATGCTAAATTTGTAAGAGCACATAAGGAATCAATAAGCTGATAATATTAAGCCATGCAGGACAATTAGGAGAAAGCTAATCTTGTATAAATAGATGCTTGTCAGTTATCACTCTCATTTCGGTGATTGAATTTGTGCTTAGACTTGTGTTATTCTTGCTTTGATCTACTCTCAAAGTCGTCTCACTTGAAGATGGTGACTTTCTCGAAGAAGTCTCAATCACCTTCCTTCACTCATCATTGTCTTGTATTTTATCCATCATACCCTCCACTCCTCACATTCCTACATATATCCTAAAACTTTAGTTAAATTACCTAAGCCTTCACATCATAAAATACTCATATCCATCCTTTCCTATTCATTCATACCCAAAACCTAAATTTGCAAAAACCGTAATTCATCATTGTGGACTAATGGAGTTGCCACCTAGATTAGGTCTAAGAACCATAAATATAGCGCTCTTACGTGGAAGGACTAGTCTTACTACCAGAGTATGGGTTCGGAGTTTAGGTATGGGGATAGGAAGGTGTTAGGCACCCAACCCCACTTGATCCATGGGTCGACTTCCAGTCATTGTGTTTTACATCTTAATTTCATTAAAAGCTAATTCAATATTGTTATCCATACTCACACACACATTAGCATACATCTAGTAATTAACATGGTATCAATCATCCCAAAAACCCTAGCATACATCTATCATGCATATCATATCATCTCATCCAAGGCAGCAAACAATAAGATATCACAAGGGAAGAAACATAGACATGGCAACATCAAAGAAACATGCGATTGCGTTCTAGACATCAAGAACACACCATCCAACCAGGCATGTTCAACTCATCATCAAATATATATCCAATGCATGCTCATGTAGATGCATGACTTACCTTACTCATCTTATTGCATCTTAGCACCTATGCATCAATGAATGGACATGTGAATGCATGTTCATGGTATTAAAGCAAGAAAAGAAAAGAAAACCCTAATCTAGCATGTTAAAGGCAAACTAACAATTAAATAGAGGAACAGAGACTCAAAAACATAAAAAGGAGCCAAACCAGAGGCATATGACACAAGGAAATAAAGAAAAAGAAGCGGAAAAACTCGGATTAGGGTTTTTGGGTTGAGGTATGCGTGCGCATACATAAGCTTGTATGTGTACGCATACTTCAAGCCTGTTTGCGCATACAGAATTATGAGTGCATAGACACGCCCCCAGAAACCCTAACCCAAAAACTCAGAAACACAGAAATAAAGCAGAAACAAAAACTAAGGAAACTAACAACCTAACATGCTTCTAATATAAAAATAAACAACCTAAACTAACAACAAAAATATCCAAAATAAACAAAACAAAATCTATTCCTAAACATGCTTTGGATCTAACAACAAACAAGAACACACTTAACACATCAAAACATGTTCATCAAAATTTCTAAACATTCAACTCTAGAATCAAAATATGGTGAGACATAATAAATCAAAACCAAATAGAATCAAATCATATTTCTATAGAATATACAACATATAAATCAATTAAAAACAACAAGAACAAGTTATAAAAGATCCAATTCAAGGAAAAACCATGAAGAAAGACTCACCTTGCTTATGGAAACACACTTGATTGATATTTATCCGGTCCCTCAGTGCCTACAATACAATGATTAAGTTGAGAGAACAAGAGAATTAAATGATACAATAGTTTTTGATAATCACAACTCAAGAACAAGATTAGTTTTGAAAAAGGTTTTAAGAAATCAAATTAGGAAAATGGTTTCTGCCTTAGAACTAACTAAAGAGAGGTTTTTTATTTGTTAAAAACGCGCAAAGCTGCTGTGTGTGAGTTTTAGAGAAGAGAATTAGGGTTTTCGAGAAGATGGAGGTTAAAAAATGACTCTCTCTAGTTAGGGTTTTGATTGGAGGCATAAAATGAGTTTTTATTACTTAAAATTAGTTCAAACAGTCATAACTCACTTAATATGAGTCCAAATTAGGCAAAATTTGTGTTCAAATTGAAGTCCAGGATGTTTACTTTCCAATGAAATAAACCTCACTTAAATATTCTTTGTGGATTAAAAGTTATGGTCAAAACAGGGAGCAAATGTCATTTTTTAGTATCGATTTCAAAGCGCTTTAAGCACTTTTGAGTTGTAATTACTTCCAAATTATTGTGAACTCTTTAATTACCCTTGGTTGACATATGTTAAGCTTATCATTGAGGCCGGGGACCAAAATTTATTAACGGTACAAAATGTGGTGTCTACAATCATATTTCCTTATCAAGATTTCACTTGAATTTCCATAAACACTAATCTACTATTGTGTACTTACAAAAATTATCTCCTCTTTGTTTAAACTAAAAGGAGATATGTCAAGCTCAACATTGAGGCCGGGGACCAAAATTTATTAACGGTACAAAATGCGGTGTCTACAATCATATTTTCTTATCAAGATTTCACTTGAATTTCCATAAGAACACTAATCTACTATTGTGTACTTATAAAAATTATCTCCTCTTTGTTTAAACTAAGAGCACAAGGCATTTATAATGTTTCAAAAATAAATTTAAGCATCTCAAACACAAGTTTAGAACTCATTAATCCAAACCTATATTTTGACACTGAACATGGCTAATCAAGTAGCTAGTCAAAAAATTAGTGAAACAAAGCTGCTATCCCCATTTTTCTTAGATGAAATTGGGTTTGGAGAATCTAATATACTTTTTAACACCTAGATTTCTATTTTTTTAATAAGTGATACATTTTATTAGAAAAATACTAAAATGCATCGAGCACATAAGAAGTATACTAGATATATAGCATAACTAATCTCTCCTAAAAGAACAATGACCGATAAACTCTAATAAGCTCGGGAAGGAGAAACTTCTTGATGTCGATGCCTATTCAAACAATGTTATTAGAAAGTGTCGCTTCAGATTTAGAATTGTCCACTCACACCCTTTAAAGTTTCCTACATTTCTTTCCCTCTATATGCATCACAAATAAGCAATGAGATATGACCTTCCAACACTGTTCTGATGTTGCCCGAATCGGCCTTGTAAGCAAGATAGTAAGTCAACAACCCTTCCACGCATCACCAACAAAAGCCCTAAAAGTGTAAAAAACTATGTCCCACAACTTTAAAACCTAGAATTCTAGGAATGAGATACTTGGAAATCTATATTCCTTGAAATGTCATGATGGTCATGTATCGTTTGATAAGGAATCTTGATAGGAGATTCTCATATTGGACCTATTCCAAAGGTTTTTGGAGGAATTATTATTTTTTATTATCCCCAAAAGCCTCTACAATATAAACTTGAAACATCCCATATATTTCAATTTTACAAGAAAACACTATTAATGGTTTCTAAAAAATATTTTAAAAATGGGGGTTGGGTGGGCGGGGGGGAATGAACTCAAATAAAACAAGCTAATGCACAGTATAAACACTTGTGTTCATGTTTACAAAACCACGGCAATTCTATAAAAAAGTTCAAGAAAAGACCAATGTCATCTCTATAGTGAATTCACCACAGTATCCGTGAGCACCTAAATCATTGACATATTTGTAGTCCTTTGGATGCTCATGCTCTAAGTTGCGCTTGTTGAGTGAATCAATCTATTTTCCCAAACTTATTTTATACTTCATCATCCTTGAGAGTTACATGTTTAGACCCCAGTTTTCCGACTTATGTGAATGTTATTAACTAATTGACATATTCGTGGATAGATAAGCAACAATAACAGTCCCCCCCCCCAAAAAAAAAAAAAAAAGCTCCCACAAGAACACCAAAGTATATACAAAGAAAAATTCCTGAGAACTGAGTGAAAAGAACTCTTGGGGGCCTATAGCTCTAAATGATCCACTAATTAAGAATATTTGAAATACGTATCACTTACAAAATCCCTCCAAGCTAAGGAATGACTATGTTCTTGAGTCTCCAGCTCTCACTAGCAACCAATTCCTTGAATCATTTCTCCTTGATTATCATCAGATCCACAAGTTGAGCCACCAACTGCATGATCAAGTCTCCTTGATCACTCCAAGACCTCTTGGAGATTTGGCATTGTTCTCCAATGATTCCCAGTACCAGCAAACAAGCTCTCAATAACTCTGAAGGTTTTGATGTGTGTAGTGGTTTTAGTCTCCTCTCAAAGTGATTGGACAATTGGAGAGGGAGAAGGTAGAGAGAATGAGAGGGTTTTAGCTTTAGGGATTTAGGGTTCTTTCTAGCTCTTCAATATGGGAATTGAATCCTGAAATTCATGAGAAATGAGAAATATATAGTGAGGCAAAAAGTCTGGAACAACAGAGAAACTCATAGTAGAATTCTCTTAAGTTCTTTCAAATTTGCATAACCAAGAGAGATGTGAGTGAGGGGCAAGGTTTCTGTAACTGATTTTTAAACTTCTGATTTCGTCTCTTTTTGCCTGACATGCAAATTCGTACGACTGAAATTTTGCAGATGCCAACTTCAATTTTTTACTTTTTTTTGGACAGAAAACTGCTATCTTCAATATTTTACTTAACCTCACCAGCCTATTACAAATTTAAATCCACACATTTACAATTAAAAATTGAAATTTAAATACATCCAAATTGTCATGGAATTTGCCAACACAATAAAGATACTAACAATCCTCTTACCCCTCCTTCACAATCTTGAAGCAAGAGGCAATGGTAGCCATATGCCCGCTAGTCTCCTCATACATCTTCCCAAAGTCTTGAATTCTGTCGAGCAAGGACTAGCGCAATCCATAATTGGATGTTGATCTGTTTTTAGTTAACTTCTTTGAGTTTTACCTTGAGTGGGTGTATGGCTTTGTAAGATATAAGCATTCCTGTCTTGCTCCTTTATACCATATCACTTGCTTCCATCTCAATATTATTTTTGAGAGCCTAGTTTTTCTCTCATGCATCTAACTCTACTGCAGCATCTTTTGCTGTCTCAATAGCTTCCCAATAATCCTATACCTGCCAAATGTGCCAAGTCATCATAATGTGCCAGTCGCTTGTTCCTCAGTCCTTAAGCTTTAGGATGGCTCTGAAACATCAACATGTGCACCAGTTTAGTACTTTAATAATAACATGTGGAACTAAAAATAAATTCCAAAAAGATATGTAATTTACTTTCATGCATTCATCAAATGTAAGGAACTTGAGTTAGGGTAGGTTAGGGTTTTTTGATGTGTCAATTGGGTTCTTGGGGTGTGTATGTTTAGGATTTGGTGTTTTGAGGCCTTTCATGCATGATTATGTTGGTGTTTAGAATTGTTTTAGGGTTTCAGGTGTTCAATTGGTTGCATGGAAATTTGTATTGGTTTGCAAAAAGTGTGAGTACTTTGAGAGTCACCACCTCCAAGAATAAGTCTACTTCAAGAAAGTCTTCATCTCTAAAGAAAGAGAGACTAAAGAGAAATAAGAAATTAAGCAATAACTTGATTAATTTTCCCTCCAATTTACTCATCAAAATTTTTCCCTCTAATTTATATTGCACCTTCTATTTATAAAACTAATGCCTCATTCTTATTAGCTACACATGGTTCTTTCTTATTGGCTCACTAATTGGACTTGTGCTTTAAATAATATATGTGTGTTTATTGTGTTACATATGCATTAACCCTAACTATTTCTTGAACTAACTCAAGACATGTGCTTAATAAATACAAGCTCGTGTGACACTTTCAATTAAGCTTAAGAGTGATCAATAGAGGCTTCCCATGTACATGGCGGTTAGGAGTAGCTTTACACAAAATTTGAGAACAAATGGAATATCCAAAGCCAGAGTTGAACTGCAAGCCAATCAGGATCTTCTGTCTCCTGTTAGCACTTAAACTCTGAGTTGATTTTTCTTCCTTTTTTGCTCCTATATAACATCAAACATCTACTTTCTTACCATTTTCCACTCACCATTAAACCATGCGTCTCAGCAGTGGCAATATACTAACTTTTCAACTCTTTGAATTTGCATTCTATGGGAAGATGCTCTTAAACCACATCCAAAAGTTTTTGCTCTATCTATTTCTCTAGTTGAACTCTAAACCTACATGTAAAATTACCATTATCCCTTTTCCAAGTACTCATACGGGCCATCTCCAATAATCACTCAGTTAATAGCATTCTTTGCGGATACTTATGTATATTATTGTCTCTAGAATGCTGAGTTTTTTTTTATTATTATAAATTTAGAAAAAAAATATTACAGCAAATAATAATGATGGTAAATGAATATAGAAAGTAAGGCACTAAAAAACCAATCTATATAAATTGTAAAAATGACCAAGTCCCAGTCATTGCGAAACTATTATTACAACAAAGATATCGATGTTTCAAAATTATAACACAAGTATCATACAAGTAACAAAATTGTAAAAGGTTCTCTTAGTGACATCATAAACGAAAAAAAAAAAAAAATATTCTTCACCTTCCATACCTAGAGGCCCTCCATTGATTAGCATCTGCCTAGTTAAGTTTTCATTCTCTTCACTGAGGTTTTATATAATACCCTGATGTCGTGGAAGCTACAAGAAAACAAACACATTGTTTTCTGAATGGAAAAAGAAGTTAAAAACGCTAGTTTCTGAATGAAAACCTCGAATCCACGAGGGGTTCCTCGAATTCACAAAGTGATAGGGTTCTGGAATCCACCAAAGAGAAATAGACAAAGTCTGTATTTTTATAAATTTGAAAAATTGAATTACTCTAGAGGTTACAATATGTTTAAATAGTAAAAGAAACCCTAAGACGGCTAGGGCAACGCCCAAAAACCCTAATTTGCGCTAATCACGTAATTATATGGCAAATAGTGATTTTTGCCAAAAATAGCAAAATTGAAATCATTGCGGAAATTGAAAATACTGTCTCTAAAAGACGTCTCAAAATAGATAAGATCTTATTCTGACTTTTAAAATAAAAGTTATTAAGGAAAAACAAATATTACTATAAATAGCAAAAACATTGTTTTCGGGCTTTAAAGAAGGAATTTGCCTAAATTTAGGCGACGCTCGAGACCTCAAGTCTAGATCAGATTGCCGTTTCCCTTCAACCTGCCAAATTTTATGCAATTCCGACATTGTCAGCCTAATGGCTTCTATTGGCATCCCCCTTGATCTTGCATTGTGACTTCCGGCGCCTTTGTTGCTCCAGGAAGGTCTTTGCTGTCTGATCTACATCACACCCCTTCTGTAATGGGGAGAAGGGCGTTGGGATCCATCAAGAGTCCATTGATATAACACCATTTTAATCCTCTAACCCAAAATATAAAGTCAATGGATTTTAAGTCCAACTATGGATATTTTTTTTCTTCTCATTATAGGATTCCACTCTCACACGTGCACTCGCAATAAATCTCCCTCTCATGTGTGTGCCTTTATCAGATCGACCTAACTCCCACTAGCATGTGATTCATTTGCAAATCCAAGAGTTTCGTTCATGCTAGAGTTTGCACCAAATGTAGCAATCACTAAATGCAACTTGCTCCAAGAGCCACCCACACTCTTAATAATAGAGCATACACAAAATGCATTAAGAACAAGATACTATTTCAATCAAAAGTTGAATCTTAGATCTGATATCAATTTGTTAGAGGGAGAAGCACATAGGGTATCCATCAACAGCCTATTGATATATATTGGAACACCACTCTAACTCAAAAGCTTAATCCAATGGGTTTATACTCAGTTATGTATATCAATTATTGAATCCAATCTCAAGGTCAAAAATATTAGCATTTGCCTCATGTTAAGGCTATGAAAGGGTCATGTTGTTTCTAGTTGGCATAGTTGCTACTCAATAATACCCTTCAATTCAGTCTTTTTGTGGCTAGTACACGTGTAATGTTGTGATATGCTGTCAGGTGAAACTGGGGTTGTTGGGGTAGTTGAGTTCAGAACTCAAGGAAATAGGTCACCCATTGGATGATACCGTTGTATTTCCCCCTAAATAGTAAAATAATCTGCTAAGTAAGAGAAGTAGGATGTGAATAATGTAAGAAAGAAAATTATATTGTAAGGTGACAGGGTTTTCTCTCATGAAGATGAAGAGGTTGTGTGGCATTCAACAACGTTGATGTTGAGTGTAGAACAATTCGATGGGGAAAGAATTAGCCATACATATCCTAACCGTGAAAAGGGTTGTGAATATGAGATATCTGACACCACAAGACATTTAACGATATTGATGTTTATTGTGACATGTTGCAATAGTATTTGAGAGAGCCCTGCAGCTTTTGGTGGCAATTAAATTGCAAATGTGAGATGCCCAACATTGGTGGAAAGCATTCAACAATAACATGTTGAGGCATTTAGTAGTAGTGGAAAGCGTTTAGCAATGACACCTTGAGGTATTTAACAAAAACAATATGAAGCATTTGGTGGTGCATCATGAAGCATTCAGTAGCACACCATGAGGCATTCAGCAACAATAGCAAAGGGCATTCAATGACATTGTCAGTGTGCGATGAAAAAAACTCATCAAAGCCATTAAAAGTTTAAAACTTGATCTGCGGGATGGTTGAGAAAGTCATCAAATTACAAAAAACTCGGTTTGCAGAGGCACGTTCAAGTCATCAAAGCGTGAGAATTTGATTTGCAGTAGTGCATCTAAGTCATCAAAGTAGTAAAAACTTGATTTTGCGGGAACTTTGGACATGAACCTATACTGAGCAGAATCTTATGCGCAATTAGATGAAGCATGAGAAGAACTGATTGGAAAAGGGGAGTGAAATCTGACCTATGCATGCTAGACATATGTGTGTTTAGGCTTGGATGGGATGTCTTTGAGAGCTAAGTGAGGGAAGAACAGAAGGAACAGTGTGTTTTCAAGTGAGACAAGGCAGATTGATGCTCTTTGCTCGCTTGCTTTTGTTCCGGTGATGATTTTTTGCACAAGTCTTCTCCTTAATAATAATGGTTCACAACTTGGATTTTAGTGAAAGAGTGCTTCCTTAGGTACCTGATTGCTCAGGGAACCTTTTCTTAGAGCAAAGGGCTTACATTGAGCCGTGTGGTTCATTGAGCTTTATTTCTAAGTTGGATAATTAGTAAGGTGAAAACATTGTTTGGTTTTAGCCACGAAGAAAAGAATTCCTAATTCTTGTGGACTGAATAGTGTTTAGACTAATTCAATAATTAATTCTAATAGCCTTGGAAAGAAGGGCAATAGTTGGGGGTTTTATTTTTTGCTATAGAATCCAATTGGGAGAATTGAGGGACTATATATCCATGCCTGGTTGAATGGAGCCAACCTCTTGGTTTATGTGTTTCAAGTTGACATGCTAACTAAGGGCATGGTTGACATGTCAACCAAATGTGATTTTAGTGCGCTTGTTGCCCTTGTTTATAGATTGCATATAATTTGGACCCTGAATTCGTCCATGTAAGTGAAATGAGACTTGTTGCCTAAGGATTATATCTTTCTCATCTTCTAACTTAAACTTCAAGGGCTAATGTATAATCTATTCATTTAAAAATGAAAAAGAAAAAGAAAGACTCCTCAACAAACCTCCAAAGCAATCTATGCTATTGATTTGTATATTGAAGTCATAATCCTGTTAGAGGGGTATATTAATTCAGTTGGTATATTTCATGTATGCAATTATCTGCTTGTCTGTTACCGTCAATAGACACTGCCAATTGTGAGTTTCAATGATTACAGACATTGTGATTGGAGTGCTTGATGTATCTTCCATATCAAATGGCTAGAGTCGTATCAGTTGTATCATGTTGATCAGCTTCTCTTTTCGTTCTCTCTCAAATCTTTTTGGTTATTACACGCTAACCATTCCTAGGTAGTGTATATGTATTAAGGCCATACTCACCAGCCCCCTGCCAAAAGAATAATATCAATTAATTTGAAATCTTCCATGATCATGGAGAATTTGTCTCAAATGGTTTGTGTACAAGTGGTGTATTTATATTTCCTTTAAGGCATTTAAACTAAGGAGGGTTTCCTACATTATTATAAGATAATTAACAGAACTCAATACAGATCAATTTGAATTCTCCTTGGGTGTCCATATATATATGACTGTAATTTACCAAAATGAATACCAACATATTTTATGTGAACACAACCATTTTATTTACACCATTTTGTTTTTACTTTTATTACCATTTGATTAGTTAGTCATTATGTGCTGAATAAAAAAAATAGAATCTTTTATGAAGTTTTAGAGGCATTACTTACACCATATGTTCTATTATTCAAATCACATTCAAAAATGACTAGACGGACACATCTCATTTCCATGGGGTGCTTAAGTACCTCTAACCGTCAATTGTACCAAAATGTAAATTAACTTGGAATAATAGCTGCTGTTGCAGTGATAAATTACAAGGAAATTTTCTGAAGTGAAATTGTTCCAAAACTTGAAAGCAGAAAATTCATGTATTAATCCGCTATTGACACACAAGTACAGTTTCTATGCTTCATGTTACAGATATATTTTTTCTTTCTGACTTTTAACAAATAGATTACATGTAATGATAACATTTTGGTTTTTGGATGTTCAGCATGCAAAAGACCATTGAGCGATACCATAAATATGCAAAAGGTGGGCAAACCAGCAACACTGAAGGGGAACAAAATTTGCAGGTAGATCTCTATCTTGAAATTTTAAAAAATATTCATTGTGAGATTATTAAGGAAACAAGTAGGAATTAATGTTTACTAAATAATGATTTGATAAATGCTTAATTTTTGGTATCAATAAACAAGCAACATAACGAGGAACCGAAATTTGTGTTCACAAGGTTTATTTTTTGTAGTTTTGTTTAAAATCTTTAAATAGCTTCTTAAACTTGTTAATCATATTTTTGTTGAGAAGGTTATATTATATCCCACATGAGGAATGTTGAGTCTAGCTCATGAGGGGAAAGTTTTGAGTTTTTCAGTTGGTTTTGGAATCCAATATTGATTGGAAGAATAATAAACTGCGTTTGGATTTGACAATTTAAATTAAGGGATTTTGAAAACTGACAGTTAGCATAAATTATTTTGTATAAATTTAATAACACATGATGATTCAGATTTGTAGTTTCACTTAAACAAAAATATCTATGATATTATGAATTTGAATTTATATCTTATATGTAATCATTTTTAATATATGTATTACTAAAACTCTAATCCATTTATAAATTGTCCACAGAAATCTTTTTGTCATTTTTGATAAGTAATAAGATTTATTGATTTCAAAAAGAGAGAGACACTCAAGTACACAGGGAGTATACAGGGGAGAACAAGTCAAATACGAACATTACATAAATCAAGTAAATCCAAAATAGAAGAAAAATGTTGGTTTCTCCACACTAAGAACCAGTCCAATAAGGTTTTGAAAAATAGAAGCTTGAGATCAGGCATGGAACGCTCATTGTCTTCAAAACACCTACTATTTCTCTCCTTCCAAATACACCACATCAAACAATGAGGAACAACCATCTATATATCTCCATTACAATGGCGACCAAATCGACCTTGCCAGCAAGCAAATAGCTCAACAACAGACATTGGCATAACTCAAAAAACTCCAAATAAACCAAAAATCATATCCCACAACTCCCAAGCAACCGGGCAATGAAGGAATCGATGGTTAACAGTTTCACTATTACACTTGCACATATAACACCAATCCAAAATGCATACATTTCTTTTCCTTTAATTGTCAATTGTCAAACATTTTCCCAAGGCAGCGGTCTATACAAAAAAAGCTACTCTAGAGGGAATCTTCTGCTTCCAAATGCTTTTTCAAGGGAAAAACTGCTCATTATGGCCAACTAGAAGATGGTAGTACGCACTAACCATGAACCCCTTACTCTTACAAGGTAGCCAACATCTCTTATCCTCACTGATCCCCCTTACAGGAGTGCTATAAATGGTATTTATGAAGCTCCAGAAAGCTTCCAATTCCCGATTATGAACATCCCTACAAAAATGTATCTCCCAATGGAGGACTCGATTGGTGTACCTCATTAGATCCGCCACACTTGCCTCTATGTTTTGACAAATCCTATATAATTCAGGAAAGCAGTCTGCAAGAGAAGATGTTCCACACCATCGATCTAGCCAAAACTGCACTTTTGATCCATCTCCAATTTCATACAGAAAAAACCGAGATAAAGAGGGCCACCTCCTTCTAATATTTTTCCACAAACTGACTCCATATGGACCAGAGAAAGAGCTAGAACACCTACCACTCCAATCACAACCATACTTCACTTCTATCACTTGACGCCATAGAGCATCCCTTTGTTACCCAAATCTCCATAACCACTTCCCTAATAAAGCTACATTGAAAGTTCTCAGGTTCCTAATCACCAAACCACTTGAAGAAAGCGGAGTACAAACCGTAGACCAATTAACCAGATGAAATTTGGGCTCATCCCTTAGGCCACCCCATAGAAAGTCTCGCTAAAGTCTTGCAATTCGGTTGGCCACTGAAGCAGGATTAGGGAATAAAAAAGAAAATAAGTAGGAAGATTTGAGAAAGTGCTTTTAATTAAAGTGACTCTACCTCCCTTGAATAAATATAATTTTTTCCAACCTGCTAATTTTCTTTCCATCTTCTCTAGAATTGGATTCCATATTGTCTTGTCTTTAAATTTTACCTCCAAAGGTAGACCCAAATATTTCATTGGGAGAGACCCTTGTTTACAGCCTAAGACAGCCACCAAAAGATCAATGTTATGAACTTACCCCACAGCCACCAGTTTAGACTTACCCAAATTTACCTTCAGACCTGACACAGCCTCAAACCAAATGAGCACTATGCGGAGAATTAGCATTTGATCAATATTAGCATCACAAAAAATTAGAGTATCATCAGCGAAAAGGAGATGGGAAACCACCAAAGATCTTCCAGCAGAATTACCTACACTGAAACCTGACAAACAACCTTCATGGATAGCCTTATCCAACGTTCTACCAACGGCTTTTGTAACCAACACAAATAACAAATGGGACAAAGGATCACCTTGCTGCAACCCCCTTGAACTCCCAAAAAACCCATGGGGAGAACCATTAATAAGGATAGAAAAACAAACCGTTGATAAACAAAATGAAATCCATCGCCTCCACTTATTAGAAAATCCACAACACTCAAGCAAGTAAGAAATCCCCAGTTCACATGATCAAAGACTTTCTCTATGTCCAATTTACATAACAACCCTGGCTGACTAGACTTCAATCTACTATCAAGACATTCATTAGCAATAAGGACGGATTCAAGAATCAACCTATTTATAACAAAGGCATTCTGAGGTGTTGAAGTGATCTCTCCTAAAACCATGCGAAGACGACTAGCCAAAACTTTAGCAAGTATTTTATAAACCCCCCCCCCCCCCCCCCCAACAAGGTTGATAGGCCGAAAGTCCTTTTCTTCCACTCCTGCAGCTTTTTTAGGAATGAGAGCAATGAAAGTTGCATTCAAGCTTTTTTCAATCTGACCTGTAACATGGAAATGGTGGAACACAGCCATGATATCTGATTTGAGAATCCCCCAGCAAGTTTGAAAGAATGCCATCGAAAGACCGTCTGGCCCAGGAGATTTATCCCCATTAAACTCCTTGATGACTTCAAAAATTTCAGTTTCCTCAAAAGGTCTCTTTGACCAATCCACATTATCCCCTGAAATCCTTGGAAAATCCAATACATCCGAGAAAGGTTGCTGCTCTTGCTGCTCAGAGTATAAATTCATATAGAATTGTTCAATATAGTTAGCAATCCTATCCTAGTTGGAAGACAAAGCCCCATCAATCATAAGGTTTTCAATACAATTATTTCTTCTATTAGAATTAGCCATCCTATAAAAAAAAGCCTCGTATTGCAGTCGCCCTCCTTTAGATACAACACTCTGGACTTTTGTCTCCAGCTAATCTCCTCTAACAAGGCTGTCTTCTCAAGTTCAGAGCAAAAGGTTGTTTTTTCCAATTTTTCCTCCTCTGTTAAAGGTTGATTGTCCTCTTTTACATCTAAAGCATTCAACTTACTCCATTATTGCTGTTTCTTGGCAATGATATTGCCAAAATCTATTTCGTTCCACTTCTTTAGATCCGTTTTTAGAGCAGTCAGCTTCTTGGCAAGAATGTAACTAGGAGTCCCTTGAAAATGGTAATTCTTCCACCAGGACTTCACCTTGTCTAAAAACCCTTCCGCCTTCAACCACGTATTCTCAAAATGAAAAGGAATTTGCCCTCTTCGATGACTCCCACTCTCCAAAAGAATTGGGAAGTGATCAGATAACACTCTAGGAAGCCTTTTTTGGGAAGAATGTGTGAAATATTCTGCTAATACCGGAGAGAAGAGAAACCGATCTTAAAGACCTCCCTCCAATCTATTCTAAATCCTTCTCATTTTAATACCTCTATCTAGACAGGTCAATAAAAAAGTGCAATAATTCTTAATAAGAGTACTAATCCCATATTAATAAGAAAATAAATAAAGATGTGTGATAACCCCTATAAATAAATGGTTAGCTTTTTGTGTGTGTGAGTTGAAAGGTAACTTTGTCCTGTGCATGTGTTGGTGTGACGGCACCTATGAGTATGTTGTGGATTTTATATTAGTTCAGGCTTACGAGGTTTTTAAGCATTTGTTAGTGTGGTTATAATAAATATCGGTAATAGTAGATTTAATGTGGTGAGAATTTAATCAACTCCAAAAATGGCAATGTATCTCACATGCAGTTTTGGATTTGAATGTAAGACAACAGTGGGTTGCGGTAATTAATTGTGAGTAACCACCAATCATTAGGATTGCAAGGAATTATTAGTCTCTTATGTAATTTATTTAATCTATAAACCAAAGTCATGAGGGTGCTAGGGTGCTTTAATTTAAGAAAATGAAGTCATGCTTTGAATTACAAATTTCGATTCTAGAGTTCGGTTATGTATTGAGAAGATGTTAAGCACCAAACTACGTCCATTATATAACAATTATTTATTTTTTTTATCCCTTAAAAAGTCTATTATTGGCAAATGAATTGAAACAATTGTTTGTGTCAATTCATGAGGGTGCTTAACCATCAATCATTAGGATTGCAAGGAATTATTAGTCACTTATGTAACTTATTTAATCTATAAACCAAAGTCATGAGGGTGCTAGGGTGCTCTAATTTAAGAAAATGAAGTCATGCTTTGAATTACAAATTTCGATTCTAGAGTTCGGTTATGTATTGAGAAGATGTTAAGCACCAAACAACGTCCATTATATAACAATTATTTATTTTTTCTATCCCTTAAAAAGTCTATCATTGGCAAATGAATTGAAACAATTGTTTGTTTAATATCAGGCAATTAGCATGTTGACAATCTATTGATGATCTATTGCCGATCCTATGTTTTGGGACTAATGTTTTCTTATTATTTGTTGGGATGACATTGATGGTTTTAATTGGTTGGTAATTTCCACAACATTAAATTTTGCATATCTTATGGTTCTTGTGTTTTATTGTTTTATATGTTTTTCATGACTGAGTAATTAAGGAGGACAAGAAATGTGTATTTGTTATATATTCTAGGGAAAGTTTAAATGATTGAAGAAAAATTTTACTTTCATTTTATATGATCACATTCTTGTTTATGTGATATATGTGGGTTGGGGAGGTAGCTAAATTTTGGAGATCTACTGATATTCACTTAATGGGTGATTGTGTTTAATAATAATTGTTAAAATTGTTATTGAGAGAGAGAGAGAGAGAGAGAGCAAATAACATGACGGCTTACATTCAAAACAAGAAATTCTAAGCAGCTACATCTTTAATATTAGAAACTATTATATTACAATAGACATAATATAGAGTATAAGTAGCAAACCCTAAGGTTGTAGTAGAGTTAAGTTGCTTTAATCTATAAGTACATGCACCTACAATACGTTTGGGTTTCATAGGCCTTAATATCTCTAACACTCCCTCAAACTCAAGGTGGAAGCTTGAAGGCAACTCTAGTTTGAAACATGGAGGAAAGTGTGACCATGCAGAACCAATTTTGATCTAAAATGTATTGAGCTTGATGTTAAGTGGAACGCGTGAGATAGCTGTTAGCAGTGTTGAACAAAGGCTGCTGGTGATGGGTGGATACCAAAATATGGCTATTATGGTTAGGTTGTGGTTGCATTGGTTGCCTAGTGAACATTGACAAAGGAACGGTAGCTCAAGGATGGCATACATGGGGGAGCTGTGGGCGATAAGCCGATAATGGTAGTCAGATGACTTAAGTTTGGGGATGCATGAAGACGAGTGCAAGAGTGTTTTTGGGTGATTTTTTCGACGTTTTGTAGATCGATTTTTGAGTGCAAGAGTGGTATGGTTGGTGACTCAAATAGACGTTCTAAAGGTCTATATCAACAATGAAAAAGGCAATGGAGTGGCATTTCTAGAGGAAGACATCTGAAAAACGAATCTCAAAATTTAACTTTGACACTATATAAGAATTGTTATTAGGTTTAATAGAGACAAAGTAGATGCAAAAGTAATGTGATTCAGATGACTTAAGTCACTAATAGAAATCCCTAAGATGTTACACATCTTTACTTTCATATCTATTACTATTAGGAATTGTTTTATTACAATGAATCCAATCTAAAGTATGTATAGTAGTTAACCTAAGGTTGCAATAAAGTTGAGTTGCTTGTTTTACAAACTTTTGCCTTTTGTGATTTGGGATTGTTAAGGAAATGCATTAGGATTGTTCACCAATCAATGATGTTAGGGAGATAAAATACCTTAGGGAGGAGTACACCTTAAGTAGTTAATATAACATATAGAGATACACTTAACTTGAAAGGCTTAAGCCCAATGGGTATGAACTCGACTATATTATATTAACCACTCATTCTTCTCATCATTATTCAAAGTGAGGCTTCACTCACAAGTGTGTACGCAACAATCTCCGCCTCAAGTGTGAGTCTCTACCTCTTTGTGGGCTTTGACCAAGTCCTACTAGCTCCTTCCTTGCTTATGAGCTTTTTCCATCATCCATGAGAATCGGCCCATACATTCCCGTCCATTGGAACCGCGCGCTTCATCATGATCTAGCACTATTGTCGACACTCCTTTGTTGGGCTTTTATTCAAGATCTTTATATGTGGGCCCTTTAGGCTTGCTTTGTCTCTGTTGGGGTTGGACCCTAAACACCTTGCCACCTTTGCCGCATACCACCTATGCTCTGATATCATTTGTTGTGGAGATAAGCAAATTCGGGAGACTTTTTGAGAAGTTAATATAATATATAGAGACATACTTAATCTGAAAGGCCTAAGCCCCAATAGATACAAGTTCAACTATATTATATTAACTGCTTATTCTTCTTTATTGGGTTTAGGGGTGGCAAAATTGGACACGACCCGCGAACCCGACACGACACGACACGAAATTAGCAGGTTATGGGTTGAGGCTTAATGGGTTCGTGTCATATTCGGGTTGACACGACGGACCCGTTTGATAAACGGGTTGGATTAGGGTTCAACCAATGGAACCCGTTTAACCCGTCTGACCCGTTTAATTAAATAAAATTTTACTAATATACCATTCAAACCCTAGGTATATAAACTTATTAGTTGTTGTAGTTTATTTTCTTTGACATATTGTGATTGATTATTTATGATATTGAGATATGCTTTAATTTTGAATGATTATTTGTGATGCAGTTATTCATTAATTTTGAATTTTATATTTAAAATATTTATTTGTTTGTTTTTTCATAAATTTTTTTCTTTATTTTGATAAAATTAGATAAACAGGTCGACACGACTGGCCCGTTTAATAAATGGGTCGTGTTAGGGTTGAGGAATCTTGACCCGTTTAATAAACAGGTCGGGTTAGTGTTGACCCATATAGTCGGATACGTATGAGTTGACACGACACGAACCCGACACGCGAACACGAATTGCCACCCCTAATTGGGTTAAAATGAATTGACTTATTGCAAATTAATTAATTACCCAATTTAATTAACTAGATCAAATTATATGCAATAGCGTGACAGCACGAACAAATCACCAAATTATTTAAATGCAGCGGAAAATAAATTTGATACGGATGATTTGTTTACGAATGGGAAAAACTACCGAGGCAAAACCCCACCGGGTGAATTTCAAGTCACCACTCCCAAGAATCTACTATTATTAATCATAAGCGGTTACAAGTATAAGGAATTTTACCAAACTCTGGCTTATTCCAAAATACCAACCTACAGTTGAACCCTTACTCCAATACTCAATTGGACTTGTATTGTAATGGCAATCTTTCAGTTCAATGCACGAATCTTAATACGTGACTAACCAATAATGTACGGATCCTAGTACGTGATTAACTCCAGCAACTTGAAAAGGTTGTTGGTTGCAAAGTTTTTCAATTCATCAATAATGAAGATCAGGAAGCTCCTTAGTCACAAAATCCTTGGCATAAAGATGTAGTAGCTTCTTCATAGAGAATAATGAACTAGGTCACTTTCTACATACGTGATGGCCTTTAAAATAAGCTTATATGTTTAGGGTTGTGAGAAAAGAAACCTTATACAAATATACAAGCATAGGCCGAAACTCAGATTTGGAATTTCTAATTTCGTAAGTCTTGACAGGAACAGCTTCTGTCGAGCTTCGACTTTAAATCTTGATAGAAGTCTTTCTGTCGAGATTGCTGTCGAGATTTAATGAACAGCTTTTCTTCACTTGTTTCTTGGTTAGATCTTCATGATTTTAACACTTGACTTGAACAACATGTTTCTTTAAGTCTTAAACCCATCCTAGATCTACCCAATTACAAGAAAAATGCATTTTATCAAAGTATTAGCCAATTACATAAAATATGTCCCTAACATTTTTATTATTATACAATGTGGGATTTCACTCACATGTGAATTCCCATGATAGTTCTATGGCAAACTAATCCACTGAACCTTAAAAGAACAAGCAGCTGGAAATTAAAAACAGCACTAAAAATAGGATTTAAGGTTGGCACCTGATTGGTAATTGCTGTCTAAAAGTTAGCAAAATTTAGCAAATTTTAGGTTTGAAAAGGTGGAAAGGGAGTATGTTTTTTAAGGTTGCAAAGTGGCAATAGAAGGCTAGTTCATGGGGTGGTGAACAGTAGCAGCGTGGAAGAGGAGAAAGAAGGAGAATGCATGAAATTAAAGTAGGCATCAAATGTAAATTTCATTTCCAGACTCTAAAGTTTATAACCAAATGCTTTACAAGGAACTAAAAAACAAATTTAGAAAAATTAAGTGAAATGGAATATATCTAAGAAGTCCAACTACTTGAAGGTTGAAACCATGATTTTGAAACTTGGACTGTTCAAAGAACCAAAATAAATGAAAGGTTTAAGGTTTTTGAGGTCGGACTGGAGTTCAACCGAGATCGAACCATAAAATGTCATTTAATTTTTTAATAAATCTAATTCATAAATTGTGTTTATATACAATAATTTTCCATATCTAACCAAGACAAAGCTTGTGGCCCAATGGTTGCCACACAAGACATGCATGTGATCTGCCCAGAAATTGCAGGTTGCAGGTTCAAATCCATGTCAATCACATATCCAATGCAGATGACTTTTTTATATAACATTTAATCAAAGTTTATAGCTTTCTTAGTTAGTTTTATTATTTGAACAAATTTTAAGCTTTTTAGCAATTTTTTATATTACATTTAATCAAAGTTTATCTATCATATCATATCCTAAATTTTCAAGAATTGACTTATTTTTGTGTCCATATTATATTGTATATATATCTTGCATCCATGTTAGTCTGTAATTTATAATATGTGTTTCATATGTGTAATTATACTTACAATTTTGATCAAATTTATATTCAGAGTGATTTTATTGCATTGATTGGTAAAGTTCAGACACTCTATAATGTCATACCCAAAATTAAGAAAATTCTGCCGATTTACTTAAAATGATAATCAGACTTGTTGCTGTTGAACTTTTTATATCTATTCATTTATTATATCTTTACTTTTTCTTGCATAACCATATAAGTTGTCATATGGAATGGTGAGTTAGTTAATCTTTAGGCTTGAAGTTTGGACAAAATGATTTCTAAGTTTCTTCACCTTCAATTAATTTTTCTCTGCCATTGAACATTCAGATGAAGCATGCTAACACTGCTGCTTTGCTTAAAATGACTTTTTGTTGTTGGAATTTATATGTTTATTAGTTTATTATCATTTTTGTATTTTTTGGCATAACCACATACCTTGTCAGATGGAATGGTGAGTTGAAGTTCGGACAAAATGATTTCTAAGCTTTTTCATCTACAATTAATTAGTCTTTCTCTGCCATTGAACATTTAGAGGAAGCATGCAAACACTTGATTATTATTATTATTATTAGCTACTAAAAAATAAAATGGAAGGATATCGAATAACAATAATGCTGCCATTGTATAACTATCAAAATATTAATAATAATGCTGTCATTTTATGTAATATGTATGTAATAGGTCATCAATTTTTAGGATAGGCCATGGTAGATGGTGATTACTGATTAGTACTTGATGTTGTTATTTTTAAGTATCTCTCGAAACTTGAGCTATGAAGCCTATTACCATCAATATTTATAGATTTTCTCATAAAAATTAATGGCGTAGTACTGATCATTAGTTATTTCTTGGTGTATAGTATTGTGATACTGATTCAGCACACTTTTATGCTATCATCTTGCAAATTGGAGACTCGAGTTATGATGTGTAATTTTAACTCAAGCTTTTGGTGTATACAAAGATGAATAAAATTTCTTGCTTGCTCCATTTGTAAAGATAATTAATTCTAAATGCAGCAATTGAAGGGTGAAAGTGAAATCATGTCAAAGAAGATTGAGCTTATTCAACTTTCTCAACGGTTAGTCACTTGCTTTGACACTCTGCATTTGTTTATTTTACTGTTAACCTCACTATAAACTTGTATCTTTAGACTTTAAAATTTGCTTATCACAGGAAGCTTTTGGGATATGGCTTAAGTTCATGTACTCTTGACGAACTCCAAGAGATCGATTGCCAGTTGGAGAGAAGCTTACGCAGCATCCGGGCAAGAAAGGTACATCACAATCTGAACTGAACATGGCTTTCTTCCATTTCTCTCCACTCTCAGTATGATAATGATTTTAAAGCTAACATATGGGAATGGATTAAATTACAGGCTGAGTTATTTATGGAGCACATAGAGCATCTGAAAGCAAAGGTATGTTTCGTTGGAGACTAAGATGTATGCTCTTTATGTACTTTTGTACCTAATATATTTGCTTAATTAATTTTTAATACCTTTTCTTCAAATTCAGGAGAGACTTTTGAAAGAAGAGAAAGAAAGGTTATGCCATCAGGTGAATCCTTTTAATATCTCTTGTTGTCTTCTTCTCTTACCAGCACCTAGTTTGAGATATATGATGTTAGTTGACTTATGACTTAATTTTAGGAGGATTGCATGATTTAGTTAGCTTCCAACCTGGGAACCCCACAAATTTTTTTTTTTTTTTTTTCGAAACCTTAATGCTTGCCCTAACCATAATTAAAAGTTCTTAAATTTCATTAATAGCCAGTAAAAAATGGTCACTTGTTTGTACTTTTTCAGTGTTATCTTTTCCAAAATTTTGTCCAACATGTTATTGGTCCCTATTTGATTTGGAGTGCTAGTTTAATTGTACCTCAGATTGACCTGCTGCTATAGTAAAATCATGATGTGGTTGGTAAAAGTTGAAAGGAAAATTACCCATGCACTTCACTTTTTTTACTTATCAAATGGAAATTTTTGGGTTGAGCTGTGATGATTTGGTTTCTGTACTATGGATAGTAATTGGAGGGCTTAATTCTAAAAAGATTCCTCATTACTTGTTAAAAAAAAGTGATAGTGGCTGGGGGGGATTAAACATGAAAGGCTTGGTAAGTGGATCAATATTAAAATAAATTTGTTTTTCTTACAAGAAGAGAAGGGGGGGAGGGGCGGGTTCAAACCCAGTTCTTTCAATGTTACTAAACTGCAACACTGTTGATAATATCATAAAAAAGTTGGATATTATAGGAGTTCCTCTAATTATTTAAGACAGGCATACTTATTGGGAAATGCTCTTATTAGCTAGTCCTATTGCATCCTTTTGATATATATATTGCCTAAACTATAACATTAGTTTGGTACAAATTCATGGCAGATGTCAGCACAAGAGAAAGAGGTTGTAACCCATGGCAGCCAAAATAGCCAGATCAGTTCAGAAATAGATGTGGAAACTGAATTGTTCATTGGATTGCCAGAAATGCGCTGCTCATAACAGTGTTTGTTGGCTTTTCATGTTCATATGAGAAACCCAAAGGTAACTTCTCAACCTCCAATAATTCCGGCTCCTGGATTATTTTCTAGTCATAGCCAGGCAAAATAAGAAGAAATAATGCAGAATAATTGTATTATATATGTTCCCTGCAGATTTGTTAACGTCAAACAATAGTTTCCTTCTATGATTATTTATATATTGCTAGCTAGTTGTATGTATCATAATATACATTATGATACATACCTTTATAAATATCTTTCTAGTTCAAAATAAAAAATAATGTGTCTTAATGTAAGCAAACATTGAAGTGTAATTCGGGTGTATCACCAACCTTAACTCAGTCATGCCAATAATATTGTTATTGCTTGAGAAAAAGCATGTATTGTTCTATAAAGGTATATATTGTGTACATGTGGTGGAAAAGAATGGTGAAAATTGTTTGTTGAGAATCCATAGCCGACCCCAAAATTTTGGAGGTAAGGTTTGGTTTTTGTGATTGTTGTATGTTGTGTACATGTTCTTCAACGCTGAGTTCAGCTTGTTCATTTTTCACTTTTTAATTGATATTGTGCACACTTCACAGGACATTAGTTCAACCAACTTTCTCTTGAGTTCATCTAAGATTTTGAAATTATTGGTTGCAATCTTCACTCGACATTGTAATGATTTTACATTTTTATATAGAGCAAAAACCATTTTTATCTGAATCCAGTCCAATTTATGATTTTGAGCCATACAAATAGGCAAGAAAGAAGAACCAAAAAAAAGAAAAAAGAGAAAAATTAAATGACTTCATTGGTGAAAATGGGCCTAGCCTAAATAGGCCATGAAGCTTGTTGCTTAAAATAACTTGAATTATGCTTGAACTTTTGATTTGCTATCAGAGCTGGGCTTGAGCACCAGCATCCGGCTGGGTCGATCCTGGCCGATTGATAGGCCCAAAATTGCATGCTGTAATGCGTGCGTAGCTCTTTTGAGTTTTGACTAATCTTTTTGACCCAAAAAAAGAAGATGATCCCCAATCTTGTTGAAGTAGAACACACGCACGCATCTGTTTGGGAACGCTTATTTTGCTAAATTGAAAACTTTTTTGCTGAAAGTATTATAGATAAAGATGAAAGTTAGTTGAAATAATATAGTGAGACCTATGAAAAGTACTAAAAAGTACAGTGGGGTTTATAAATACTAGTAAAAATAAGTTGAATAGTAACATAATCTAACTTTTTAATTTGGAGCTGAACATATGAAAAAGTTAGGTTCCTTTCACATTCATTTTTCCTTTTCTTAGTGTTTTACTTTTACCTTTACATAATATATATATATATATATATATATATATACTAGTATTATGCTCGTGCGATGCACGGCTTAATTAAAAAAATATATGTATAAAATTAAAACCATAATAATAATTAGTAAGCCACATGATAAAAACCATTAATATTATGACATATATACATATATAAAGTCACTTTTGTATAAACATAGTCTATAATATATAAATTTTACATATTAAAACATCAAATAATGATATATAATCAGAACAATCAAAATAAATATTACCTAAAACTCTTGCTAATCTAATTTTAAGTGAAGTAGAATTCTAAATTTCTGAAAACTTAGAAAAATATATATATATTTATTTGTAGTAAATGCTTGATTAAAGAGTTTGATTTACGATAACCTTATGTGCGAAGGGAAGTTGCTTGAGATGATATTAAATATGAGATCTTCACATGCTTTTGTAAAAAAAAAAAAAAATCTACTTGCATTCCACAAAAACTACTATAAAATATTAAACATTATTAATACCAATATATCATTAAAGTGTATTTTTTTTGCCAATCTAACAAAATTTTAATGCTCATATAGAAGTCTTCTACATAAATTCTAATGTTCATATAGAAGTTTTCGGTTTCGTACAACCCTTTTATAAATAATTTACAAAATTAAATATTTACGAATCTCAATAAATTGATGAACTAAATAAATGACAAAAAAGAAAGAATGATAAAAAATTTGAGGCATAAATGTGAGATCCACATACAAAAAAAATAAATAAATAAGAGCAGCATCTAGACATGAAGTCACTTGATATTTCAATGGAATAGATATAATCTTCAATGGAATAGATATAAACATATTATATGTAACATATAATAGCATTTGTGTGGACTTTGCACTTAGGAGAACATGTTGAAAGGTAAAGTTTTAAGATCTTGAAACTTCTAAACTTGGGCTTCAAAGCTTCAGGATAATCTGTAACATTAAAATAATTTTAATTAAAGTGAATATCATAAAATGATTAAAGGTAGAACATATAATTTGTTTATCAAAAGAAGAGGTAGAACATATAACCAATAGAAATTTAATGTGATAAATATTCTTAAAATAAAAAGTGAAAGAAGCCACCAAAACTGATGGAGCTAATGTGTTTTCTGAAGAAATATAAGTAGGATTTTTTCAAGTGAAACAGTAGAAGTTTTATTCGCCTGGAACCATAAAACTTAATAAATGAATAAATGGATCAATGTTGTCTACATCCATGGCCATAGTCGAAGGCTGGTCGTCCATCTCTACAAAGAAGTCCATCGGCATTGCTCTCATCTCCCTCTAGGGCTTTGCTAATTTGGTTTTCTAATTAAAAAATCTCTTGCTTCTGTAGGTTCTAGAGGAATTAATGCAAAGCCTTATATAATGATTATAGAATTGCAAGCAGTTGCAGGAAGATCTTTTTTTTTTTTTTTTTCTTTTACGTTTTTTTATCTCTCTATTTTTGTTTAAATTCTATCCTTAGGTAATTCTATTCCATTGATTTTAAGCTTTGTTGATAACATTTTAGATAAACACAACTGTTATAATTGTAAATCAAATACTACTTTCTTTCATTACTTGATTTGTTATATTTATCCAAAAAATATGTATATATCTATTCTTAAAATCTAAAAATTTATTAAAATTTTTGCAATTTGGTGAAGCCACGTGGCGCAACCACTGCGTCTAAGCCCAACTTTTGTTATAAATAATATAATATATATATATATATATATATATATATATTCCATTGAAAAGGCTGCTAGGACTCATGGGGCTAAGCATGGAAAATATTAATGAAGATCTCAATTCTCAAACCCTTCCCGGTTTATGACTAAAACAGTAAACATAGAGGGAGATTCAAACTCAGATAATATGTCATTTTTGGTATGACAAAGAAACTCTATGTTACACCCTTTCATTATTTCACTAAAATATCTTATAGTGTATATACACTCTCAATTGTGAGAGAGAGAAGTGCCTGGACAAAAATGTGCTACACAATCATAGAGGTCAGGAAAGTGGATAGACAGAGACCTGTTTTTCTAAATAATGGTTCATTGCATGATTTTGGAATGTAGAGAAGGTGGGGGACCTTTATATTCGTTAATTCTCTTTCCATTTCCCATCTTCAATAATGAATAGTAGCAATGGTTTGTATGCTGAGGACCAGGACAAACCCTATGTACTTAATTGTATACCCTACAACCCAGCCTCTGTCTTGCCCTACCATACGCTCCTATTCCATTTTCCTCTCATTTTGTCATGTTGTTTTCATATAAGACCCAACAAATAAGCTTATACCCCCACTCACATATACATTTGTAAAGGATTGAGATTCTTAAGCTGAAGCAATTGTAATTAATGGTTGAGATTGAGAGTTGACAAAAACAACTTTTAATCTCAACCATTAAATAAAAAATATTTTAAAAAGTAAAAAGGTTATAGTTAAAAAGTTAAGGAGGTAAAAAAATTTGTTAGAGGAAAGTGGGTAACTACATCACCTGATCTCAATCCATATATAAATTCAAAACGAGGACACACAAAAATAAAATGATAAAAATGCAAAAACAACCCCTCAAACTTTGGGTTAAAACCAACTTAACCTTAAATTGTTCTAATTTGAAATCTCTAATCCCTCAAATTAGAAAAATGTTTGAACTTGTTCTTCCATTAGATCTTAATTAGTTAAGTGGATCGAAAATGTTATCATGTGCACTGCACATAATACCATTTTAATAAAAATTATTTTTAAGTTAAAACATAACAACTAAATATAACTTGCATCATCATTTTCTAAAAGTTATCACAACTTTTGAGTGAAGTTTGTGGTGTCTCTTTGTATTAGAATCTCATTCTCTATTTCTTGTGTATGTGTGATTATTTCTTAAAAAAGAAAAAAAAAAGAAGAAGAAGAGGAAATTAAAGACCACTGCCCAAATAATAAAAATTAGAAATTGTTATTAGTGTTTCTATTATTTGTATAGGATTAATATGTCTTATATAAGACGGTTTCTTTCTACAATTTTCACGCAATTCAATACGGCAAATTTTCAGTCTAAGCAAAAACATACTATTTTTCTGAAACAAAAAATAAGTGGGTTCTATGCAGTTTTGTCACACATAATATATTAGTATAAGTATTAATTTAATGGGTTTCTTCAAACATGTAGTGATGTGCTACACATACATAATATTAAAATTATATAGAGTGCTCAGCAGACCGGGACTGGTATGTGCGCCTCCTCATCAGTTGAGACTCGAACGTGGGCTTCTGCCTAAAAAAAAAAAAAAAGTACTACGTCCACAACATTTTTTACAATATTTTCACAACAAATTATAGGTGGTTAGTTGTTACTGGTTTAAATTTGAACCTAACACTAAGATTACTTTTTTGTCCCAACAATAACAACCAGTAACAACTTGCCACTTAGGATTTGTTGTGAAAATGTTGTGAAAAATATTGTGGACATATCATTTCTATAAAAAAAAGAATATTCTTGTTGGGTCATTAGGATCAACGGATCTGCAAAATGACAAATACATTTTAATCAAACAACTACAAAAAAAGAAAAAAAAATACAAGGGAAGCAATTTCACTTTCATTATTTCATTAACAGGAGTTAATTTGGGCTATCACAAACTTTAGGAATGTTTTAATTTAAAAGGAAGTTAAAAAGAATTTTTCTATAAACTGTTTTCCTCTTAATTAGTAGTATAGAAGAATTCTACTCTTCTTTTATCTCTCTCTCTCTCTCTCTCTCTCTCTCTCTCTCTCTCTCTCTCTCTCTCTAACACACACACATATATTTATATACACAAAAAAGTAGTATAGAAGAATCTAAGTGATGGATTCATAAAACCATACAAACTATGTGGCAATACATAAAATTTTAATAATTAAACCATTCGTGTGTATTATTTTAATGAGTCATGTTAACGGATGCTCTTAGGGAAATTATTAATAAATCATAATAGGAAAGTTTTGACACAACTTTCATAAGAAATATAAAAAGCTATCAATAATATCTATTGTTTTATCATTCTCCCAATAAAATATTTCTAAAAATGGTACTTAAATAAGTCATATGACTTATTAAAAAGATTACAAAACTAAAAGTACATGTGAATGGTCATTTGAGTCATCACGTAATAGATTGGAGAAATTTTCCTTCAAATAAGTACAGAGGTAAACTTTATGGCAATCATATCTAGTTTATTAATAGGCTTTGATTGATTATTATACCATTTAACCCAAATCAAGATCATTAGATTCAAATGGCTAAAGAACCTGCTGCATCCAAGGGTTTGCATATATCAAGTTGGGTTGGGTTAGGTTTAGGTGTGGCTTTAGCAATTGGTGGTATAAGGGGCAGAGTCAAGGGGAGTTGAGAGGGGGCAACTGCCCCCCTAACTCCTTTGAAACTTTCTTAGCTATAGGCATATGAGAAAAGTTTACCCCCTCTAATTCATTAACGTAGGAAAAGAAACAAAACAACACTTGGTAAAAGGAAACAAAAACTGACACAGTCTTCCTCAAAAAAGGCAAAAGAACATGGCACTGTAACAAAGAGAGCAAGAAGTTTCCTGACATGTCAAAGTTTTTTTTTATTTTTTTATTTTTGATCTAGACACAACAAAGTTAACAAGTCAAAAGAACTTTTAACTTTGGCTTGTCCCACCTTCTCACTTTCTCACTAATATACTATCACAGACTCATAACTCTTTTGCCTTTTTAAAAAAAAATTTAAATGGTAAGAAACATAATAATTTTCACAATAGTTAAGTTTGTAAATTTTTGCTTATTTATAATTGTATATATATTTTCTTATAAATATTTATTAATAATTTCAAATTAATTTTGCCCCCTCTGAACTAAAATTCTAGCTTCGCCACTCGTATGGATATGGAGCAGTCAAATCGGTAGCTCATAGTAATTTGGGTTGGTGTTATGGGTTTGGTCACATCGTGTTCGTTCGTTTGTTTTGTTTTGGTTTTTTAAAAGAAACGTCTTTTCATTTATTGGTGATGATGAACAAGATAGTTTGTTTGGGTTTTGATGTGTCATTGTTTAATGCATTTAATATGTGCTTCGTTTACCACATTAGATAACCTCGTTAAGATTTTAATGAAGCTAAATTAATTTTAAAAGATAAGTGACAAAAATTGACACCATCAATAATTAAGGTGCTGCAAATTGATATTTAGCTAATAATTGAATGTTCAAATCAATAATTTAACTTCTTCTCAAAAAAATCAATAATTTAACAAAAATAAAAGTTAATGTATTCAAATTAGATAATTAAATGTAAATTTTCAATTAAATGGATGTCATTACACTATAATGAATGAAGAAACTCAAGTTCTTTTCATCTTAATAATTGATCATTATCATGGGACACTCATTTATTCTGTATTTTAAGAGGTCACAACGAATAGTACCACTTTGAATTTGAAATAGTTCTCTCCCTCTCGGGTAGATTCAACTTAGAATTTAGAGCACACTGAAAGTCCACAGGAATAATGTGTAGGAGGAATCTGCCAAGTTTTGCGCTAAAACTGAATCTGAAGATGATGACCTCACCTTAGTAATAAATAAACATAAAACAAAGATAATTGATTACAGAAATAGAAAAAAGAATACAGAAATATTTATTCACAGATTAAGATTGTGTTATTATTATTTAATTAACCATATCCAGGCAATGCCGTAATTAATATTCAATATGGATTTGTTCAAGGTTCGACATTGAGTTTTGTGTAATTTAAAACTTTTTACTTGCACAGGGTTTATGGCTTCAATTACTCCAGTGGATAAGTCTGTTAAGTGTTAGGTATGAGAACTTTTTTTTTTTTGAGAAGTAGGTATTACTGTATTAGAACATGTTTGGTTAAGATTGTACTAAACTTTTTAAAATATCATTTTTTAAGTTATATCTTATTTTTATATAATAAAACAAATTTTTAACATAAACCTTCCCAATACACATTTAAGAAAATTTTACAAAGAGAAAGCTTTTTAATTTTTAATTTTTGCATATTATTATTTTTCCCACTCTTTCCTTATCTCACAGAAAAAAAAATGGTAAATAAGTTTAGGAAACAAAACCTCATTGGAGATGATTACTATACCATTTGTTGCTTCCCTAATGTAATTCATGCTTCAATAACTTTGATAATTGGGAAATTCTGATCCTTTTTTTTTTCAATTACATTCTTTGAGTGGTGGAAGCACGAGCTAGCTTGATCTATCAGCATCACGAAGGTGAAATTTTAACTTATAACAAGGAATCCAAACTAATCCAATTGAAGGTACAAATGATTATGCAGACTATCCTAAGTTCAACTTTATAATGGTTATCGAGGAAGCCCATGTAAAAAAGAGAAAAATAAACCAAAATAAACTATGATATGCATTAGAACACACACATATATACATATATATATATATGTGTGTGTGTGTGTGTGTGTGTATGTATGTATTTTTTTTTTTTTTTTTTTGAGAATAAGAACACATATATAATGAATTGTCACAAACAGGAGCATTTTTTATTTAATTTTTTACTCGCAAACATTGGGACCACATTAGTATTTAATTTAAGCCCTACCTCTCAGTCAGAGCAGACTTGATTTGTTGATGAGTTTTAGGACATGGATAGGAAGCTAGTCATGTCGAAAAAAGAATAGAAAGATTTGAATAGTTGTGGTCCCTTTAAATAATGTGTAATTGCAGTAAATTAAGGTCTAAGGTGAATGGGGACAAGCCCCAATCTGGGTCAAGTAGGATTTTATTATCAGTTTAAGCGGGTGCCTGATAGGGATAAGATCATGTCCCACTTCTCCTGCAAATATATAGCGGTTAGCCACTCTATCACATGATGCACATATGTAGCCCTAAAGATTAGGGGTCCACCAATTCAGTGCAATGTTTTGAAAATTGAGTAGTTTTTAACATATGATATACTTACTTTAAAGACAAACATCCAAAATTTTAAATTTTTAAAAACAAAAAAAAAAAAATCAAATTTTAATGTCTTCATTTGTATATTTCATCAATTCAATGGCTCTTAACTAAACTCAAGTTTTTCCAATGGTGAAGTTATCTTTTGCTTATTCAAAATTGTTTCCTTCCCTTGATTCTCTCCTTGTCACTATGCCTACTCATCACAAGTTCACTTATATACTTTTTCAAGGTAACTCCAAGTGTATTGTAATTGCACTGTCTTTCCAATTTTAGCAATTATTCTTCATGAATTCAAATATTTTCTTAATTCATTTTGATGTTGTGACTTTGTTTTTATTCCTAAGTATGTAAACTTTCTTTCTCATAACATCGCCCATTGAGCTATTTTTTGTAAGTGGGATGGGCCTCTTACCATCTCCTCTTTTATCTCTTAGGTCCTTGTCTCGGAGAATTAAGGTGGGTCAGGGCCTCCTTAACTCCCCACCCCCTCTGCCTTGAGTGATCATAGATTGAAGCAACTCAAGAAATCTTCAAGCGACTTTAAAGTGTCTAATGGCTTGTTTGGAAGTTAAGAGAGGGAGGAGAGTAGAGGGGAGTAGAGGGAAGGAGAGTAGTGGGGAGGAGAGTAGAAGGGAATGATTCCCCTCTACATTGTTTGGATGTTTTTAAAATTAGGGAGGGGGAAATGGGTAATTAACTCTTTAGAAATAGTAATTTTGTTAATTTAGAAATGGTAAAGTAGGGAATTCATTTGGCCAATAACTTATCTACTCTACTCTCCCTCCAAATCTCTCCAATTTGGAGGAATTAAAAATGAGGGGTTAGAGGTAGTTGAAACCCCTCCAAATTCCTCCCCCTCATTCTTTAAAAAACTTCCAAACAAGGTAATTGAATTACTCTCCCTCCCTCTACTTTACTCCCCCTCCTTTTTTTAACTCCTAAACAGGCTATAAGTGCTTGGACTTATGGTTGGCTACTCAACCTGTGGAATCATAATTTAATGAAGAGAAATGGTTGGTGCACCAATTGCTAACAGAAGTGGAGAGCTCGGATCGATACATCTACCTACTTAGAACTTGGAGGGTTTGTTAGTGTATTGTATCACAACTATCTTTACCAATGGATTGATTCAGTGAGTTAAGCCCCTAATAGTTTTTTGCCCATTTATGGGGTTTTCTCTCTATAAACACATAATTGTTTTTGGTTATATGAGTATTGGGAATTACTGAATTATTTGTGTATATCCATGCAACTATGTGATTGACTAATTACAATTGAGTAATTTGCTAAAATTGGTAATTAGCCGTAATTGGATCTACTTCTCACATATTAAAAAGCCCAAAAAAAAAAAAAAAACCCTAAAAAAGAGTAGAATTTAACATATTAAAACATACATAAAGACTTTAATTAAAATTATTTAAAAATAAATAAAATTTTGCATACTACGTTTTGTTTTGTTTTGTTTTAAAAAAATATGTTTTGGCATATGTTGGGATCTCATACCATCCCAATTTAGATTTGGTGATGCTAGCACCTTGTGGGTATAAGGTTTTTTTTTTTTTTTTCATAAATAATTTCTTAAGGGTTGATTTCAAAATCTTTCTTTTTTATTTTGAAACAAACAAGTCATTTACATCAAAATCTTTCATACAAATGTACTATTGCTCCTCAAATGAGAGACCTCTCATCAATCTTTTATATATATAAAAAAAACGTGTTGAATTATAATTTATATCCCAATTGAGTACTTCAATTAGACAAATAAAAAAATATCAATTAAACTCCGATGTTCATAATACTAAGATCAAACTCCCAAATCCAAGTGATACCTCCTCCATTTACTAAGTGCCTCTCCATGTACTAAGCGCATGGGATAAGAGTATTCCCATCAGGTATGCCAAATATTTGGCATTTGGCACACCAAACACTAAAAAACATCCCACAACAGGTGTTTTAAATGCCAAAACATTTGGCACAAGTGAACAATGCTGTTCTAAATTTGGAACGGTATGGACACAAATGCCAAACTAAAAAATAATTTTTTATTCGACTTTTTCTCTCTCCTCTCAATTTTTTATTCGACTTTTTCTCTCTCTTCTCACAAATCTATCTCTGTCTCCTAACCTGTGTTCTCTCTCTTCCTCTGTCTTCTTCAGATCAGATTCTGAGCCCCTCCTTCACCCTCAACCTCAAACTTCTTTCTCTCTCTTTGCACCTCAAATCAAACCCAAATAAACTTCTTTCTTCTCTTTTTATTGAGCGGTAGAGCTATGGGTTGGGGTTTTGGGTTAGTGATTGGTTGAGACAGTAGATGGGTCAGTTGGGTTGGGGGTTTTTGGCGGGTTGTTGGTCTTTGGGTTTGGGTGGTTGGGTTGGTTGTGATTTCGGTATTGGGTGGTTTCAATCTTGCCGATCTCGTCCTCCACAACTGTAGCCGCCGATCTCGCCGCCTCATTCTCCACAACTCGCTGCCAACCTGGAAGCGTCGTCCCTCATGCCACACCGATAACCTTCTTGCATCTTCCGACCTTCAAATCTCTCTCAATCAGGTTGTGGGTCTGAGATTTGGGATGAGTTCTAATGTGTTGTGTTTGTGGTTGTGGGCGGTGGTGCTATGGTTGTGGTGGCAATTTTAGTTAAATATTATTTTAATGTGTTGTATATTATTTTAATATATGGAATTGAAGAATAGAATATGTGATGTAGGGTATATTATAAAATGATGTGCTAAAATAATAAAGTAGGTTTTTTAGTGTGTCAAAATGGCATATTTATAGCACACCTGATAGGAATGCTCTAAGAGGGTTGTGTTTTTGGGTAGCAAAAATTTCTGGCCATTATTTAAAAAAATAAATAAATTCTTAGTACTAAGAGTATAATAATATTCAGGATATAAATATGTAACAATTTTAAAGTAGAAGGGTGTTATGTTTTTTTTTTTTTTTTTTTTAACGGAAGGGTGTTATGTTACATTACATATATTAGAGCATTCATATCAAAGATGTCAAAAATTTTAGCATTTAACATCTCAAAAATTTACTTTATTTATTTTAACACCTTACTTTATAATACACCATACATCAAAAGTTCTATTTTTTTTTACCACTTCATTTAAAATAATATATACAATACATTAAAATAATATAAAACATCCTCCACAAAATCTAATAGCAACGGTCACAGCCACCTCCACCACAGCACTATTAGCCTCAACCTCCACTATGGCAACCAAAATCCACCACACGAAAGGAAAAAGAAAAAGAAAAAGAAAACGGCCCAGCCACTACCTTCCTCTTCCAAATCACAAAACAACCACCATCACAATCACAAAACCTAGATTGGTTAGAAGAAAGAAGAAAGAGAGAGAGGCAAAAACCATGGACTTGCAAGTGAGCTTTGAATGTAGAAAGAGATGGTGGACCAATCAATCCCGAAAGCAAAATGTCCAAGGCTACTAAGACCAGATCCGAGTCGTTGGACCAAGCAAAAAACACACACACAGAGCAAACCCACATCCCAATCCACCATTGCTAATCAAACCACTAAGCAAAACACACACACACACACACAAACCCACCACGACAACCCTCCAACTCGGATTCAACCCACAACATCAAACCCACCATGACAAACCTCCACAAAAGCAAACCCATCATGCCAATCTACTGCACCACGACCCACCACGCCCCAGACCCACTACAACCCAAACCCACAACCCACCATCCCGCCGCCACTAGATTCGACTCACATCCCTCAACTAGTAGATTGGTGAAGACCCGAAGCAGTAGATCGGTGACCCACGACCCACAGGAACCAAAACCATGACCATCGGACCCATGACCCATGCCCATCAGACCACAATCGCCAACCATTGGACCATCGCCACCACCACCCACTACCATCGAACCATCAGACCACGACCCACAACCCAAAATCAAAACTTATAGTCATCAAACCCACAACCCTGACCATCGAACCACGCCGAACCACGGAAGAGAGAAGAGAAAAGTGAGAGAGGAAAGAGAGACAGAAATGAGAAAAAGAGTCATTGACTAAATAAAAAACAATTTTTTCTTTTTTTACAATCTAGCTACAGTGAGTTATTATTGATAACAACTTACTGTAGCTCAATACTAAATTTTTAGGATTTAACATATTCGATGTATGTGTGTTTTTATCATTTGAGATGTTAAAAATGCTAAAAAAAATAGTATTTAGCATTTTTAGCACCTTTGATTAGAATGCTCTTATTCCAATAAAACCATCTATGTTTAAACGTAGGATGTGTGGAAATGGGATAGCTTTGTATTTTGTAATACAAACAGAGAGAGAGAGAGAGAGAGAGAGAGAGACGTGTCTCTCTTGGGAGCAAAGAGAGAGGTTCGTGGTGATATCTGTCATCTTCTTCATTTCTTTACCCATCTCAATTCCCAATGAGATTGAGAGAGATAGAAGAGTACTAAGTTGCTTCTGGTTTAATTTGGTCTGGTTAAACGTGGGAGTGCGTGAAAAAACCTAAGATAAAAAGAACTTTGAGATAGTTCAGTCAAAAAGAGAGAGAATGAGAGAGAGAGATACTAGTCCATAGTACACACTTTTTACTGTACTCAATTCCTTTTTATTTTTCCCACCCCTCTTAACTAAACCGTACTTTAATTCCTCAAAATCAAATCTGGCTGTTTTATGCTTTATGGATCCGTTTTTCTCGCTTCTTCACCATCATAACCCACAAGTTTTTTAGCTTCGCAAACACTCTCGCCCCTCTCTCTCATTTATTCATATACAACTCATATATCCAGTGGTCCAAGTTTCTCACTGTGAGCAAAGATTGCACATTTTTTATGTCATTTTCATTCTGATTTTACCATTTTTAGAGAGAAGTTTTTTCTAGACCCTCCTACAGAAAAGCAAGAGAGAAGTTGGGTCTACGGTAATGGGCAGGGAAAAGCATTGGGGTGGAAGATCCTCCAACTCCAAGAGTAATACTGGTGTTGCTGGAGGAGATCAGAAAGACACCACGTCTTTTTCTGGTTGCATGAGTGTTGTCTTTCAGTACTTTGATTTCCATCAGTTTCAGTTTGGTTTACATCATCAACAACCATCTTTCAACTCTACCTCTGTACCCACTATTCCCAATGGTAGAGATAGAAGTTAGAACGCTCTCTTTCTCAATTTTCAACTTTGATTTATGTGACTGATTTTGACTAGTCTGTTTGAAAATGACTTGACTAGTTTGTTTGATTATTCATCTTAAAATTTTATGGCTGAGGTTTGATTGTCATTGTTGATATATTTATGTGTTTTTTTGTATTACAGGAATTGAAGCACCGAGAAATAGCTTGGAATCACATGAGGTTTCATTGTCATATCTAACAAGAGAAAGAGTAGAAGAAAAAAATTTAGATATCCAAGTAAGTTACTGTGTTCAAAACTTTTTTTGAAAAAATTATTCTAGCTAGCTAGGTTGCCACCTTTGCCTTTTTTTCCTTTTCCTTCAGATTCTTCTTCTTCTTCTTCTTCTTCTTCTTATTATTATTATTATTATTATTATTTCGTAAAGTGAGTTATGATGTGATAATGATGGTGTTGAACCTCTAATATTGTAATAAATTTTGAAAATCCAGATGGGTATCCAAATTAAAACAAGTGGACACACAGAACCAAAAGCTGGAGCTCCAAATGATTTTTCCTCAGAAATCAGCTACTCTCCTGGGACCAAGACCCCAAATTTAGTAGCAAGGCTAATGGGTCTTGACCTTCTTCCTGAAACTCAGTCATCCTCTTCTTTTTCTTCAACTCATGGTACACCAAAACCTCTTTCAAAGTCACATTCACGCCACCTTCATCCAAGGCAACCCCTCCAATGTAGACCAAGAAATAGCTTAGAGTTCAATGACATTACTGGTACTTGCTCTTTGCCAGAGACTCCTAGAATATCCTCAGCTAGAAGATCAGACGTGGATCATCATCACAGACTCTCACTTCAAATTAACAAGGAGAACATGATTGCTAGTGACGACTTGGAGTTCTCTCGGTTTTCATATTTGAGAAGGAGAGAGCTCAGAGTATATGAAGATGAGAACAACAGAAGTCCAAGCCAATACGCTAGGCAAATTGTGAAGCAAATGAAAGAAAAAGTTAGCAGGAAAGTTGGACTTGACATCACAAACACTATCGCCAACAGAGATCTTCAAGGAAGAAATGAGCTTATTAGCCAATTCAAATCCAAGAAAGCTTCAAAGGGGTTCAACAAAGTTGTAGAAGAATCAAGTCCAGGCAAGCAGTACTACTCAAGTACACCTTCTTGCTCTCCAAGACTCAGATTCTTTGAGCCCAAGAGTAAACCAAGCACAACATCACCACCCACCAAAGAGAAAGCCTCTCATTCTTCAAAGTTCTTGTACTTACAACCTCAACCACTCAATGTTCAGCCACAACCCATTAAAGTCTCGGTGAAGCCTAAACCTCAGACACTGCAAGAGCGTCATCAGGACCAGAAATCTAAAAAAAGTGGCACTGAAAGGTTCAATCAGAGGCTAAAGAAGCCTCCACAGACATCGGATATAATCCGAAACAAGCAAGAAGAACCATTTGTTCGTCCATCAAAAACAGCCACCAGAGCCAACATTCCAGACAAGAAATGCAAGAAGACACCATTGTCAAGTGAGCTTCTCAACATCAATGTCCCAACTCGTGTCCCAGTCAAAAAAGACCCTTCACCACCAGCCACCAACATTCCTCAAAAACAGGTACTCTCTTCTCATTTTTCCATTACTTTGTTTTTTTAATGAACTAGTAAGTACTGCATGTATTATTCCTGTTTTCTTGGTTAGTAATTTATGGTTTGATTGGATGAACTTATTTTTATATTTTTAATTTATGAGTGATGGTAGGTACTCCCTTTTCATTTTTTTTTTAATTATTTTGTTTCTTCATGAACTAGTACTAAATGTATTTTTCCTGTAATTTTGGTTAGTAATTTATGAGGTGAATTTGGCTGAACTTATTTTTATCAACTTATTTAATTTATGAGTATTACTAAAAATACTATAAATTTTACTTACTTAAACCTTATATACTAATATGTTATCAACGATAAAAAAAATAATTCAAATATTTATTTATATTTTTATTATGCTTTTGAAGTGATATCAATTAGGGAATATTTTATAGTAAAGTTGATAATAAATTTAATTTTTTTATTTATTATATAAAAATAAAGTTATAACTTGGAAAAAAAATTATTTAAAAGTTTATATATTCTTTTTTTTTTTTAAGTAAAAAAATGAACTCTACCAAAACGATGCCTTATCCGTTAATTTTTTTTTTTTTTTTTTTTCTGCATTGAGCTGTTAACTTATTATTGTTACTGTGTTGTGGGAACACTGTCTCAGGTATTTGATGCCCAAGAATCAAAATGTGGTTCACAGTTATCTAGTTGTTCGAGCCAAGAGTACAAACAAGAAGCGACGCACATGCTCAAAACCCAAGAAAGCAGCATCATCGACGACAGATCTAACGGTGTCTTCACTACCGGAGCCAGTGGAGCCGAATATCATGAGTACGTTACCAATATACTAAGCTGCACTGGCATAGACAAAGGTACCATTGTGTCCTTCACCAATTGGTTCTCTCCATCTCACCCGTTAGACCCATCTATCTTCCACCAACTCGAACACTCTCAACACACAACTACGAGTCATGAGTTGGGGTACGAGTGCAATCGAAAACTACTATTCAATCTTGTTGATGAAATTTTGGTTGAGATTTTGAAGCCATACATCAACATGAAGCCATGGGCGGCTAGCTCAATTATTGGTCACGATTGTTGTTGTCACATGCAATTAGGGTCACAACTAATTGACACATTGTGTAAGAAAATTGGAAGCTTCCCACGAGCCAAATGTTGTGTTCTTGAAGACATAGATGGTTTGGTTGACAAAGATTTGAAGGGTGGTTTGAAGGTCCAAAGTGAAATGGCATTTGAGGAAGAAGGGGAAGGAATAGTAATGGAGATAGAGGAGGACATGTTGGATACACTCATGCATGAAATGGCTATGGAATTTTGGTGTTCGATCCGTACGTAGTTAGCAAAAAAAAAAAAAAAAAGGGTTTGAGAGACTAGTATGCAGATGGGTCACATGGGTTATTCACGTGATGAGATGCGATTGGTAGGGTTGGGACTTGGGACTTGTAAAGAGAGATTGTTTGAGGATTGTCTATGTGGGATTAGACTCCCCAACAGCAATAGATTTCTGATTGGTTCTCAAAAGAATACCATACTCTGGCAGAGGAATCCCATTCCATCTCTTATCTCTCTCTCTCTCTCTCTCTCTCTCTCTCTCTCTCTCTCTCTCTCTCTCTCTTCTACCCAATTTGTATATTTTGTATTCTCTCTCACTTAAAAAAAAAATTAATTAATTAGTTGTTTAGTAATACACTCTCTATTACTATGACTCTATCCAACTCTTTTGTTTTCTATTCTTTTTAAAAAAAATATACAATAGTTTATAGTTTAAACTTTAAATAACTTCAAAGTTGGAAAGGATTTTTATCTATTATGGTGTTGTCCTTGGTGTCATCAATATGTGACACAATTTTGGCATTAGTGGAATGGATCAATGAAATTATTGGGAAAAAAATGAAGGAAAAAACAAAAGGCCCCAGTATCTTTTGGTATAGCCATTAAAACTGTAAGTAAACAGCATGGAATTCTGAAAAGTGGACTAGCATATTGTGAACTGACATCGATTCAATATATAACATAGTCAACAGTCTCTTTTACGTAGCATGTTTGTTTGTACATGGCTAAAAGCAAAGGAAAGGAAATAGCAAAGAAATGGAAAGTATAAGGACTGGAAAATGGAAATATCTTTATCGAAGCATGTTTGGAAGCTGTAAGGGAAAAAAAAGAAGAAGAAGTAATTACTTCTTTCCCTTAGTTTGGTTTTCAAAAATAATGGAAAATAAAATAGATGTTTTTACTTTTATGCCCTTACATATATGTATAATAACAATAAATTAAAGGCAAAGCGGCATTATTTTAAGGCCTATTTTTAGAAATAATTTATCGGGAGAATAATAAAATAATAAATGTTATTAACAGTTTTTTATATTTCACATGAATATAGTGTCAAAATTTTCCAATTATAGTTTATTGATAATTACCCTAAAGGCATCTGTTAACATAACCCAAAATTAAATTTTAAATATTTTTTATTAATGAGAAAACTTAGAGGTATGTTAGAACTTAGAAATGATCTAACACTTAGACATAGATCTAGACCCATTCACATTCGGGAATATTATTTAAATTCTACATGGTTTGTGATGAATGATGACGATGAAGAAGAACAAAGTAATGATTAATCAATGATAAATTGGATACTATCAAAAGAGTATATCTGCTTTGCTAAAAGCATTAAATTAAACTAGAAATCACGTCACTTTAGGATTAAAAGGACATATATATGGGAAAGAGAATCACATAGAATTTCGTTCTTAGTGCATGGGAGTTTGCGTTTGTAAAGTAGCAATAAGACAACGGTTAAAAAAGATGGATTGCATGGTGTTTTTACGTATGAACGTGGATGTTATTCTTGAGAATCCCTAAAGTTGCAACATGTTAGTCCAAAAGGCCAAAAAAAAATTGCATGATTGCATCCATGAGCAGAGAAAAGATTGTATTTTTTAGATACCGTTCCTTTTTATAAATTTTTTTATAGGTATTTTATGGGAGGAATATAAATATAACAACTAGAATAAATTCCATTAACATATTCTAAGGTTTGGGCAAATAACAACTAAGTCAAGGTCATTTCAAAATTGACCAATTTGGTTCTTAAAAGACAATTTAATCCCTAACCCCGTTACCCTTTGTTAATTTCTCTCTCTTTCACCGTGACTCTCTCCTCCCATGTTTCCCTTCTATCCTCTTTTCAATCATCCCAATCTCTCAAACCTCAGACTAGCCATAACCATTGCCACAGCAAACTAACAACCCAATTTTTCCCACCTAAATCCTCAAACAAAAACCCAAATTCAAAAATCCCATAGCAAACCCACCACCACATCACAACCCACCACCACCCCTAGTGCAAATCCACCCTATATCAGAAACCACTACTACCACCACCGACCACAAAACCTAGCCAAACCCATAGCAACAAAACCCAAATCATCCAACAAAACCCAAATCCCAAAAATCCATAACAAACCCACCGCCACATTGAAACCCACCACCACCCCCACTGCAAATCCACCCTAGATCGCCCACCACCACCACTGACCATAAACCCCAGCCAAACTCATAGCAACAAAACCCAAATCCAAAAATTTCAAAAAACCCATAGCAAACCAACCCACCACATCGGAAGCCACAACTACACTACTGTAAATCTACTTTAGATTGGAACCCACCACCACCACTAGCCACAAAACATAAATAAATAAAAAAAACTCAAAAACCCACAACAAACCCACCAATGCCGTTACCTAAGAGCACACCATTGCCATTGCCTGAGAGAAGAAAGAGACAGTGAAAGGGTGAGTCATAGAGAAAGGTCAACTTGGAGAGAGAGGGATGAGAGAGGAGAGGCTTGACAGAAACAATGTAGGAACAAAGAGAGAGAGAGAGAGAGAGAATAAGTAACGGAGGGTAACGGGTTAGCGATTAAATTGTTTTTTAAGGACTAAATTGGTCAATTTTGAAATATTTTGGGCCTGATTGGTATTTTCCCAAACCTCAAGGTATATTAGTGGAATTTATTCTAATCTATATATATAATAATAGGTAAAGCAGAGAGAAAATCCAATTAAATTTTCAATTGAAATTCAATTAGTGTCTAATTTTACACCACGTGTCTCATCTAATATAAATTTTAGAATTTTGTACCAAGTTAGTTAATTTAGGTAAAAATTGAATTTCAATTAAAGTTTAAATTTTTGTGCCAAATTAGTTAATTTAATGTAGAAAACGAGGAGTCCAATATAATAAACCATAAAAAAAATAATCATATATATAATATGTAATTATGATTATTTTTAAATGTACCCGTGCATATGCACGGGATTACATACTAGTAATAAGTAAAGTAGAGAGAAAATTCAATTAAATTTTCAATTAGAATTCAATTAGTGCCTAATTTTACGCCATGTGTCTTATCTACTCTAAATTTTAAAATTTTGTGCTAAGTAAGTTAATTTAGGTAAAAATTGACTTTCAGTTAGAGTTTAATTTTGTGCCACATATCCCATCTAATCTAAATTTTTAAATTTTTGTGCTAAATTAGTTAATTTAATGTAGAAAATGAGGAGTTCAATATAATAAATCATAAAAAATATAATCATATATAAAATATGTAATTGTAATTGTTTTTAAATATACTCGTGTATATACACGAACTTACACACTAGTAACTAATAAAAGATAATAATTAAAAGTTGGCATTTGATCCAAAAATTTTGACAATTTTCAATAAATCAGTGACTTATAGCTCATTGTAAAAAAAGTTTATTGATGTTCAATCAACTTCAATGCTCAAATTTGACTGATACATGCATTTCTTTTTTCTTTTACTGTGTTTTTTTTTTTTTTCACGTCCAATCTTTGAATTGTGTTCAATCTTTGATCTAATTAACTTAACCGATAAAATTTATTTCACTATATAAAATTAAAATAATTTTTTTATGTCTACTATCTATATATATATATAAATATAATTATTAGATTCCTATTAAATTATTAATGAAGGCTGTGATCGTCAAGAGGTTAAAATGATGAGAATAAAAGAATCTAGGGACATGATTAGGTGCAAAGATTCCTTTATTTTGAAACCTGATGAATTACAATCGCTGAAATCTCTCATTTAAAATAAGCCAGTAAAAAAAGAAAGAAAGAAAGATAGATAGAAAGCAAGGTAATAAATTGAATATGAGAAGACTGAAGAGAGAAATATTCTAAATTATCATGCAAAAAGTCTCCTACTACATTATTACTTCTTCTCTTTTGAGAAACCTACTACGTACTTTATTACTAAATGCTAACATTGCTTATAGACTAACGTTGCGTGTACGATATATATATAGTAAAAATAATAACAATAACAAAGGATTTAGATTTAGTTCTAAAATTTTATATTTGGTCATAAATTCTTGACAAAATAATATTATTTTCTATCATTTTAATTATTTTATCTTAATTCCCTTCATAAGAAAGTAATTAATTTTTTATAGTAGCTGTTATAAACTAGTTACAGCAATCTTCCTCTTAAATATTAGATGTAAAAGTAGGAGAAAAAAAAAAAATTCTTTTTCATGTACTTGATTTCATTCTCCAACTTGTCTCAAGAGTCAAGTCAGCATATTATTGTACCAAGTCCAGAATTCAAACTGGAGGGTTTTCTTAAGGACTCAATACATTACTACATTGGTCAGAGCGGTTTGGTCAGGGAAAAATTGTAGCAACTAGTGAAACATTGAATGTATACCTCCTAGATAAGCGTGGGACTTAAAAGTTCCTGTACCTCTTGGTAGAGAAAGAGAAGAAAAAATTCTGAGAAAAATTTAAGATAGACGAGACAGAAGAAAAAAAAATTATGTCCATTACTCCTTCAGGAACATTTTTATTTGGATGAGTATTTTCTAAATTTCTACCATACCTTGAATTATCTGATCATTTTGTTTTGTCTCATGAGATCTTGGTTTCCAAATATTTTGGTATCTTAACGTTATGCTTAAAGAATTCTTACATTTAATTATCTATAGATACTGAGTATGAAACAAAGAAATTAAATATACCCGAAAAAATAATCAAATGATCAAGTTGGATAGAAAAAGAATAATTGGTATTGCAGTGAGAATTTTTGTGCTAGCTACCAATAATCAAATATGAAAATTGGGCGGGAATTTTTAAAATGCAAATGCACTTGACATGCATGTGCTGATAATGATGGATGGTCAAATGTGATTTAATAATTATGGCCTTATGGGGATATAATGGATCTGAGCTGAGGGGAACATTTGACTTTGTCCAATTAATGATGTGGGCTATTTATTTGGGGTAAAGTTTGTGTTATATATCATTTATGGGAGAAAATGAGCTTTTGCCATTTCTTTTTAAAATATTTAGCAAAATACTATATGTTTGAAACTAATTAAGAAAATGTATTTGTTTTAAAACTTAATTTTTTAAAAATTGAGTTTTAAATGTATAACTCGATTTTTTGGAACATCGAGTTATAGCGTATGTACACTTAGAAAAAAAAAATCTTGAAACTCGAGTTCAACTTAAATTTTTTCAAAGAACTCGAGTACTTCAGATGGAACTCGAGTTCCAAGAAAAAAAAATTAAATTTTTAGTTAGCTATAATTCGATTATCCAAAAATCGAATTTTAAATTGAAACTCGATTTTTAGAAAATTAAGTTTCAAAATAAGGGCATTTTTCTAATTAATTTCAAATATAGGGCATTTTGCTAGATATTAAAAAAAAAAGGGGCAAAAGCCCATTTTCTCCATCATATATGTGATCTAAGGGCATGTTTGGTAGACTGTAATAGGCGTTGTAATGTAATAGTTATTATTATGGTATAGTTATTCTTTAGTTTGATTATTTTTTTTATTACAAGGAATAATCATTCTTTATGAATAGCTATTCTTTAAAATGAAGAATAAACATTCCTCTTTAAAAAGTTGTATTAGTTATTCCTTAGTAAGTGCAATAATTTTAAAACTTAATATATTTCCAAGTAAACAAACTTTCCATATACATCTAATAATTATAAAAAAAATCATAAAAAATAACACATATCTCTCTTAAATTTAAAAATAATAATTTAAAAAAAAATATAATTGTGTGAGTAAGAATTTCCTAAAATAAATATTAAGTTATATTCTAATGTTATAACTCACAATCAAACTAATAAATAGGTTTAGTTATTACATTACAACACATTTTATTCCTAGTAATAAATATTACAATTCTTGTTGTAATTCTCATTCAGTGTACTAAACGTACCCTAAGTTTGTGTAAGTTTTGTACCATTCACTTATTTAGACACAGAAGTGAATTAACTATGGTTTAGGGTTTGGTGGAGACAAAGGAGGAAGATGCCATCTCTGTTGCATGATAGGAAATGATGTTACATAACATGAAAGATCGATATAGCTTCAGTCATTATTCATGAAGTACTAATTTATTTTTTTGTGGGTAACGGGGTTAACATTAATAGTGAAAGCAAGATGACATTGCATGCGTTTTCCTTGTGAGGTGATGTGTGAGCCAGAACTAGTGTCCAAATCCTAAACTAACATACCATAAATCAGAAACTTATTGAAAGCTTGAAAGAAGCGAGAAATGGTTACATCACATGCAATTGATTGTGAACAATTTTCTTTTCTTTTTCTTTTGAGAGGGAGTGAACAATTTTCTTCGCTGTGGAATATGCAATGACATATCATTCCATTATATTAATGATAAGTACTCCTTAGGTAATAAAATAAATAAATAAATAAAATCTTCTAAGTCCCATGTAGGGGTGTCCAAGCAGACCCGAAACCCGATCAACCCTCCCAATCCGGCCGACCCGGCCCGAAAACCGTCCGACCCGACGCCGACGCCGGTCGGCAGCGGGTCTCCGTCCATAAAACCCGATACCGACAGGTCGGTTGATGGGTTTGAGCATGAAAACCCGACTTTCAACCGACCCGACCGCGAACACATATCTCCGTCGATTTTGCACTGAGATCTCGCCAGGTCTCTTCGAGATCTGGCCTGATCTCGTTGAGATCTGCCGAGATCTCTTCGAGATCAGGCCTGATCTCGTTGAGATCTCGCCGGATCTCTTCGAGATCAGGCCTGATCTCGTTGAGATCTGCCGAGATCTCTTCAAGATCAGGCCTGATCTCGTTGAGATCCGCCAAGATCTCTTTGAGATCCAGTCAAATCCAGCAAAAGCCAGAGATTTCGGCGAACTCCGGCGACGTTCCTGCGAAATCCGGCGACGTTTCTGCAAAATCCGGCGACAATTATAAGCATAAATAAAATCCGGCGACTGTTTCTGCACCACCCGAAGCCGACCAATACCTGACCGGCGAACCGCTGACATCCAACCACCCGAACCGCCGCCGTTGGTGGGTCGGCGGCAGGTCCAGGATTAGGAGACCCGATCTGGTCGGGTCGGTTCCGGGTTGGGCACAAACCCGACCCGGACCGACCCGTGGACATGCCTAGTCCCATGACCTAAGTCTTACGTGGTTAAAAAGTGAATTTATAAGTATCGCTAGTCCATAGTTCATTGTTACCTTATTCTTTTTTTTTTTCTTTTTTTTTTCTTTTTTATGTGAGTTTCACTTGTAACTTGTGAGTGATGCATTCACTATCTCATCATTCATCTTACTCTCGTAAAGAAAAGAAAAGAAAAGAAAAGAAAAAAAGAAAGAAAGAAAAGAGAAGGTGTTATTTGCGTTAAAACCCATTCATATGTCTATTTATCTTGGGAGTTAAGAGTACTCAAATGACAGTAGTTTGAGATTATGCATATAAACACCATCCTACCATCCTTATCAATGGCGTCTTTATGTAATTTGTAATCTTCCCTCTTTTTCCATGACATGTCAAAGACTCGTTTAAAATAATGAAAAGCATTTGTTATTAATTTTTAATAATTAAGTGTTAGAAATTTGAACACTTAATTAACCGCAAGTGTGTATCCTATGCACATTGGGTAATTATCAGGAAAAAATGATTGAAGTAATCATAGATTGTTAGTTAGGAGACTTAAACCCAAGAACTCATCCCTTGAGCTTTATTTTTTATTTTTACTTTTTAATTTTTTTTTATGAAATATTTACCTTATTGTTGTTATTAAAGGATATGTGTGCACCCCCAATTTTTTTTTTTTTTTTCTATCATATAATCTGTGGTATGTCTTTAATGCTCTTAATGTGATGTGTAATTATAAAGCAAGCTCTGTCATGCCCTTAAGGTGATGTATAATTAAAGCAGCAATAAGAGAAGATATGTGGCTTTTATTTTATATAATAATAACACGGCTAACATAAATGATGGACAGATGGAGCTCCATAGTCAATAGAAATCACAAAAAAAATTAATTGCATGTGCCAAGTGCCAAGTGCCAGGTGCCAACACATTTTACTCTCCCAAAAAAAAAAAAAAAAAAAAAAAAAAAAAAAAAAAAGAGGGTTAGCTAGCTATCTTTAATGTAAGAAATCCCATGAATAAGATAGTAGTCCTAACTCCAATTTTATCATTGAAGTCTATGTTAGAAAATCCAGGTAATTAGATGATGATGATGATGATAATGATGGAAATGTTGATCAACCTCGCTTGACCCACCACTTGCTCTTGTCCCACACAATACCAGTTTGAATCTAAACCACACCATTTTCAACTTTCTCCAAGTCTTCACTGTAATGATGGTAACTACACAGCAGATTGGGCTGCATAGCCTATATACTCTAAGCTAGAGTTCATTATGAGAATAAATCAAATAGACCAGCGTCAGGACTAGTAGAGTAGGTTGAACAATTATTGCCGAATTTATAGGTGACTGTTTCAGACTAATTAAATATCTATTCAATGTATGTTTTGTTTTTGTTTTTTTTGGCTGAATATATAGTCAATGTATGTATTATCACTATTATGATTTTCATCAATTATAACTGTTAATGGACAGAGCCCAGTTAGATCGACCAGGTCAGTCGGGCGTGTAGTACTGTGCTCCTTTCTGCTAGCTCAACTTTACCCAACATCTCTATTTATTGATAATTATTTGTGTGTGTGTGTTTATTTGTGGTTGAGCATTAACTATTTTTATTTCTATTGCATTATTTGTGATACTGTCGTATGACTATGACTATGACTGTTACTATGACTATGAGCACAAGATTCCACAGTTGAGGAAATAAATAGCCTTCCAGTCATGTATGATTATATAGATAGATAACAGGCATTTACACTCACATATGGTACATGGAATTGAAGATTGATGCTTTTCACAAAATTGGGTAAAATGAAATCTAGATCTGGAATTCTTTCAATGTTTGTTTTAAATGACAAGTACCCTGAGTATTCATAGGTTCTGGTCAAGCCATTATGAGTATGACCTGTCTTTTTAAATTACATTAATTGATTAATAATTTAATATGGGAAAATGTTGGAAATTTAATATCAAAACAATAATTAAGTACTTTTGTACCACATCTGCCAAAAAAATATACGTACACAGCCTAAACAAGTAAAAACACCCGTAATAACTAGCAAAGAGAATGTAATATTTCTACTGCATGGAAAAGGAGCTGATGAAGAGAGATTGCCAAAAAGGATTGGAAGAGAGACCTTGTTTGGGCTTGTTTAAACCTAACACTGATGGATCCTCCTTAGGTAACCCAGGCCTTGCAGGAGGAATACTATTCTCCGAGATGAGCTGGGCAACTAAATCAGGGGATTTTCTAAGAATATTCGAAATACCACTAGTTTCTTAGTCGAATTATAGGCTCTTAGGGATGGGTTAATCATGTACAAAAAACCTTTTGATAAATGCCTTAGAAGTAGATTTGGACACTAAAGTAATTGCTGATTTAATGAACAATTTTGGAACTACTAACACCTCTAATTCTTCTCTTGTAGCTGATTGTAGGCTCCTGATTTCCCAAGTTCCTCAAGTTAAGGTGAATCATTGCTATAAGGAGACTAAAAGCTATGTTCATGCCCTTGCTAGAATGGGAACTAGGCAATTTGTTAAATTTTTTTTTTTTTTTTAATTTTCCCTCATCTGATCTTTTGGATGCATATCTTTCAAATCTGTATGGATTGTACTCTTAACAAACTTCGTCCTAATTTTTTTGTTTCTTCTATTTCTTAGTTGAATGAAATTTTCAGTTTACCAAAGAGAGAGAGAGAGAGAGGATGGGAACCAAGAGAATTGGGAGAAGTAGAAGTGGAAACTACAAAATTGTTCTTAAGACTTGCATACTTCTACCAAAAAAATAAAAAATTCTAAAATTTTTTTACCTAACTTATTTGCCTCATCTAGTTGATTGACTCAATCAGCTATTATTAGGAGTCAAGTTTGGGTTAACCTGTGGTGTAATAAAATCTTCTAATCATATTCATTTATATTCTTTCAAGTCAAATTGGGTTAATGGATTCAAGTTCATCTTACCAAGTTCAATAGAATCCCTCATTAATAGATTTCACCATGAGAGGAACACATTCCTCGTTTTCCCGATAAAGCAACTAGTTACCATACAACTAAAAATCCAAATGCTATTAGTGATCCCCCTCCCCCAACTCATTTATTTTCCACTGTTTTAATATACCAATCATATAAGAAGACTTCAAAGAATAAATTCTACTAGACAATCAAGTTTTTTGCATTTTATTTTTTTATTTTATTTTTGGAGAAAGAATCAAGTTTTTTGGTTAAGTTCTAAAACTATTTTTGGACGCAAAATGAGGTTTTGTGGAAGCATTAAGGTTTGTATACAGTACACAATGCTTCAAATTCTAAGAGGTTTGGTAGAGATGCTTAGTAAACAATCTTACTATCAATTTTCAATTTTGGGAAAGAATGATTCTTGGATTCAAACCCACAATAGAGTACAACACCTAAGAAGGGCTTTCACTCGGCAACTCTTTCTCAAAATGCTCTAATCTCAAAAATGTTCTTAAAAATGTAAATATTTAGTTGCATTTGAGGCATCGGCCGAAATTGAAGTGTGAAAATAATAAATTAATAAATCACCCAAACCGCATAAAATTAGCAAATTAGCAAAGGAAACTAATTATAATTTGGGAAATTAGGACAATTACCCCAGAGCATCATCAAGATTCCTACTTCTACAAAATTCTTTCCCCATTTTTCTCCATCTTTTCAACACTTAGAAGAGATAACAACATGACCTTGATAGGCCCAGTCCTTAAAAACAAGGAGTAACTGCATTTATTAAAGAGCACTGCTGGTGCCACAACTTGTGCCACGACTCGCCCATATGGCGAATTATGGTTGGTGGGGTGAGTTGTAATTGGTGGAGAGGTGTCCCCACATGGACCCACCATCATCTCTCCACCAACCACAACTCGCTCAGTTGTGGCAAAAGTTGTGGCACCAGAATTATCCTTTATTAAATCACCTCAGCAATGATACTGCAAAGTAATAGATAAAACTTGCACAAAAACACAAGAATGATCGGATTCGTAGCCTTTCTAATAAGTTGACTGGGAAATAAAGTTCCAAGCAATCACATTGATAAGACTTTTGTGATCATGAAGATTACCATGAGCAGGAGTTGGTCTTTCAAAGGCTAACCACTGAACAAGCATATTGGTATATTAATTTTATTCACCAAATTAAGAAGGAAAACCGAATTTAATCATAATGATGAGAAATATTCAAAAATGGTGTTTTTTAATTCTTGCTTGAAATATTATATTGGTGTGCGTAAGCTTCAAGTACCAAAGAAAATTCAGAAAGGTCATATTGCATTTTTTATCAACAAGCTATGAGCATTTAGAAGAATAGACAAAAGGGAAGACATCAATTAAAGAATGTACCCTGTAGGATCAGAAGCAATGAGTCTTGTACTATGGCTCTAATAAAGAATCTGGAGAGAAGCTCCTATGTTCTACCATCCACATCAAACCCAGCCCCAGTCCAGCCAGGTCCGGGAGATCCTCTACCCTTAGGCACAGCCCCGATTCCCTTTCCTCTTCCTTGGAACTGACTTTTCTTCCTCCCTCGTCCTTCTCCCTCAGTAGAAGGTTGTTGATTTTGCCCGTTCATCACTGTAACATTTCCACCATTTCCTTGATTAGGGACATTTGCAGTAACTCCAGCAACTGGTTCTGTTGACTGAGGAACTGAATCATTTGTAACTATGGTATTTTGCGGTGGTCCCACTGATTTCCCATCCTAAAACATTTATTCCAAGAGCTAACTTTTAACATCGTTTTACTACCACAGTACCACTGATATGTATACATCAGTGCTTATGATATCAGCACAAGATCTATGATGGATGTTGTGTAATGCATTCACTAAAATGCATGGACCTTGTTAAGATTATTATAATGACAAAGGTAATAGTAGCAAGCTCAACAACAATCCCCTCCCCACCCCCCTCCCACCCTGTGACAAATGCAAATGAGCAGTACAAAGACATTGGGGCCATTGAGGCATAGTTGGTGCTATTGTCAGTGTTTTACCACTGTAGCTTAAATGATCATTTACCAAAAAAAAAAAATTCAGAAACTCAATTTTCCATCTATATAGGTGAATATGAATTAAAATGCATGTATGTGTGTATGCATAAGTGACATATCTATTATAGAACACAAATATAAAAGTGTTCATCTGAAATTGCAAGAATTTACACCCATCTGCAAGAGGTATACCTATTGGTCAACCCAAGGAAAGTATCGTACTCAGAAAATGATCTAGTAACCTGTACTTGGGCTCTGCTTTTTAACCTAATAAAAGATATATATCTAGTGCATCTGGTCTGGACAGTGTACATCCGAGGACAAAAACTCTGGTAGCACCAGATATTTCTAACCCAGAATATGTCACATTGATTCAGCATTGAACATAAATTTCCTATGTAAATTAACGAATATGATGCAACCTATCACCCCTGGTAGAATATATTGAACATCAATACTTCAACATATGACAGAATTAAAACAGTTGACCTCCTATCCTTAGGCATCACAAAATCAAGATGTACCAAGAAAATAAAAAAATAAAATAAAAAATCTTTTTTTGTGTTGGACTAATGGATGTCAAGAACAATACTTAAAAGTTTAAAACAAGCAACAAGCAGGTTTGGGTTGGACTAATGGGCAGTAAGAACAATAACTACATGACTTGAAACTAACCAATTCATTATTGAGTGAAAATATGAAAATTCAAATGCCACCTAGTATTTAACATTCAACACTTGTAAATTGTTATTATAATGTGAAACAGTAGAAACTATGAAACAACATATGTTTAGCAAAAATTCACTAGGTTGGGATATACAAGAGCCTAAACCTGCACCCACCCATTTTAGGTTCAAGACAACGAGGAAAAGATATAGTAAAAGCAGATGGATGAGAGAGCATTATTACAATGAGTAAGCTCTAATCCATTTTTCAACTACTGACAGATTACATTAGTTTCTCAGTGGATGAATGGAAAAGTCCTTAACAATAAATGCCAGATCAAGTAATTACTAAGGCTTTCTTTCTTGAGATAAAATTCTGTAAAAATGTGGTGTAAAGCCCATATTTTACCCCTTCAATCCCAACATGTCATATCATCTTATCACATATTTAAGAATAAGTACAACCACACACAATCAATTCTAATACTCACATATAAATCCAATCAAATTGGGAGTTTGTCGAGATGTTATTAGGTGTGGTAGGATGTATTGAATTTTAAAATGCTGATGTGGCAATTTCTTATTATATGGTGTAAAACATGGGTTTTACACCCCATTCTTACCAAATTCGGACAATTCTTTCTTTATTCTCTTCCACTTCTATTTCCTTTACTTTAAATGCACTGCTCTACTTTTCAGACATCCTTACAAGTCAACCGAGACAGAAGCAGCACAAACCCATTTTAACATGGGTTTGAACTTTCAAAGAGAAATTTAAAGATATATTTGTAAAAAAAACCTTTCTTCTTTTTTATAAGTATTTATAAGTTCATTAAACATTTTTGCACTTTGTACAGTAGAATACTCTGTGCAGATCAAATGAAGCAAATACACCAAAAGTGCTAAAGAATCACTTTACAAAAGCACTGTCATAATGAAATGATATGCCCATCACCTCAGAAGGCCATGACATGAAATCTATGTTATGTTATAATAACTGACCATCAAATCACAGAAACTCCAGGCAATCTATAACCACAGGGTCCCATCCAAGCCATTGACTATATATGAATATAACAAATAGAAATAACAAGAGAACTTACAAAAGGGACAGAGGTGGATGATCTACTCGGGTTCAAGGCTTCTAGTCGTCTTTTTAATTCCTCCAGTCTAGAAAACTGGGTGTTACTGCTTTCTTCAACCTATCAGACACGATAGTGTCAGAAAGAGGAAGGGGTTGGGGGGAGTCTAACAGAAACCATTCATATACAAATTTAACAGAGATATGTACCAATTGGCTCAAGTCATCACATAGCTTCTGCTTGATTGCTTCCTCATCCTTCACAGCCTGTGATGCTGCTTCCCACACCTGAAGTACATAAAAGAACAATCTATTAGGAAATTGAACAGGAAATACAACGTATGACTCTTATGGAGTAATCCATGTAATTCTATCAGTTCAGTATGGCTAAAGAAACTTTTGTTGAGAATAATGCATGTACTTCATCCTTCCCAGCTGTGTATAGAAATGTATTTACTGTTCAAATTATCAAATTTAACTTGAAACTTGGTCACATTTACTAAGTGCATTTTGTAATAACTCATCAAAACTTGAAAAATTATACTCATTATTTTTATCCATCTCAATAAGCTTGATTGACTTAAGAGTGTTAACAACTCTTGACTTTCATGGGCACTTTGGAAGCAGAAAAGGAGAGTTAATAAACTATTTATATGATGCCAGAGAGTAATTATATCATCTGAAGGGTAAATAAATAAGCTCGATCTATTATTAAATAGACAAACCTTTCGTGCTTGTTCTTCCTTCAGCTTCGCAAGACGAATTTTCTCCGTTGACATTTCTATTTTCTTTCTCAAATGTTCAAGTGCTTAAGGCATGCATCATATGTGATAGCAACAACAAAATCAATCAACTATGCACATTAATGAAGAAAATTTTCATTACTATACAATACAAGAATAACTAAAGATGACAACCCACCAACCTGCTTTTTTTGGCCCGGCAGTAAGTTTCAGCTCCATCGAGAGATTTGCAAATTCTCTTTCAACATCACGAATTTTGGTATAATTTTCTTCAATGTATCTGGGAAGATAAAGCAGAAAACATTAAGGCATTCAGTTAATTTAATCATTAATCACACAGCTAACGTTAGGAACCCACATGTGGGTAAAGATACGAGTCTTGAAATAATTGTTGAAATTCATTTAGTTAGTTAATTGAGATTAAGATGAGTTAGTTAGGATTTGATCACATGTAGTTCATTTAACACATGATTTAATTCATAGAGCACATGTTGAATTAACTAATCAATTATCTTGAGCAACGTGGGCCATTGAGAATAGAGCTATTCTCCTATATATACATGATTGTAATTGTCAATTAGGCATTGGATAAAGAATAACCAACTTCTTGCTTAGTGCATTCCTTCTCTCTTAATCTTTCCATGTCTTTCTCTCTTAATTCTTTAGAAGGTGACTAGCTCGAATCAAGTCAATTTCCATACAATCCCTATCCATTTCCATACACTTCCCAACCATCCCCTTTAGGAACCACTAGGTTCCTAACAGCTAAAAGTAATGAAGGAAACCAATCCCAACAACACTAAATAATTTCGCTTCTTTTTTTAAGAAAAAGTATATGTTAAAAGCACTCAAAATCATTAGTGCAAAACGATTCAAATATATTGAGAAGTTGTGTATTCATATTTTATTTATTTATTCATTCTCAAACCTTGATAATTCAACCAGTTCGAGCACAAAACTTCAAACAATTAAAAAAAAGAAAGAAAAACTTGCATGCCACCTACGTATCTTGCCGCCACTGTAACATCACTGTCAACATATTTCTACCATCACAATTACCTTTGCAATAATACTTTACAGATACCACAAGGTCCACAACCTCATCTAGAACGCAAGCAGCACAACTACTGCTACTAAATTTTGGGGTCGGCTATGAATCATCAAACAAGCACTACTAGTTACAGCATGAACTCACAACCATCACTAGAAACTATTTCACTGCTAACTTTAAACTAACATTGCCACTAGCAACATAAAAAATGACCCGCGACCACCGCACCTCCAAAACCTTTGTCTAACAATCTTGTCACTCCCATTAGACTACCTTCGACAGTAGCACCGCTTCCTCTAACATGTTTCCAACCAACTTTAGTATCCATTTGAGAACAGCTTATTTAACTTTTTGCTGAAAGTGTGCTAAAGCATACTTATTGCTAAAATTTTAAAAAGGTAAAAAGTAGTTGAACTTATAAGCTCATGCCAAACAGACACTTATGTTGTCCTAAGAACATGTGTGCGCTCAATCAACTTATCATTAAATTGTTTCACTCCTCAACATTAAAACTTATAACCAACATTTAACAACACACCAAATTCTATCACAGAGGTTAAGTAAGTAACTAAACCAAGTATTTTAGCAAATTGTCTATAGTTTTAACCAAATCCTCTGTGCTTAATATAAAACCTCCACATTATTCAAAAATTCCATCAGATTCTTAAAAATAGGTTACTCAATCAAAACTTATCAATGATTCTTGTTGATTTTCTCAGCATCCAAACAAAGCACTGTGAGAAAATAAAGATTATTTAGTATAAATTGAACAGCAAAAAATAGTTAATGAATCGGGGAAATGTACGTACTTCTTTAACTGAATCTGCTCTTCCTCAATTATCTGCCAAACAAAAACAAAATTAAAGAAAATTCAAACAAACAAAAAGTGAGAGAGAGAGAGAGAGAGAGAGAGAGACCTTTTCGGTGTAGGCAATGACGGGAGCTTCACGAGCGAGGCCATCGGGTCCAATCTCGGGTCGGAGCGAAGGATTCGAAGCCATTTCTCTGTTTTCTGTTTTCTGTGTTTTTAGAAACAAAAAAAATGGCGTTGGATTGGATCTCTCTCTCTCTCTTTTTATCTATGTATCATTCAATGTATGTATCTCCGATCTACTCTTTAACTCAATTGTATTTTAACTATTTAGATATATATATATATATATTGGGGAAAATGTGGGCTTAGCTTTTATGTGTTTTATTTATTTTGCGCGAAACTGATGCCGATGTGCGTCGGTGCGATTTTTCGGGTCAATCCGGTTCAATGTTCCGATCAATCACACTTGACTCTCGCAGCACATGCCTAGCATGTGCGACAATCAGAAAATGACGCAGCAATTTAGGGGTTAATAAATAAATAAATAAATTTAGAATTAAGATGTTTACCAAAACAAAAAAAAAAATTAGAATTAAGAATCATATAATATTCAATAGCAGAAGCATTTTCTTGCAATTAAGGAGGTGTTGCTATATAGGAAAATAAGCCCCTTAAAATGCTGTCACGTATACAGCTTTTAAGTTAAACCAACTGCAAGTTGCACCGTTTGGCCATTTAGAAATCTGCTATGCTTGCAATTACAAAATGATAAATTATATTGTTTCGTTAGGTTAGAGCATTCTCATCAAGAATCTCAAAAAATTTAGTACCTAACATTTCAAAAACCAATTTTATTTATTTTAACAACTCACTTTACAATACACTCAACATCAAAAGTTTTATATTTTTTACTACTTCATTAAAATATTAATATTTTTATTATTTTATAATTATTTTTATTCTCATCTCATATTTTCTGCTACCCACAAATCCATAGCCACTGCCCACGCCCATTGCTATCGGCCACCACCGCCCACACTCACACCCACTGTCACCACCACCCAACCTCCAACCACCAAAATTACAAACAAAAATAAACCCACAACAAACCCACAGTCACCACCAGCTAAGGGTGGCAAAATAAGCCCAAATCCATTTGTTAGCCCAAACCCACCCACGCTAATTGAACCCAAACCCACCCAATTATTATTTGAGATAAATGAGCATCAACCCAATTAGACCCAGTAATTATTGGGTTTTAACTAAAAACCCATTGAGCCACATTTAACCCAAAAACAAAAACCCAAATTCAACCCAGCCTTTCCCATCCAAAATAAAAATTAAGAAAAAAACCCAGCCTACCCCTCTTTCAGCCTCTCTAATTGTTTCACTAGGTTTTCAAATTTTAAAATTTTCTTTCATTTTCTCAACCTCCAATCATGTATTCAGATTCCTAAACCCACCTAAGCAATCACTAGGATCAAGTTTAGAGCCACGGTCAAGCAAGAGCGAAACGACGTCGGTGAGTCCATTGCAGGTTGCGACGTGGAGAGCTGTGCGGTCGTCGCTATCCTTGAAGTTGATGTTGAAGCCGGAATCCAATAGCTCTCTGATCCCGTCCAGGTCGCCTTCGTTTGCCGAGTACATCAACCTCACTTCTGGATTGATTGGTCTTTCCACGACCTCAATCTCCTCCGTCACCGCCGTGGCTTCATGCCTCTCCGGCGCCATCGACGACTGCTTCCCCAATGTGAATCTCTGGCGCCAGCGACCAAGAGTGGGGTCCACAAGTTTTGGTGTAGAATGGGGAAAGGAGTGTAGAGAGTTTTTGGTGGGAGGTTGAGTCTAGGAGTCTACTTTCACTTCCACTTCTATTTCTTGGGGAGTGTTTGGTTGCTGAGAAAATTAGAGTTTTAATTTAAAATTTTCTTATTTATTTAATTTCTTTATATTGAACAAAAAAAAAAAAGGTTTAATTTAAATTTGATTTTCTTTCTATCTTTGAACTCAGAGACTCTGAATTTTAGTTTCGCTGGAAAGAAGTTTTGGTTTTCACTTTTCAGGTGAGTTTTGCTGTGAGATAGATCCATTTTGTTCTAGCAAATTTCTGCTTCCTAAATTTTTTTTTTTTTAGTTTCTATTTTTTATTTTTACAATTTTGTGCATGTTTGAATTGTTTGGATACTAATGTATACTTTGATTGGTTGCTGAGAAAATACTGGAAATGAAAATGATGCTATTTTTATTTATTTATTTATATTGAACCAAAAAATAGGTCATTTAATGGCATTTTGGTAATTTTGATAATTAGGTGAGTTGGAGTTTACCCATAATAATTGGGTTGGTTTGAATTTGGGTTAGAAGGAATTAGTTAAATGATTTTTACATACCCAACCCAATTATGCTTACCCCAAACCCACCCATTTAACACCCCTACCACCAGCCAACCCAACCCACAACAAACTCCTAGCACCACCAACCACCGTCACCCACCCAGCTACCACCATTATAAAACCCAAACCAAAATCAACCCACCATTAGTCACCACCACTACAAACCGCACCCACCCACCATTAACCACAAAAAACCAAAACCCATTCACCCACCCACCTGCCATAACTGTAAAACCCAACCCAAAATCAATCCACCACTAGCCACCACCACCACAAACCATACCCACCCACAAATAAACAAAACAAAAACACAACCTAGCCACCACCTTCAACCTTCCTCCTCCAAATCACAAAACAACTACCATCACAAACATAAAAGCCAGCCATCACAAAATTTCAGCCACCACCAAATCCGATCAACTACCAAACTATGGCCCATGACCCATTGTGACCGGCGACCTACAGTGCCGCCAACGCACGGTGACTCGCCCACGGGAAACTGGTGAGAGAGAGGGACGAGCAAGAGACGGCAAGGGCAAGAGGGCTGGAAAGAGGTAGAAAGAGAGAGAGCCAGTGAGAAAGAAAGAAAAAAAGAGAGAGAAGAGGGAGACCAGTGAAAGGGAAGAAAATGAAAAAGAAGGTGAGAAGAAAAGATAAGTGGTGAGAGAGAGAAAAGATATTTTAATTAAAATAGTATTAAAATATTATTATATTTTTAAGATTTGAGCTACAGGGGACTCTCATATACGGCAGTCCACTGTACTCAGATGCTAATAATTTTAAGAATTAGTGTGATTTTTTGGAATGAGATGCTAAAAAATAGCATTTTTAGCTTTTGAGATACTTGATGAGAATGCTCTTAACACACCATTTGATAGCAACTCAGTATAAAAGGAAAAATAACCTATTAAAATACAGTTTAAAGGCTTGCAGTACTCCCAAAAAAAAAACGCAGGATATAAAGAGGAAACTGTGTTCATAAATCGTCAATTGCTAGACTAGAGCACTGCAACTGCAAGCACATGCATGGAGAAACAAAAATCTATGGGCATCAACACTGTTAGGCTATCTATCTGCCACCATCAGATCGTCAAACTGACTCTGATACATTTTTCTCCATTTTTTTTTTAAATTTGGATATGAAATATTACTTTATATTGAGTTTTTTTGTTGGATAGGTTTAGATTTGATTTTGGTTTTGATTCCTTTTTGTTTCAGGTTTTTGGGTTCTCTATAAAAATGTTTGTTTTCTCAATTTTTCAATATTTTCTTTTGTTTTTTGTATTTTTTCCCCTTATTTTGGATTACAGAAATCACTAAAAATATTTGTAAGGACGCAATTTGAATGCCTAGTCCACGAGGTAGACATAAGCCCAAAAAGCCCAAAATAATGAATTTGTAAATAGTGGATTAAAGAACTAGACTTTAATGAGTTAGAGAATAATCAAAGCGTATCCAAGAGACTAAAAGATGGAAATGGATTGATTTAATTTATAGAAAGCCGTCCTCGGCGTAATCCGAGGAGGTCAGTTTTTATATATTTTTCTCAAATATGGTTACAAGCTTAACTCTCAATGTCTATATTGTTTTTCTCTTGCTTCCGATCCCCCTTTTCTCATTGCTTCCCTCTTCTTTTATACTCTTTTCTTCTTTCATCCTCACCTTCCACGTGCTGGCCAGATGGTTGGTGTTGATCTTTGTCTCATCAGTACTTTCCTGAAATCTTTAGATATTAGTTGTAAGGCTGAAAACTACTGTTCAGATATCACTTCTTCATTAATGCGGCCAGAGTATTAGCTGCAGAGCATTTAATGCGGTGGTAACAACTTTTCCTTTAGATATTTTCCAGTTCTCGCCTGTACCATACATTCGTAAGGTATGCCCTTACCAATAGAACCTTTTGGTGCATCATCCTAGATAGTAAAACACATACCTTGACCTTCGCCTTGCTCAGCCGAGGATTTATTCCTCCTCGGATCACCTTCTTTTATTCTACAAAGTCCAAACTTAGTAATGAAGCCTACCATCTGCATCTTCCATTAAATTGACTCGTCCTCGGACAATTGAATCTCCTCGGACGGGTCCAAGGCCCAATATACGTATCTGGGCCTCTGGCCCCTACAATATTGATCTTAATTTTGTACTTCCGTTTCTAATCTTAACAAAATAAAAAACTGGAGAGGCTGTGACTTTAAAACATCAAGCGTTTCAATTTCATTCTCTGATTTTTTTTTCTTTTCTTCCTTCTTTCTTTTATTTTCAATCCTTATATGATGGTTGCTGTTGAAAGGTAGAGACAGAGTTATATTCTGTTTTTTATTTTTGAAATTTAGGCATTAATTATGATTTACATGTGGGTATTATGGTTTAGTCGGTTGTGATTTAGATTTTTTGGTTAGGAATAGTTTTGTTTTGGATATTTTGGATGGGAATCAAATTTGCATATTTGGGTTGTTTTGATTTTGGATCTCACCTTCTAATTCAAAGAAAGATGAAGTTTTGCTCTCCACACATCATGCACAATCAGTTATGAATAGGGGTGTCCAGACCCAACCCACACCCGCTGGACCGACCAAACCGCTCGATCTCCACCCAATTTCAGCCCAAACCGATGCTCCTAATGGTCGGTTATGGGTTTCCGCGCCCAAGACCCGACACCGGCGGGTCGAGTGGCGATTTTCTTCTCCAAAACCTAAACCACTCGACCCGACCGATGTTACATACAAATCCGGCCAACTCCGACAAGATCAAGTTTAGATTTGAGGAGATTCGGCGAGATCGAGCTTAGATTTAAGGAGATCTGGCGATATCGAGCTTAGATTCGAGGAGATCCGGCGATATCAAGCTTAGATTCAAGGAGATCCGGCCAAATCCCAGCAATTTTTAGCAAAAAAATGTAGAATCTGGCGAATATTTCTAGAATCTGGTGAGTTTTCCAGATTCCGGCGACTTTTTTTTTTCCAGATTTCGATGCTTTCTTTATTCTGGTGATCGACCCGCCCCGATTGACGCTCACCCTCACTCGAAACTAACTCGACCGAGTTTTCTGGCAGGTCGAGTCCGAGTTAGGCCCAAAACTGACCCGGCCCGACCTGTGGACAGATCTAGTAATGAATGTATTTTGGCATCATTTATTATTATGTTTGTGAGTTTTGTTTTGTTAATTTGCAAAATCTGTTTATTATTAAAAAATTCTGCCTTTCTTATGTTATTTCCAGTCTATTCTAGTTATTAAGTTCATTTACCAAGATTTTATTTCATATAATTTAATAGTTTATACCTAATTTGTAAATCTAATTTATTATATTTGCCTTTTGTTTTGAAGATATTGGGAGTGTCACCCTTGATTTTAATAGTCAAATTTGAAAGCTCAATTCTGACCATGTAATTCTATTGAAATTACATATCTAAAAGCATTTTCCTGCAATTAAGGCAGCGCTGCCACGTACGGAAAAAAACCCACTTTAAAATCTGCCACGCTTACGATTAAAAAACTAATAATTATACTGTTTCGATAATGTTAAAACATTGTTCAGCAGTTTCTCAATATTAAAACAATCTAACCGGTTAAAATACAACATCAAAAGGCTTGAGATACAGATATATAGAAAGACATAGAGTTTGTGAGGCTCCAAAAGAGAAATATCTACCGCCGGTCATCACAATCAATTTTCTTGCAAGCACACAGAGATACAATCCATAACGTGCACACATGAATGAATTGAGATTGAGGAGGAGAGATATAAGTGCCATCAACACCACTGGTAAAGTTTTTTTTTTTTCTTTCTTGGATTTCAGTATGAAATATGATGGGTAATTTAGTTGGAATGATTTATATTTTTGTACAAGGTAATTTGGTTGGAATGATTTATATTTAGGTATTTGGGTTACATTAGGTTTTGATTTGATTTTAAAGGTTTTTCTCAAAATTTGTCTTTTTCGATTTAATGTACAATAAGCTTATTAAATTCTATTTGCCTTTGTTATTTTTTATAGATTTTGAAAAAAGCGTTGGTTTTTCTCTGCAACGGAATGCTAGCTTACTAGGTTGCCCATAGCTTCTTTTTTTTTTTTTTTTTTTTTGAGGAAAGTTGCCCATGACTTATTCCTCAACAGGAATATCCCCAAAAAAGAAATAAAATTTGCTGGGTATTGTTGCGTTTTGGTATATGAATGAAATAACTAATTATTGAATGTAAGTTTTGATTTTTTTTTTTTTAATTTACTTATTCTAGAATATTTCATAAAACCCAATTTTTGGGTATTCAAATGCTATTTGGGAAAAATAGAAAATATTTTGTTCCTCTTAATACGTTGCAAGTAAAGAAAACATTGCAAATCCTCTTAATGTGTTTGAAAATAATTTTAATTAAGATTGACGTTTTCTCTTTGAGACAGCCTTTAAATTTGCCATTATCGGGGAAGTTTGCATATTGTACATTTATGTGTTAATGTGTTTTAAAAAATGAATTGATGCATTCTCTTGGGCTTAGAAATGGCAAGGTTTCACGGCAGTAGTAGTAGTGCTCTATGATGTTAACATAGTCATATAAGAGATATTAATGGATTAAACTGCATGATAACTAATTGTCTAATTGAGTTTATCTAATGGCCATAATTCCACAGTTTAACTATTTTATTTTTCATCCATGGTACTTTGAATTCCGAGTTTTAAGATATCACATGCGTCATCTGGCCTCTATTAGTTCTCATTTGCACTGTTCACTGATGCAATTTCCAAAATTACTTGATCAAATGTACTCTCTGCATTTTTTAAAAAATAGAAACATGTTTGATGTGTCTTTCACAAATCAAATTATCCCATCTCCTATAAGGGAAAAATTATGGATAATTTCAAAACTGCTTCGAGTCAAACTTTGCCTTTTGTTTTGTTTTTTGTTTTTGGTTGTTCACTTTTGCTACAAACACATGTATATATATGATTTCTTTTAATCTAGATCATGTTTCAATGATGTTATAATGTTAGAGAATGAGGGTGGTCATATTTGATAATTAAAGAAAACATTGCAAATGCTTCATTTGAATTTGATTTTTTGTTGAAACAATCTACAACAGTATACCAAAGTATGTTTATTTTCATGGCTGATTGGCTAATGAAATTGAGGCTATTTGTTCAGGTATAGGAACATATTTTGTGATATTTGTTTGAAGTCCATAAAGATTTTGTTTTTTAAGATTGATTTATAATTATTTTTAGTAATAATTCACCAAACAAATAGATTTGATACAAATCTGGAAAATTAATTAGTGAAATTAAATAAAAAAATTATATAAGATTTCTTATTATTTGCCTTAAAAATAAAGATGTTGGATAAATATTGCTTTTTGATATGAAAGGGTGAATGTTCTGAAGCTTGTGCTGTGAATGATGTGTGTATGGTGAGAAGGGCAGAAGAAATATGAAAATTTGTGGGTTTGGTATTTGGTTTTTTAATAACTTGTTTTGGGGATTATCAAAATTGAATGAATGTCTCAATTAAGTAGGCTAAATAGTTGTGTTAGGCCCAATTTTGCATATGTTTTTCTATTTGGGATTCCTAACTATGAATATTAGGACTCTAGGAGAAGTTTTAAATGCTTCATAATTTGGGAGGGAGCGGTGAAATGATTTGTAAGTGGTAAGGTAGTTGAGAAGATTTAGATTCAGAAATTTACCTTTTTGAAATGTAAATTTATGTTGTTCAGTTTTAGTTCAAGGTCTTATTATATACAAATTTTTTTTTTTGCTAGGTAAGTGCAGGGGATTGAACCCCCGAGCAACAGGTCACTACAAAACTCAGGTACCAACTCACCAACATGGGTGGTTACAACTAAATATACATTTGGCAGTCAAACAAATTCATTGAGAAATTGAATTACTTATTGATTTTTGTTGTTTTCAAGTAGAATCGTGCAAAACACCGAGCTATAGTGCACTGGCAACCACCACAAGAGGATGGAAAAAGCTCCTTTTTTTGTCCAACAATAACTTGTCATTGATGTAATTGTTTTAATATTATTTGCAATACAATATATGTTTTCCCTTTTGGGGAGGAAAAAAAAGCAAAGATAAGTTATTTCATTATTTATCTTGAATTACAATGTTGATTTGATGATGATCATGATCATGAGGATGGTGTGAAATTGATTTTAAAAGAAAAAAAGTATCCTGTGCAATGCACGGGTATAGGCTAGTTTAGATAAGGGCAAGATTTTGGTACAACATTTGTGTGCTATTTCTTAGGTTCCCATTTTAAGATACTGTCATGTGAATTTTTCCTCATGGGATAGAATTGTATTTTTTAGTTAAGTAGTTACATGGCTGAATCTTAAGAGGGGAAGCTAAGGAACATCACCTAAGGTACTGTCCTTAAGTTTAGTAATTTATTTCCTCAAAAAAAAAAAAAGTTTTGTCCTTTAGATAGAGTAAGACTTAGGTACAATACTTCGGTACTGATCCTTAGATTCCCCTTTTAAGACTCTACCATGTAGATTTTTTCTCATAAGATGGAAGTGTATTTTTTGGTCAAGTAAATAAATACAAATATTTATTGGTTCTCAAAGAAAAATTAAATATTAGTATTTATTAGTATTTGAAAGCATTAATGCCACATGCTATGCTACACTCATTTTTCAACAAAAAAAAAAAAAGTTTCCTAACACACACGCACTTGCCTTGCCAACTCTTTATCTCTGGATCCCATAAAAAGTTAAGGCAATCTTACTGAGGCTCTTAGGAAAGTTTTTCAAAAAATAATCTAAATGCACATTGTTCATTCAAGATGTTATGGTTAAAATTAGGGGGGGAGGGCGGGAATAAAAGATGTAGAGAGAGAATGAGAGCGAATAAATGAAAAGGGTCATGTGTCTCAACACATAACCCTAGCTAACGGCTAATATATTTGGAATTCACGGACCATTTTATGTTTCCATACATAAATCCAATATGTATGGAAACAAGTTCAAATTTGTTAAATGTATTTGTAAGCCTATGCTTGCTACTTGGGTTAATCAATTAATTGTACTAGTGACGCAGACGGATGCTTGTAAGCTGTAGTTAGTAATCTATTTGTTTCGACATTAACATTTTTCTAAAAAATGAATCATTTTTTAGAAAATTATATCATTTTTCTATATTTGATAGCAGCATTAAAATGAGTTGGAAAATAATTTCTTAACTTCCCTTATTTAGCTTCATGTGAATATAGAGTTGTTTTTCTTATTTAACTTCGCGTTAGATAGAGTTGTGTTCCAAAAATTTTTTGCTGCCAAGCTAAATAAGGAAACTTAAAAGATAATTTTAATTTGACCTATTTTCTTATGCAAATGCTCCATTTGTTTCGATGTAAAATATTTTCACATTTTACCGGGTTTGTTTTGTAGTATAATATTTAGTCAAATGTAAAATATTTTCAGTCAACCAAACCAATAAAGGCAAATTTGTGTAAAACATTTTACACTTGAAATATTGGTAAAACATTTTACACTTGTTGCACTCTCTCAGTCACGATACCCTTGCCTCTCTCTCACTCTCAGGCTCTCTCAATTTACTAAATGATGATTATAAACGTGGTTTAACGTTGTTTCCACTAGGAAATTAATTACTAGTTCTTTTTGCCTAGAAAAATTTTAGGCAAAGTAACAAAGACCTAAAATTAAATGTTGTGGCTAGGTCTAGGCACACAAAAGGCAAGCCTGATACTCTGGGCTTCCATGGTTACGCATTGGCTACCCACCATCGTCATGGTTACGCATTGGATAAGTTGATAGTAAATTCTCATTGGATATGGAGGCAACATCCTTTAAAAGAGGGAATAGTGAAAAAAATGCATTGAAGGAGGTCATGTAAATTGAGGAGACCACAATGGACTATTGGAGCCTGTCTTTGAGGAATGATGTTCTTAATTAAACTGCTATGTTTTTAGGAATTAAAAAAAAAAAAAAAAAAAAAATCACAACCCAAGAACATGGTGAGACCAATGATTATAAGTTTAACTTTTTCTTTCTGTGGCTAAAACTGTCTCTCAACTCAAGGTTGAGTGCTTTCAATTGTAACTACTTCAGGCATTGGTTCTTCAACGAGTAGAGCTATTATGGTTACGCCTAATTAAGGAATCTCCTCACCCTTTTTCCTCATTCAAAATAAATAAATAAAAATAGGGACAAGCCAAGCCAGGGATTGTGGGATACATGGAAAGTTCCATAGAAGTTATTATGCCAAAAAAAAAAAAAAAAGAGAGCAAGAAGCTCATTGTTACCTAAGCAAGGAAACTCATTACATTAGCTTAATTCCTTTAAGTACATGAACTAGGATTTTTGTTTCAAGTTCTATCATGCATTGAGCTTTTGCAAAAATTGGAGGACAGCTTCTTTTGTGGGTAGGGCAGGAATGGCTCCCCTCTCTGTCACCGTGAGGGCACCAGTGGCATTGGCAAAAAGTAGAGCTTCCCGTAACCGCTTTTCATCCTGAAAAAAAGTGAATTTAATATTATTTTCTGAAACAAACAGAAATGAAATATTTATGTATTAAGCTGTGAAATGCTTTTTTGATGGTTATCTTTGAGATATACATATGAATAATTTGAAATATACTGCGAACCACTTTTCCATTGGATCAAGTTAGGAGATGAAGCAGAAACCATCTGAAAACCCGGATGGGATGGCAGTTTCATTACCACAAGTTTGTATTTGCTTAAGAATCTCACTGTCCAGACAAAGGGTTAGTCATGTAGCCATTAACACCACAAATCCAGAAATCTTTCATGAGTATATAATGCTACCTCAGACCAAAAATACTACCAAGTACAATGAGGGAAGCCAAAATTACTTGCACATCCAGAACCCCACAAATTTTAAGCAATGTAAAAGAGATGGTACAGGAAAGCTTTCCTAGAAAATTGGTGTCTATGGGGTAACTTTGATGAAGGAAAATTGGAAATAGCATGCCATGAGCTTGGTAAATTTCCTGTTTATAGAAAGGATCTGAGAAGCAGTTGCATTATCACTTTCCTCTTTTTTTACGGGATGAAATTGCATATCATCTCTTATTATAAATAAACTCTACTTGACAAAAAAAAAAAAAAAAAGCAGTTTTAAGAACACTTTAATTAGATATAGAGGAAAAGAACTTCCAATGCACATTAAAGACAGACCATCCATGCCAAGCCAAATGATTCAGGCTTGAACAACTGAAACAATGGTCTTCCCAAGAACCTAAGATCATCGACATATACCCAAACTACTAGTCTCAAATAGAGCACCCATGCATTCACTCTCTCTCTTTCCCCCCCCCCCCCCCCCCCCCCCCTAATTTCTCACATTATACAACTCAACTATATATCACGAGCAAATGAGCAATGAATATATTCCAAATGACCCGATAAGAAGGGAACTGTTGCTTTTTAGAGACTTGCATTCTAGTAGGTTCCCAAACCTGCAATGCTAGTACTAATTTTTCTCCAGAGCAAAGAACTTAAGAACACATAAATTAATTTCTTAAGAACACGTTAAGTATGAGTATCTGATTAGATCCAACTAGAAGTAATATACTGCAAAAAATTAAAATAAGCAATGGAAAGCACTTAATCCAATGATCTATTTAATTCTAGCACAAAAGTAAATAATGATTTCTTCAATTCATGTAAGGACTAAAGTTACCTGGATAATATTTAGGTCAGAAGCCAAGCTGTTCACAATGCCACTGACAAATGCATCTCCAGCACCAGTTGTGTCAACAGGCTTAACTTTAACACCAGCAACCCTGCCCTTAAATTCCTGAACAGAATTTCAGTTTTCTTATAAACGACCAATAAGACAGAAATAAAAGGAAACCCAATTATCTGAAATTATTGATTACTGCAACTGCAGTCGTTTTTTCCAAGAAGTAACTAAGATCATGCATCTCCACTGCCGATGATTCTTACATTGTCCACTAACACTTACCTTAGTGAAATATCTGCAACCCTCTGAACCTTCAGTGACAACCAAAAGCTTAAGATTAGGATGAAAGAGCTTATTTAACACGACATTATCATCATCTGGATCATCTCCACCAGTAAGGAATCTAATTTCGTCTTCACTTATCTGCAAATTTATTTAACCCCAGATGAGTTATATGTTACATATGATTGAATTCTGTTGTCATGGTTACATACCATAAATAACGCTATTAAAATTTGCAGCAATGCAGGGTCAAACAACACTCATATATAAATCCTATATCATTAGATATTATACCTTAATTAGATCTGCCTGATCCCATATGCTCATTATGCCCTTCCGAGCAGCCTCTTCTGATGGCCACAATGGCAATCTCAAGTTTGGATCATAGGAGAGGAAGCAACCAGACTTTTTGGCAATGCCCATCGCAGCAAGATGGGTTGACCTGCATGGTTCGTCAATCAAACTAATTGAACCATAATGGAAGATCCCTGCCTGTATTGAAATATTATTTGGATATGAGATTTTTTAAATCAATAACAGCATCAGTGGTAGAATCAATAACTCTTGTGATAAGTTCTTAATCATAGAATTTAAAAGGAAATACCTTCTTAATAAGGTCTATATCAAGTTCAGATTCAAGAAGAAGCATATCAGCACTTGGATGACGGAAAAATAAGAATTCACGCTCACCATCAGCTCTGAGCGTAACAAAAGCTAGTGCAGTTCTTGCAGTGGGTTCAAACCGCACACCTGAATTGTCAACATTGTTTTGTTTCAAAATGTCGGCCAACATATACCCAAAATCATCAGCACCTACCTGTCATAGATAATAACTTAGAATCAGTGCTATACTTGAGCTTAAGTTGAATCAAGGAGCCATTGTCATTTGTCATGCATAAAAACTGTACACCACATACACAAACCCACCACCAAAAAATCTTTAGGATTGAAAAAGCACAATTCTGGAGCTACTAAAAGCCATTGGTAAGCCAAGAGCCTTGAATCTTAATTGTTTGGCACCTCCTGGTGTTTCCAAGACATCCAAGGTTAAAATCCCCCCATACTCCATTGTAACTATTGAATTATAAAAAATAAAAATAAAAAAAGGCCATTTATAACATAAGCAGCTAAAATGCATATCCCATTACACATAAGGTCAAATAGTTTTTTAATGCAATCAAGTCTGAAGGAGGTACTGCAGAATCTTAGAGAAGATATTCTCTGACTCACAATTTTGGAACCAGAGGATTCCACACAATGGGGTCTAGACACAAACAGCTAGCCCAAAAAAGTATACATCTCAGGCTACAAAATATGACTGAAAAAGCAATTTAACAAAGCATCTTAGAAGAATAAAAGCACATTTACATGATCAGCAATTCTAACAAATTTCATAGCCAAAACAAAAAATTTTAAATAATTAGCGCTCTCTTCATGTCATGTTTAGTTATTATTCTTTTAAGGGGGGAAAGGGGGGATCCTAACAAGTGAAGCAGGTCTTTGATATTTTAGTCACATATCTGGCGTCCCTGTTTGCATGTAAACATTTATATTAATTCTTCTCTGTTATACAGATACCAAATAGAAAGAAATGAACAATGAAATGAAACTTATCTAGAAACTGACATGCAATCAGATGAAGGCTAAAATACCTTTCCTATAAAAGCCGATGAACCACCTAGTCTAGAAATACCAACAGCCACATTAGCAGGAGCACCACCAGGAGCTTTCTTGAAAGCAGGTGCTTCAGCAAGTGAAACGCCACCAACTGTTGGCACAAAGTCGATCAACATCTCCCCAAAGCAAACAACCAGTGATTTTTTATCCTGAGACCCGCCTTGTGCATCTGAGGAAACGTCTTCAGAACCACCTATACAAATGAAATCACTTCAAATTTGTAAGAATCAAGATTAAATGATTTCAAGAATATTCATTAGAAAGCAGGAAATTGAAACATTATGCCTTGAAACAAACATTTCCTATACAAATATGTTACATAAACTAGTATTTCCTGCCTGCATAAACAGTTGGCTTAAATCAAAATCAAAATTCACTCCAATTGGGAACCATGTCCTGCAATAGTCCAAGTATTTTTTTTATTTTTATTTTTATCAAAAGCCCATATTTGTTAAAACAAAAATTCAGATTTTGTGATCCAATAATCCCAAAACAACATATTTGGAGAACTTTTTTTTTTTAAATTATCTGCCAAATATGATCATTATAATTCTATTCTGAAGTAAACTTTTTTCCATCAGATTTCATGGTTTTTGCAAATAGCCCCTTCAACTTTTCCCAAATCAATTACCATTTACCAAACGTATGTGGCGCCCGCCCCCCCCCCCCCCCCCCGCCCCCCCCCCCCCCCCCCCCCCCAAAACTTAAGATATGAGAAACAAATTTTACAAACCGAATGCCAATAGAAACAATCATACAAGATTAAATCTTTAACACGAATTAGATAACGAATACCAAATACATGTCTATAAATAAGTAAAGAACTGAAATTTCACGTTAAGATGTCCCATAAAAACAGCTCTAGATATATACAAACGCTAGCACTGAACAACAAAAACAAAAAGAACACAGCATAACCAATCCCACTAAAAAAAATCAGATAAAATAAAAGATACCCAGAAATAAAGAAACAATCTTTCACTGAAAAGCCAGCTCAAAATGACCAAAATATGAAATCTCAGAACAGTATATAATAAACAAGAGAGAGATCATATTCTGATGGAAAGTAAAGATTCAATCAAGAATTATCCAAAAGATCATAATCAATATTCAAATTCTGAGAACCTGAAGTGGGGTTCTTAGCCATTTGAGTTCTGATGTAAGTGTGAGATTGAACAGAGCTTTACTGCAACGATAATTGCGGAGAAAGAGAGGGAGAGAGAGAGAGAGAGGACGGACTTGGTGTGAGAGTGTTATAAGATGGTTTGAGAAAGGAAGGAGATGTTGTAAATTTGTAGTAATCTTCAAAAAAGTAGATCGTTGAATTTTTTTGAGCCAACTAAAGCAAAGAGAAATCGTTGAGAGCACCTATGACAAATTGACAAAATATATATGAAATGAAAGTTATGGAAATTATGTGATTATTATTATTATTATTATTATTATTTGGAGGGAATTATTATATTTTTATTACTAGTTCACAACCAATCAAGAAAATAGAATAAAATACTAACTTAAAAAAAAAAAATGATATCCCAAACGTTCCACTAGACTTTGAATTTATACTAATTACTAACTTTAGTTTGGAGGGAGGATGTTCCACTTAATCGTTGATTCTGTACTAATTTAAAAAATTTCTCATAATAAGGTCTGGACTTTTTCTCAAAAAAAAAAAAAAAAAAAACAAAAACAAAACAAAACAAAAATCATAAGGCAACGAAGTAAATTAAGAGAAAAGATGGAAAATAAAAAGGCAATATTTTTTTTAGAAACTAGAAAAGCAATGTTGCTTCTAGGCTAGAGAATACACTTGTTTTTTTTTTTTTTTTTTTTTTCTTGTATGTTTTTCTTTTGTGCAAGCAACATAAAACTGAAAGCAAGAGAATAAAAAGTATAGGTTATACTGTATAATTATATAAGAAGACGACCAATTATATCCAATGTCACATTAGTTTGTAAATTTGTTATAATAAAATTAATAATATTTTTTTGAAATAAGTCTAGAAGTACCAAAATTTTCATAACAGTTGACTTCATTTATTGTGATTTATACACAATTAATAAAAATAATGTTAACATTGGTTTAAGATAATGTGATGTTAAGGTCGCAAATTTTGGTATTATGGTCACTCCATAAGTATAAGTATTTGTGGGATGTGAGGGACAAGGGCTGGAGTTTAAGTCTCTAGGAGGGAGTTTCACACACATATACATTTAAATTAGGCTAGAGTAGAATTTCTATTTTACATAAAAAAAAATTAGCAAATTTTTTTTATTTCTCTTTAGATTGCTTGCTTCCCAATTTTACATTAGAAAGTCTTTGATACGTTATCATTTGACTTTTATTGTTCCTTTAAAATTTTGGTTTTGCTTATTTGAACTTTTTTGCCTTCCAGCTTTAATCTTTTATGAATTTAAAGCTTAAAACTTATTCTATAATTTCTTTATTTATATCTATACTATATATAAAAGGATTCATCTCCTATTCAAAAAAAAAAAAAAAAAAGGATTCATCTCTTTTAACTGAACTTTTATGTGGTTTAAAAATACTCTCATTAATAAAAGGAAACTTCATTTAGAAATAAGGTTATAAATGTCAAATAACAAATTTTAGTTTGAATTCAAAAAGAGAACTCTAAAAATTTAGAATTTTTTTCATTTACGTTCAAAAAAGAAATTACTGATATTACTTATCTCTAAAATTAATCTTTTTTATTTGTTTAAAAAATAAAAAATATTTTTTTTAAAATTATAATAAATGTAAATTATTAACCTTTACTTAAAAAAATAAAAAAAATTTTGAGCACGCGTAAATTGCGTGCTTAGAAGCTAGTTCTTATATGTTAAGATTTTATTGATTTTATTTTGTATAGGACAATATTGGTCATAGTTAAAAAAAAAGAAAAAAAGAAAAAAAAGATTGGTCATAGTTAATTTTCACTGAAATCACACCTGAACATCACCAAATACATCACCAAATAAGCGTGAACAACGTCGTATCTGACAAGTGACAAAGGTTGAAAATATCGCTTTTCCCTAAAGTGACACGGCAAAGTAATATAATATATATATATATATATATTTATATATTTTCTTTTGGACAACAATTACAAGCGCATCTACTAAAATAATATAACGGCTCATGTGATTATTGCAGACTTTTTAGATGATTTAGAATCTATTTGAATACCGTTGAAAATTAAAAATATTATAGTAAAATAATTTTTAAATATATAAATAATATTATAAGACTAATTTTTAATAAAAAAATTACTAAAAAAAATTATAAGTCTCGTAAATAATATACAGTACCAACTGAAAACACCACAGCCACACAAAAACAAGAAATGGGAAGCGCAAAACCCGCTTCCCGAACGCACACTTATATGGTTAAAAAAAAAAAAAAAAAACAAAAAAACAAAACGTAACGTTGTGCATTTATAAGAGTAGTTTATGAGGTACATATAGGTTAGTGGTTAGCCACCTAGGATGTAGCTGTCCAAATTACGTTTGTGTTGAGAATTTGCTGTATATGACGCATTAATATTATTGTAATAAGTTAATTTGCGCTTGGATCATTTTTCTGTCTTTTTATTTATTTTTTGGGTTGAAAACTTATTTATTTTCTTGCTTAAAATTGATAAAAGTACAGTTGCACAGAAAAACATTAGACTTTTTTTTTTTTAGGAAAAAAAAACATTAGACTTTAGATACTATACATGAATAACTAAGCTATATTATTCATAAAAAAAATAAAAAAAAAACTAAGCTATAAAATTGTACAGTTCTACTTTAATTATTAGCACAGGCCTAAACCTAGTCCAACAAAACCACGCATACATGAATTAGGATTTTTTTTTTTCCTATTTTGGTAGGGTTTAATATAAAGTAAAATGGGTGTAATTTCTTCCGTTGTTATTTAGACTAATGTTAATGATATAAAAGTTTTCACAATCTAACTTACCTATAACTTGTTAAGTCGGTAGATTCTAATTTGAGCAACATCATATTAACATGGACCTACTACTAACACAATTTTTATTTTGTATCGTTCACAACAATTTCTGTTCATGGTTGTGAAAAAAATAGTGTCCCAAGACTTATTACATAATTTAAGATGTGATCCCTTTTTAGTTAGGACTATCCTTATATCCGCAAAAACCAACCCACACACTATACCCCAGCTGACTTGTCAAGCTTTGGCCAATTTTCAACGATTGTGGGGTGGTTGGCCATGGTATACTATTAACCACACAATTTGAACTATTTTCCCCCTTTAATCTTCAAGTACTTTGTGCACGTATTAATTAAAGTTACAAGACTCTTCAAATAAAAAAATCAGTATTCTTAGTTATGACAACTGTCAATAAATGCTAATCATGAAACATTTTTTATGAAATAATATCATATCATATGAAAGCAGAAAAAGAATCTCTTCAATCTTTTTATCTTTTATAGCACCTTATCGGAACCTACTAAAATGTTTGCATCTTCACTACACGTATACGAATTTAGGCCCAAAGTAACAAAAAGTTGATATGGGCATGGAGAATAAAAGCAAAACCTAAATATGCAGCTTGATTATGTCGAAGCATAAGTATCTATTTTTAAGTTGTCAATTAGCTCTTGTTAGATCCGTGCACTATTTGAATTTGATAACCTCTTTCGTACGCTTGAAAAGACTCAATAGAATTGGCCCAAACCATAAGAGAAATTTTTGACTGGAATATTTCAACTATGTCAATGTCAATGATTAATGTCTGGAATTTAGAATTTGCAGGGCATGCATTCAGTAAAAAAAAAACACATGTACAAACCGGAGTCAATATTCCATCAATGGTACACTGGTTTTTATTCTTGTTATGGGCAGTGTTAACTGGCATCACAAGGTTTTTATTAAGAAATAATTTTATCAATAAAGTTAACTTTTATCAGATTTTTGACCAATTTTATAAACTGTAGGGTCAATAAAGCAAATTTTTTTAAATTTGACTTATCATTTCAGTACGATTTTTAATCATTTCATCAATTTAAACAAAATAAACCCCACAATAAAATCATCCTTAACATTAACATTTCTCGCAGCGTTAACATTTTTTTTTTTTGTTGTTTATTCGTAACACTCGGCTCCACTAATTTTATATTACTTTGTATTTAATGCTCTGCAGATCTAGCATAGCGTTAACATTTCTCTTAGCATTTTTTTTTTTTTTGGTAAAAATTTCTCCTAGCATTAACATTTCTTTTTGTTGTTTATTCGTAACACGGCTCCACTATTTTTATATGAAAACTGCTACGTCCATAACATTTTTCATAATATTTTCACAACAAATTTTAGTTGGCAGGTTGTTACAGGTTTTAAATTTAAATCTAATACTGAAATTACTTTTTTACCCACTAGTAACAACAAATAACAACTTGTCAACTAGGATTTATTGTGAAAATATTATGAAAAATGTTGTGGACGTAATATTTCTCTTTTTATATTCCTTTGTAATTAATGCTCTACAAAACCTAGTATAGTAATTTCTTTTTTTTGACAGAGTTCTCACCTACGACATTTGCTATCAATAATTGCTGTTTATTAGACCACAAAATTTTTTACCCATTAAATTAATTGGAATTTACAAAACCAGTATAGTTAAACTATAATGATGTGTCATGGGCCTACAACATTGCTGATGTATAAAAACCAGTTAAACAAATTTAAATTAGTACAACCAAAAAATTAATATATTTTTTTCATTTGAATTTGAATGGATAATACTTTTGTTTTTTTTTTAACCATTTGATACTAATACAATACAAGTGAAAATAAATATTTTTTTAACCATTTGATTGGTAAACACAATATCAAATATTTATTTTATTTTTTTAACTTCCTCCAAATAAATTATGAGAAAAATATATTAACTATAAATCATGGCCTAAGTGTTTTAACAAAACATGTTTAACCTATATTGTTATAATTTTTAGATAAAAACAACAATTTATTTGTTCTTATCAATATCTTTTGATAAAATAACAATAAGTGTTTTAATAAAACATGCAACCATTAAAATTTTAAAAAGAGATTAAATTTAGTTGCTTATTTTTTTAGAAGTAAATTTAGTTGGTTGGTGTCATACAACTACAACCTGCAATTGTGTTTATCTAAATATTATCAACAAAGCATTCCACAACACAAAATATTAAAATGTGTAGTTGTGTCTGTAGAAGTATAGTTAATCCCATGAAGCAAAAAAAAAAAAAAAAAAAAAAAATCACTTTCATTGGGAGGATATATACATGGAGAGGAGTTTATAATAAATTTGTTATCGACTTTTTTTTTAATATAATTTTTTGGATAAATATAAATTTTTTTTGGATTAAAAAAAAAGCTAATAATTTTAACGACTTGATTTTTACGATATATCAGAAGAAATAAAAATTGTAATTAACGTTAATAACTTGATTTTTATGGTATTTGATTTTAAATAAATTTCTTCTTCTTTTTGTTTATATCAACTTCTTCACAACTTAAAAATATTGTTTTAACTTCTTATCAACTTTTTTTTTTTGTTGAAGTTTACCGTGGTTGATTTTTTTTTTTTTTTTTTGTTGGATAAATATAGGAATGAGTATGAACAATTTTTATTATACTATGACTCTCTTCTTTAGACTTCCAGGTAATCTATACTATTAATAAGAGGATTCCTCTGTTTCGTCTTCAATTTTTGGCGTACCAAAATATCCTTATACAAATTCTGAAATAACATACCCTTTAGTTTAATTTTTTTCCTACAAAAAAGCAAAAAAGGTTAAAACAATAACACTATCTCACATATACAAGGAAAAAAAAAAAAAACCTGTTATTCTCACCACCCATTTGTATTCAACTGTCTAATTTCTATCTGTATTTATTATCTATTTGAATTCAAATACTTCAATTATCTTTATTAAAAAAAAAAAACCACTACTTCATGTAAAAACTACTCATTCTTGTCCCGAAATTTCTATGGTTTTTTTTTTTTAATTTTTAAAACATTACAAAATTTTTGTTATCTAAATTCTATACAATTATCACAAACCCCCATCCATCCACACTAATGTATATCATCTTTCTTTTGTTTAAATCTCAGATTTTTTTACTTATCACAATCAATAAATTCAAATGTTCCATTGGTTTCAAATTCCTACAATTCTCTATCTCATTTTTAAACATTATTCCACGTTACTTTATCTATTTTTTTTAATTACACATAGTTATTTATATATTACTTTTAAGCATTATAATACTAAATTAAAAAAAATAAATAAATAAAAAAGAGTATTATTACACGCGCTTGCGCGTGTGACGAGTCTAGTTATAAATAACTAGCCCCTATGCACTTTTCTATTTTATTTTTATAGGAAAAAAATTTTCACCAAAGTTCTAGGGAGCAATGAATGTTTAAAAAGTGACTAGAGAAAGAACACCTTTTTTCAGAGAAGAGATGGTTTATAGTAAAATAAAATTAGGGGAAATCAACGGAGTTGTGGGAAGAACCTGGAAAAGAGTGACAAAAGTTATGAGAAAGAAAGAAATAAATAGGAGATTAAATCAAAAATGAGATTATTTCAAAGAAAAATAAAATGCAATGAAGAATACAAATTAGTAATTGAAAAAATATCATAGGAGATGTACCTTTCTCAATGAAGAGATGGTGATGAATTCAAAAAAGAAATTGAGGAAATCAAAGTCTATCCAAAAAAGTAAAAACTGAAACATGAAATATATTAAAATAGAGCAAGGATTTTAAAGCTTGTAGTGGCTGATCAATGGGGGAGTAAGAAAATTGAATTCAAATAAAATAGGTGATCAAACGTGTGTTCTAGATAATGGGGAGTTTAAAGTTGTACATAGGTAAAAAGGTGGATGGATTTTCGTTGGTGATTGGCGCCGCCCCCCCCCCCCAAAAAAAATAAATAACACTGGTGCACTGGTTTGTAGGCTTGATAAAATTTTGGGTAATTTTAAAAATTAGGAGATTAAGAGCCTTTTTTGTAAAATAAGTTAGGGAGTGGTTCTTAATTTTTATTTTTTAGCGAGTGTTTTTGTTTGAGTTTTTTTTGATAGACAATTCCTATTTTTTGTTAGACGAGGGATTAAGAAATTTGAATTCAGTTAAGAAAAGATTGAGATAAGGATAAAGATAAGAACCTTTGTTTTTTTAAGGAGCAGTAGGCTAAGGCCTAGTATTTAAATTTAAATAGAACACAGAGTCACATACATTGAATTGGAATGGATTGTAAGGTAAACAAAATTTTTTAACTTGTTTATATATATATATATATATATATATATATATAGACACAAGCGCAAAGGGGCGGAAGCACCAGAAGCACAGAGATAGTATGATAATAAACCAGCCAAGGAGGCGGTAGCATAATTAATAATCAAAATAATTTAAACAGGTATTAAGGCGGTAGAACCGGCCAAGCAATATATCATTAAAACAATTGATAAACATGAAAGTACTTGATTAATACTGAAAGTAATTACAGATAAACAAGATTACAGGATAAACAGTGGATAAATAATGGTAGTGGTGGCTACCTGATTGTCATTACAGATAGATCTTGAGGGAAGTTTTAGGAGCAGGAGAGAGGCTCTCTAATATCTCTAAACTCACTCAAAGATATTCTGAAGTGGAAACTAAAAGCTTGTGTTAACAATAAGGGACATCCCCCCTTATATAGGTAAATAAAGCAAAAGTTCAACAGTGAATAGTAAAATGAACAGTGACTTTTTTACTATTCATATCAGGACCCGTGAGGGGCAACAGGGGCTTGATTGAGAGCCAGCAGATAAGGTTTTGGCGCTTTGTGCCGAAAGTAACCAAAAGTAGTCAACAAAGTAATCAACAGATTCCCATGGGGGACAGCTAGAGCAATAGGTGGAGTTTAACCAGAGTGAATAATAGTCTGCAGAGCAGAGGTAGTCAATAGATCATCAAATGTCTCCTTGTTGTGGAGAATCTTCATCATGTCCAAACAACCTTTGGTCATAAGGAAAATAGGGGTTGTTAGCCACAGATTCTTCTGAAGAAGCACTAGATTTTTCGTCTTCAGTAGTTCTATTGGCAACTAAGTTTTCCGCACATTTGAGAAGAGCAAATAAAGCATCAGGGTCTCTTCGTAAGTCATCAAGAGGAGAGCCTTTCTTCTTGGGTTTAATATTTTTAACAGATGAGGAGGATGGTAAATCTTTCTGAGGAAAGGTCTGATTTGGTGAACATTCATTTTTAATAGTAAATTTTGAACATTCTCTGTTGGTGGTAGCAACAATTCTCTGAATATGAGGGAATTTGTCCCACCACTTGACATACCAATATCTGGCAAGAGCATTTTCGTCAATATTGATCTCATATTGCCATTTGAGAATCCATGGAACCTTGTGATAGTTAACAAAATAGAGTAAAGCAGGGAATCTAGCCTTGACAGTATGAGGATTAGGCTTGAATCCTTTTTCAAAAAGTTTGAAGGCCTCCAATAAAGGTGTAGGAAGGAGTTCAATAATAAGACCAAACTGAGACCACCATCGGGCAAACCAGAAGGGCAACGAACCAGTATAATTTTTGTCAAAGTTAACAAACCAAGAATGAGACATAGTATCATTTTGGTGGAGCATAAACCGGAACCATGCAGTAATGTAATCATGATAGGAATATGGGATGGGGTGTTTGGGCATCATTCTCGTGGTATTTGGAGAAGAACCCCATTCTCTTTCTGTGATAACATTAATAATGTAGACACTATGGTAAATAATTTTAAAAGTGTCTGCTTTATCAGAAATAATGTTAATAATGATGGATCTTTCATGGCGTAAAAGATCAGAGTAGTAACCAAGTTTCTTTTCACCATGTTCAGGGGTCCAGTGGAAATTTGTGGGGAAGTAACTTTTGGCTAACTGCAGGGGGTCAACAATGGAGGACCTATTGGGTTCAATAGAGAATAAGTTTTGGAAATATTGTTTCCTACTATATTGAGAAGTATGTCTAGGAAAAGATGTTCGAAGAGGTTGGTGAACAGGGGTTATGGAGTAGGGATCATAAGAAGAGGCTAAAACAGAGGAGTAATTAGGCTTAGGTATGGTACCTAGAGGGGTAAAACGGTTAATAGTTTGCAAGGAAGAGGTAGGTTCACGTTTAACAAGTTGGTTTTCATTGGCAGGGCCTTTGTCTTTCGACCGCCTACTTGCCATTGGTGATTTCTGCAGAAATTCACGGGTAAGAAAATCAGGGATGGTGTTTTGGGAGCCTTTAATATAATCAATATCAAAATCAAAAACACTTAAAATAGCTTGCCATCTAGCAAAAATATGTTTGGAAGCAATATTTTCAACATCTTTTTCAATAACATATTTAGCACTTTTACAATCAATACGAAGTAAAAACTTTTGGTTTAACAAGTCACTTTGGAATTTTGAAATACATAGTACTATAGATAAAATCTCCTTGTTAATAGTACTATAATTTAGCTGTGCAGTATTCCAGATTCTAGAGTAGAATCGAACAATTTGTTCAGATGAATCTGGTGAAACTCTCTGTTTCAGAATACCTCCATAACCTATGTCAGAGGCGTCAGTTTCAACAATCTTGAAGCATTAATAGTAGGAATACCAAGACATGGGAGAGTCTTCACATAAGTTTTGATTTGTTTAACAAGAGTAGTATGAATAGAGGTCCAGGGAGGAGGATTACTTTGTAGCCGATCAAAAAGAGGCTTACATTGTTTCCTCAGATCTTTGTAAAAATCAGCAACATAATTCAAGGAGCCAAGGAATCTTTGGAGCTGAGTTTTATCAATGATAATGTCAGGGAATTTATCAGCAAATTGAATAGCTCTGTCAATAGGATGAATTTGTCCTTCAGAAATATCAAAACCAAGAAAACGCACTTTGGTTTGGAATAGTTTGATTTTCTTAGCAGAAACAACAAGACCATTTCTTTTGATGGTGTCTAGAAACGAGTTCAAATGTTTCCAGTGTTCATCAATAGAACTAGAGTAAATAAGGACATCATCAATATAGACAATAGTAAAATGACTGAATGGGATGAATATGTCATTCATAATATTCTGAAATTCACTGGGAGCATTTTTGAGATCAAAAGGCATAACATTCCACTCATAATGACCAAAAGGAGTGGTAAAAGCAGTTTTGTACCTATCGTTCTCACTAATCTGGATTTGCCAAAACCCAGATTTTATATCAAACTTGGAGAATATCACCGCATCACTCAACCTATGAACTAAGTCATTTTTGTTTGGAATAGGGTACCTAATCCATTCTAAGACCTTGTTCAATGGTTTGTAATTGATAACTAAGCGAGGTGTTCCTCTCTCAATTTCAGCATTTTTTTGAATATAGAAAGCAGCACATGACCAAGGGGACTTGCTCTTTCTAATCAAACCTTTGTTTAATAAATCTTCAATTTCTTTTTTGCAAAACTCTACCAATTCAGAATTCATTTGTATGGGTCGAGCTTTAGTAGGAATATTCTTTTCACAAAAATCTTTAACATAAGTCAGATTAACAATGTGATTCTTTCGATGCCAGAAAGCATTAGGAAAATCAGAACAAACACTATCAGTCAATATTTTCTGAAAATTATTAATTTTTTATTGTAATAATTTATCAGAAAGTTGTTCAGCAATTTTTTTATGTCTGAGTTCTTGTTTGAGGAAGTTAATATGAATATGTTTCGCATGAATCAAATTCAAAGCATGATCATTAAGAATGTCAATTTTTGAAGCAAATTTGAACTTTACTTTCTGTCCAAAAGGATCAGTAGTAATACCATCATGTTCAACAAGAAAGGGATACAAAGCATGAATAAATGGTAAACCAAGAATCACTTTGTCATGCATATTTTTGACAAGAACAGAAGGAATTTTAAAGCAAACATTATCATGGCAAACATGAGCATTGTTTAATTCATATTTGATTCTCATTTGAGAACCATTAGCAGAAGCAAGTTTTTCAGTGGATTTTTCAAAATATTTAGAAGGAATCAATCCTTCCTGAATACAGTTTAAATCAGCACCAGAATCAATCATGGCAATAACATCAAAATGGTAATCACAGGAAACAACAATTTTGACTTTAGTAAACCATTTTGGAGGAAGAATTTTGTCAATAAGGGTGATATGAAAATTAACAATATCAGGTGCACTTTGGTTAGTGGTTTCATTATTAGTTTTGTTCTTTTCTAATCCAACTATTTCTTGATTAACAGTAGCAATTTCTTGCTGGAGATCATTAATAGTTAATTTCTTTTTATCAGATTTGGTGAGAACATTAATAGTGTCAAAACAACTTTCATTAGTTTTAATAAGAGGTTTAACAACAACATTTTTTGTGTCAATGGAAGAGGATGATTCAGAATCTGTATTTTCATCAAAAACAGGTTCTTTACCATTTCTGGAAATAACAGCAGCAACAGTAGAAGTAGAAGTAGTGCCTTCAGTTTTAACTTTTAAATCAGAAAGCATTTTGTCAACAATGTCAAGGGTTTTTGACTGAGAAGTTTTAAAAGCAATTTTTTCTCTTTGACTGGGCAAATCAATCAAAGGTTTCTCAGCTTTTGCAGAAACAGTTTGGTTAATAATTTTTTCTTCAATACGGTCAAGTTGTTGACCAATAATGTGCAAAGACTCATTTGTAAAATTGTTTTGTTCAATAATTCCAGAAGCAGGAGTCTCAGCATCAGCAATTTTGAAAGGAGAAGCTTTCACTTCCGTCTTTTGACAAGTTATCATGACTGTCTCAAGAGGAGGATGGCTAGACCTTACAACAGTTTGATCTTGTTTAACAAAATTTGATTTTTTGATTACGTTCAAATGATTTTGTTGAATAGGATCTTTTGAAACGTAATGATTTTGAAGAAAATCATAAAACATAATATTTTTCTTTAGCAACATCATCTTTTCTCTCCATTTTCGTTTAATACGATCTTTTTCAGATTGAGGGAAAGTATCTCTGTAATACTTTCTTATCTCTTTGTTTTTGAGAGAAAGACTTTCTTTAGACAAGTAAACAAGATCCATTTCAAAACTTTTAGGAAGAGCAGTTAAGACTCTTAATTGGTTTTGAAAAATAGGAGGTTCAACAGTAGAAAATCAGAAGCAGCAGGAGACACAGATTTTGTATCTTCTTTTCTTCTGCAGGTTTTTCATCTTTAGTTGAATAAAAAGGAGTGCTAATTTGGGAGTTATTACTTGAAACACCCTTTAGCTTCAGATCAGGTTTAACAAAACTTTTTTGTAAATATTCGTCAAGATCTTGATCTCTTTTGGAAACACTTTCAGATCCAGCAAAGGAATGTCTTCCTTCATTGATTCTTAAAGGTTTCTTATCAAGAAAACTTATCTTAACAGTTCCATCAAGATACTGTTGAATATTTGTGAGATCAGTTTCATGGTAAATAGGTTTAGCAGGAGGCGAAACATTTTCCAATAACCATTTTTTAGGAAGGTTTACATCTTCCCAACGAATTATTTTTGGAACTTCAATTTTTGCATCAGGAGTTGAACATTGAATTAACATGGTTTTACCAGAAGGATCTTTAATATGAGCAGCTCGAGGATTCAACTGAGAACCCACAAGTCTGTAGTAAATTCGGTAAATAAGAGCAAAAGGCTTACTACCTTCATCCATATCATAACCAGAAGTTAATACATTTAAAGTCAAAGCTTTAACAATATTAGGATCATCAAGAGCAAGGCAAATATCAGGGTAAACATCAAAGTAAATAGGACCATCATACAAAGATGCAGTAATCATGCCAAGAATGCTATCTTTAAACTGTCTAAATCTAGCATCTCTTAAGCACATCAAAGCAGAAGCATTAATACCTTTTCTTGTGAGAGGTTTAACAGCAACTTGAACAAGACCAATGTGTAAATATTTTAATTTAGTAGCAAGAAATTCGTTAATATTCTTTTTTGAAAATAAACAACATTTTTCATGGTGTCTGGAAATAGAAAATGTTTGTTCAACAGTTCTTACCCGGTATTGAGAAAATCCAGTATTCTCATGCCAAGAAGTATTGTAAATATTTTTAATATTAACCTTGGGGATATTCCATCTTCGGAAATCCGGAATTTCTTTCTCTTCAACAACTTGATCTTCTTCATTGACAATATCAGGAGGACACTCAGTCCTGGAACTAACAGAAGAGTTGGATCTCCACATCTTATCCATGCCTTCTTAATTTTAACACTCAATTATCATGTTTTTTCTCACAATCGTTGCATTTCGTAACACAAACCCTAAACAACCGTCTACCCTCTCTCTTGCCCTCAACGCCTGTCCGTCGGCTTACACGGGCCTTACAGAAACTCGGTTCTCGGGATTCACTTTACGTCTAAGGTGGCGCCAACGATCACAAGATAAAACACAACAATAAAGCACCAAAGGTTCGGAAGAACATAAACAAGGGAGCAAAGACACAACACAACTACCAGCGGCCAAGGAAGGAATGGCTCTGATACCAACAAGGGAGGGGACACAAGCGCAAAGGGGCGGAAGCACCGGAAGCACAGAGATAGTATGATAATAAGGGGACACAAGCGCAAAGGGGCGGAAGCACCGGAAGCACAGAGATAGTATGATAATATATATATATATATATATATGGATTTGAATGTGTATTTGAAAATTGAAAGTATGGCTAATGGGTTTTATTTTACTTATTTGTTCCCAAGTCTTGTCACTACTTAAAAGTTCAATCTAAAGAAAGGAATCTTGTTTTAAATAATATAGAAGAATAGATAAAATAGATAGATAAGGCAAGATTCATGGCTTCTCTATGTTTATTATTATTATTATTAATACTTTGAACGTCCAAGTATCTATTATTTCTTAGGGTTAATTGTTAATTGTTTTTTATTTTTCTCTCAAACTCAGTACCTCTTAGCTTCAAAAAAATAAATTCCCACTTTTTTTAATTTTATTTTATTACTTATGTTTTTTTATTTTTTATTTTTTTTCAGGGAGTTCCATTGAGGTTCGAAGCACTCATGTAATGTTTGGTATGAGAGAATCTACATTAGTCCTGGCATCCAGATTCTTAGGAATGTGATTCCTTACAATCTGGATGCCTATGAATGTAGCTATTCTTATGTTTGGTTTCACTGAGAATCTCTTAAGATTCTTAAGAATGTGAGATGATAATGTTTGATTTATTCACAAGAATCTTAAATGAATTATTTATTTTTCTCATTCTATCATTAAATTTGAATGTGAACTACCAAGTCCTTTAAAAAAAATCTTCCTCTAAATAAATAATGAAAAAAAAACTATTAATAATTTGTTAAAAAACACACACACAATAGCAAAAGTGAATGCTTGGTAATAATGGAGGGTTCCCTTCAAACTTTTTTTTTTCCCAGTGTTATTTTGGCAAGAAAAGATAAAGGCAAGAAAAAAGATTTTGATGATTTGTTTTATATTTTATCTTAATTGCTTAAATGATAAGGACAAAATGTTAAAATTGTCAATTTATAAAAAATACAATTTCTTTTCAATGAAAAAAAATACTCTTGGTACTGATTTTTTGTTTTGATTGATTTATTTAAGAATTATTAAATTTTTATACTCGTCTTTTCTAATCCACATTACTCCTGATATCTAGATTCCTAGGAATGTGATTCCTTGCAATCTGGATGCCAAGGAATGTAGCTATTCCTATGTTTGGTTTCACTGGGAATCTCTTAAAATTTTTAAGAATGTGAGATGATAATGTTTGATTTATTTACAAGAATCTTAAATGAATTATTTATTTTTCTCATTCTATCCTTAGATTTGAATGTGAACTACTAAGTCCTTTAAAAAAAAAAAAATCTTCCTTTAAATAAATAATGAAAAAAAAAAACTATTAATAATTAGTTGAACAACACACACACAATAGCAAAAGTGAGTACCTGGCAATAATGGAGGGTTCCCTTCAAACTTTTTTTTTTTTCCCAATGTTATTTTGGCAAGAAAAGATAAAGGCAAGAAAATTTTTTTTGATGATTTGTTTTATATTTTATCTTAATTGCTTAAATGATAAGGAAAAAATGTTAAAATTGTCAATTTATAAAAAATACAATTTCTTTTCAATGAAAAAATACTCTTGGTACTGATTTTTTGTTTTGATTGATTTATTTAAAAATTATTAAATTTTTATACTTGTCTTTTCTTTCCTATTATTAGATTCAATTAAGGACAAAACTTAGGTACAATATCTTAGATATTGTTCATTAGGCTCTCTATTTAAGATTGAGCCATGTGGTTAGAGCAATTACATCAGCTCGTGCATAATGCACCGTCTATTTTACACTTAAAATCTACTTTTTCTATTTTACACCATCAATTTTACAAAACATTCACATCAGCTTATCTATTTTACAAGAAATTTTAATAAAATATTCAGTCTTCCCAATTTTTTTATTATTTCGCTCAACTACCTATACATATACGCGCGCTCTCTCTCTCTCTCTCTCTCTCTCTCTCTATTTTTACTGATTTGTTGCTCTCTCTCTCTATACCCATCTCTCTACCATCTCTATACCAACATAGATCAACTCTCCCTCCTGGTCAGATCTCCTTAGCTCCGATCAAGCAAGACCCACGAGCTCCCTAGCTCCTTTATGATTTTCTGAGCAGCCAAACAAAAACCCAGATAGAAAAAAAGCAAAAGAAAGAGGAGGGTGAGTCACAGCTGTGCAGAAGATCCCTTGGACTCATCTTCTCCCCCAGCGATCTCCCTCTTCAAGCTCATCATCTTCTTCTTCCTCAACAGCTCTCATGTTTGGGTTTGGAGCAGCGTTGGTGTTGCTCTGTTCCTCCAAGGTTCCAGGCTTTTTTTTTTTTTTTTTTTTTCCTGCTACTGCTATAGCCGCTACTTCTTCTTCTTCGTCTTGACCGCTTCTTCTTCTTCTTCTTCTTCTTTGATGATTCACATAGATTTGTATATGGGTTTGATGATATGGTTTTGTAAATGGGTTTGAGGAGCTAGAGGAGATCGCTGTCACCACCACCAGGAGCATCAAGATCGAGGGCGAGTGGCGAGCATCAAGATCGACGGCGAGCGGCGAGCATCAAGATCGACGGCGTCTGAGAAAGAGAGAGCTGCGCCTGAGATGAGAGAAAGATGAGATGAGAGAAAGAAAGGGAAATGTGAGAGAGAGAGAGAGTCGGTACAGTGAGAGAGAAAAAATTATTAAAATAATAAATACCAGTGCTACAGTAACCGTGCATATATGCACAGTTACTGTAGCATATGTGCAAAAATGCACAACTTTGCACCCACTGATGTGGGGGGTTTTTGGGCCAAAATGTGTAAAAGTACCCCCTTTTTCTATTTTGCAAGATTTTACAAAAGCTGATGTAATCACTCTTACTTAAATAAAAAATACACCTCTATCCCATGAGGAAAAATTCACATGGCAAAATCTTAAAAGGAGACCCTAAGGAATAGCACCTAAGTACTGTACCTAAGCCCTACTCTTCAATTAATACTCATCTTTTCTATTTTTGTTGTTAGTAATAATGTGATTATATCATATGTGTGTGGAAGAAATCTAACCAGTTCATGCCAGATTGTTCATCATGACAATTAGTTTATGAGTAATGCAACAGATACAAATTATTTTATAACATTTTTACAAACTGCTGATGTGGTTTTACTAATTTTCAAATAATCATTGATAAACATAAATGTAATGTTAGTAGTAGACTTATATTAGAACTAATAAGAAATTACCATATCAATAATTTGTAAAAATGTTGTAAAATAATTTGTAGTTGTGGCATTACTCTTAGTTTATTAACAAATGCTTCTTTTTTATTGGTAAGAATTTGTGTATTGGTTTTTACAAATATCAATATTTATACAACCTCTATAGTAGCACCTACTCCTTCACAATATCACTTTAACCAAGTAATATAAAATCTACATCACGAAAAAAAAAAAATCCACCTCTTAATATGTTGTTTGATTGCTTAATGTCTTTAAGAAAAATACTTTATATGCAATTATATAATCTCAACTCAAGTAATTGATTTATTATTTCTAAATGCATTATTTTATAAGTTCATAGTCAAAACCATGCAATACTAGTAGATTATAAAGGCAGGAATCTTCCCTTTTGTATGTCATTATAAGAGAAATATTGACATATACCCAAATACAAGCGGCACACTTCACACAGTTTGAGACGCTTCGGAAAAGAATATTCGGCAACTGAATCTGAAATTTGTTCAATCTGGGAATATTATCCCCCCAAAAATTTAGTTTTAAATGAAAATAATATTAAATTTTATTTTTGTTATTTTTACCTAGAAGGCATAAAGAATTATATATATATATATATACTAGTTATAGGCCCGTGCATTGCACGGTTTTATGAAAAAGCTTATAAAATATATGTATAAATAATTATATATTTTAATAGTTATTATAACAAAATAAGTACTAATTTGTTAGTGACTTGAAGTATTGTTAAAAATAATATCAATGATTAAAAAATGTTAGAAGTATTTTTTTTCCTTAGGAAAATCTTTGAATACTTATTTGTACACTACGTTTTTAGAGTGTCCTTGTTCTTCTTTGTCATTGTTCTTTATTAAAATCTTTAGACATAATATTATAAAAATTGGCCACTTTTAAGAGATAGAACTATTTGAAGAATAATAACCTTTAATTTGTTTTAATTATAGAACCTATCATAATTTTTGCTTCCTGTACGTTGCACGATTTTATACATAAATTCATATAATACAAAATTTATTTGAGAAACAAAAAGAAAATTGATAGGCTAAGAATGTATTGACCCTTTGTGATGAATTAATTGATTAATTAGTCAAGTTTATTATTAATCAAATTAACATGCAAATGCGTGGTAACACAAACAAATCACTAAAAAACTAAAGTATGCAGCGGAAAATAAATGACATTGTGATTTTTTTACGAATGGGGAAAACCAACACGGCAAAAACTCCACTGGGTGATTTTAAGTCACTACTCTCGAGAATCCACTATTATCACAACAAGCGGTTACAAGTAAGAGAATCCCAGTACCTTATACCAACTTACAGTTGAACCCTTACTCCAATACCCAATTAGACTTGTTCTGTAGTGACAATCTCTCTTTTTGATGCACGGCTCCTAGTGCGTGACTAACCAATTGCGCAGATCCCAGTATACGACTTGATTCACCAACTAGAGAAAGATGTTGGCTGCAAAGTTTTTCAGTTCATCACACGATGAAGATCAAGAAGATGCTTGGTTACAAAACCATATGGTGCACAAACACAGCAACTTCCTCACAAGAAAGATGAACTAAGGCAAATTCAATCTTCGGTCACAATTTGCTCGAACAAACTTTGCTCAATACTTGTGCAATTGTAGCCACCTTTAACGGCCCTTAAAATAATCCTTTTATATGTCTAGGATTGTGAGAAAAGAAGGCCCAAACACATAAACACGAATTGGATTCAAAACAGATCTGAAATTCTGTTTTTCATAAACCTCGACAGATAGCTAGCTGTTGAGATGCTGTCGAGTCACAAGGCTGGAACAGCTCTTCAAGCTCGATAGATGGCCAGCTGTCGAGTTTTAATGATGGGCACTTTTCAGACTTGAATCTTGGACAGACTTGCATGACTTTAACACTTGATCTTGAAACACGGTTTCTTGAAGTATTAAACACATTCTAGATCTACCAAAATATAAGTAAAGTGCGTTTTGTCAAAGGATTAGTCAATTATATAAAGTAGTGACATATGTTCCTAACAAGTGAATCACACATGTCCTAACAATCTCCCCCTTTGGTAATCTGTGACAAAACCACAATCAACAAATGAACATATGAGAGAAGTCATAAATCACTCAGCTCATACTCACTTGTTGAATACAATAAAATCTATCCTAACATAAATTCTTGAAAAACTTTGCAAGAAGAGAGTTTATGGTAAGTAGACTTTGACAACCTGTATTTCTGAAACACTTTAAATAAAACACATCAAGGCATCTTTGTGTGAAGCAGAAATAATAAATTGTATACAAGTAATAAGAAACATGTGCATTAAGAGAGAAAAGAAACAACACATGTAAGGATAGGTGAAAGAAAACATACATCATCATATAAAGAGAATAAGTACAATGTATGTCAATAATGGTCATAAGACCTAAGGTACATGAACAATGTATCTAAAATAGAAAGAAAAGAAAAGATACATCAAATCCCCACTACGTCCTTCAATGTGCACTCTCCCCCTAACTATGACTACTCTCATAACCAAAATTACTCCTCTTTTTTGTCACGAGTGACAAAGGGTAAGAGTGTCAAGTAGACATCTCGTCAGAGCTAGCATCTCCATCTCGATCATCTGCATCGTCGTCGAAGTCGTCATCCTCGAATGTTGCAGATGCCTCGGGAGGAGGAGAGGAAGATTCCACAAAGCCACCAAGGCGAGCCTGCCGTCTAGCAATACGACCGACACGGGTGTTCACCTGATACGACTCATCAGTGAGAGTGTCAAGGCAAGCATCCATATGCTGAAGCTGCGCCATGATCGCATCCAAAGTCACATCTCCTGCTGAAGTAGAGGAAGCGGAGGTGGATGGAGCTGAAAGAGTGGGAGGAGCTGCCACACCAGATTGCCTCGATCGAAACTGTGCCTTGCTTCGTTTAACGGTAGCGGCATCAATGGCACACATGACGGTGAAGTGGTTGGAAGAGGGAAAACGAACAGAAAAATGGCTCAAAATCCACGTGATAGCTGAAAGGAAAATAAGCTTATCACGGGTTGTTGTATCCCTATAGACATCTATGATAGAAAGAATGAAATGTGAATGAAAGTCTATAGTGAGATGCTCAAGCAGAGACAACAAAATTCGAGCACGAGGCTCTGTGATAGAGTTGTAGTGAGAGAGTGGGTGCAAAAAAAAAAAGTCATCACCATGTTCAAGAATCTAGGACCTTTAGCAAAAGGCTTACATGGTGTAAACTGACGCTCACCCCAATCAGAAAGGCGCTCACAAAAAGTAGAGATCATCTCGTATTTGGACACAGTCCTCAAATGCTCACAACAGGGGTAGTCTAGATGCTCTACCCTCAGGACATGAAGCACATCGGATACCAACTTTGGTGTGATCACTATGTACATACCTCGAACGCGAGTATGAAAGAGAGGTATTGAATAATCAAATTCATACATGTTGGAGTAAAACTCTTAGATTAGCATGGAAGGACAAGTGACCAGGACGTCACACAGTGACTCCTAACCCCGACTATCAATGACATCGGGTAGGTCAGTGTCAGCGAAGTCCTCCAAAATAACTCGGCGTTTAGAATTAACACCTCGTTTAGAGAAGTTCTCCGAGAAGTCCTTTCGGGCATCCTCATCACAGAACCGAACAGAAGAGGGGGTAGAATTAGAAGACGAAGAGGCCCTAGAACGAAGAGGGTTTTGGGATGGAGCAGACTATCGTAAACAAGAGAGAGAGAGAGAGAGAGAGAGAGAGAGAGAGAGAGAGAAAGAGAGAGGGAAGGAAGGAAAGAATCTAAAAAGCTCCAAAACAGTTCAAATATTAAAAATATATTGAATGTAAAGGACGTATGCATGAAAATGCATGAGCATGTGACGTGGTAAAATAATAGCATCATAGGCTCAGCCTAATCCAAACTTACCAGCACACAAATAGTTTAACATATATAACACACATCTAAATGCATGAAAATATAATTATAATGCACATGAGATGCAATGCATGAAGTTTTTAAGATCAAATCTTCAAAACCCATCCCAAAAATTTCACAAAAACCTCTTTGATTTTGAAAAACCCCAAATTTTGCAAAAATCCCAAAAACTTAGGTTACAAAGCATGAAATGCATGAGAATGAGGGATTAGAGACTTACCAAGTGATGAAAGACTTGATTAAGCTCGAAGAAACCTTGAGGAAGAGGTTAAAGGAGAGTGAGAAAGGTTTGGGAGGTGAATGGGCGCGGACAGATCGAGAGAGATCGAGAAAATGAGGATTGGATTGCGCTGAAACCTATTTATAGGTGTTCAGTAATTCTCGACAGATGGAGGTGTTGAGAGGTGTCGAGATATAAAGGCTTAGACAAATGCAGCTATTGAGAGGTGTCCAGAGGTGTCCACAATAGAAGCTCGATGGATCGAGGAGGTATCGAGGGGACAGGAACTTTCTCAATCGATCCACCTAGCTGTTGAGAGGTATCAAGATTGCGATAAGATGCAATTGAAAAGCTCGATAGATAAGCCAGGTATTGAGAAGGTGTCGAGGAGCTGTCGAGATTGTTTAAAAACAATTTTTCAAAAAGGAGAAAAACATAGACATGAATGCAATCAACATGCAACCCAACCAAGGATCTAAGCAACATTTTAAGATCTCAAAATCATCTCTCAACAACAATTTCAATCAAATTGATCCCAAAAACACACACACACACACACACACACACACACACACACACACACACACACTAAACAAGTCTAACCAATTTTATATTTCAAAAATAAGTCAAGACAGTTTAGTGATCATACATTAACACAGGTAAACCTAGTGATAGCCAAATCACATTGTACCTACACATGTATCATGAGTAGCAAAGAATATTGCGTGTTGTGTGTGAAAAACATCGCAAGATTGCATAAGTGTATACATGTTATGACGATTTGAGATATGAGAAAATCACTTTAACTCACACACATCATAATTGTTTGATGGGGACTATCACCTTCGAGGTACATCCTATAACTCCCACATCTTTTAGAATACACGTTTGCAATTATATTTAAAAGCATTTTTTATCTTTTTGCTTTTGATTTTGATTTTTTTTTGGTATATTTTTCTTTTAAGAAAACCATGCATGGGCATATATAAGAGAGAGAAAAGAAATACCCAATGATGTTAAGCATTTGACATTGCACTTTTGCTATGTCGAAGCATACAGATGTCATTTCATGATTGGTGGGTAGCAGTGGTGAGATGGTTATTTATGTCTTTCTCATAAGATTTTCTAGTCCTACAAATAAACAAAGGTCTAAACTTTTGCTATGCCGAAGTATACAGATATCATTTCATGATTGGCGAGATAAATGTACTTGAGTTACATTGAATGTACTTTTGCTTTATCACTCTTTTGCTTCATATTCAAGGACAGATAACACAAGGATAAAGGGGCAACTGATGGGGAAGACGAAGTGTAGCTCGTCCTTGAATAGTCGTCCATAGAATGTGAACTCATTCTGGGGTAGAGTTTCATGGTTTATGAAGCACCAAGGTAATTATGCTGCCCCCTCACCCTTAGGCGTGAATCTCAAGAGGAGCCTGTCTAAACCTAGAGAGGTCGTCCAAACATGGACGACCCTCAATATAGGTTCCGTCTACATGAACAAATGAATCAAGCCATGTGGTAAGATCTTGATATATCATTGTAACCTCTTATCGAATACTCAACTCCCAATGACAGTTATTCTCTGACCTTCACAAATGTGGGAGAAGTTACAAGATAAGTAACCGCTTCCATAACACTATATAAACATAACTAACTTCATCATCGAAGGATTCTAGGCCAGTTACATCTGTCGCCTTTGATTTTTTGTTTTTCTTTTTCAGGCCCTCGAAATCATTCAAGTTTGAAGCATCCAGCCTACTGATTTCCTGTGTAACATCAAATATCTATTACAATTATTTATATTTAAGAAAAAATTTAAAACTTCATATTTTGTGAAACTTTCCAAATCCCCTTAAACCTAGAAATAGAAAGAAATTAACCACAAATTACTTAAAAGTAAGATTGAAGAATATCCTCTTAACCATATAATTATTTTAAATATAAAGCCATGGAAAATTTTATAATAACCACGCTTTTTTTTTTTTGGGTGTGGTATCTCTATTAGTAACATGACACATGATAATAACTTTTCCACATATATTGATAAATCACCCCATATTGATTTTTGGTATTTTATTATTGTAATTTAATTTTTGATATTAAAATGTGATTTGATCTAATAAAATAGTATTTATATTAATTATATTCAATTGTAGATTTCACACGTCATAAGATATCATATGTTTTTCCTTTTTTTTTTTTTGTTATTTTAAATTGACAATAATAATATCACATATGACCATATATTTGTCATATTCACTAATAATAGTTTACGTCATATTAAATGTTAACTTCACATTAGATATTATATTCCAAAAACATCCAAGATACCATCGAAATTAACGTAGTCCATGCTATAGAAGGATAATTTAGATAACCTGTTTAAAAATTTTTGGCAAAGACAGGTGAGAAAGTTGCAAGATGCTGATGAATGAGATGGTTCCAAAAGGTTGGATTATGAGATATACCAAAAAAAAAATGTGATTAAATTATTGAAATTCGAAAATTAAAATAAAAAAGTTGTGAGCGATTGTCCCAATTGAAACGTTCAAAAGCATCCGGTGAAATAGACTGTAGGAGTACAACTTTTTCTTTATATTTTTATACCGTCTATGTTTATAGCCACAGGAATTACCGCCAGCTAGATTGATTTTGTTTTAAAAAACTTGGAAAATTTTATATTTATTTTTGTACTTGTAACATAAACTTATCTCGTAAATATACACAAAGTAACAATATTTGAAAAAAAAATATAATATATATCATTTTTTAATATATATACTTAAACCTTTAAAGCTCTCAGCAGAAACTGTTTCTGAATTCTGACTTCACGTACCAAGCAAAAAGAATAAGATTTTGAAAAGACCCTATATAATTCTGACTTCACGTACCAAACTAAAAGAAAAAGTTAGCATTTTAACTGAATTAGACTGCTTTGCTTTTTGTGTTCTCAAAGAAAGGGAAAAACTCTCCAGCTGAATAGCTTTTATGTGCATATGCAAAAAAGTTCATCTTTAGATTTTTTTTTTTTTTCACTTTTTCCTTCTTGCTGACCCTTTAATTTTCATCCATCAAGTTGGACAACAAGATGGAAAACTGAGAATGGTGTAATAAACTAATTAACCAAAAGGGCGACAGAGAGGTTAACTCTCTCTTCTCATATATATATATATATATATATATATATATATATATATATATTATAAATGTAAAGCTCTTAAATCATCGTTAGCAAATGCACACTTAGAGCAATCACATCAGCTTGTATAAAGTTTTGCGAAATAGAAAAAATTACTCATTTTACACATTTTAGCCCAAAAAAAACCCACATAAGTGGATATAAAATTGTGCATTTAGGTTACTGTAGCTCGTCTATTTATTATTTTATTAATTTTTCTCTTTGTTTTTCTCATTTTTTCTCTCTCTTGTTTCTGCTTCTTTTTCCTTCTCTCTCACTCCTCATTCACTCTCTGCTTCAACCACTTATCTATAAGCTCCTCTTTCTTCAAGCATTTTTTTTTCTACATTGTTGTTTAGCTTTTTTTTTTTTTTTTTTTTTTTTGGGAGACTGGCGAATGCATTAAACTAAAACAGAGAAGGAGTTACATAAAAAAATGCTAAACAAAAAAAATACAACAATGTACGAAAAAAATGCTAAATAGAGAAGCGACGTCATGTTCGCAGATTCTCTTTGTGCTGTTGCAAATGTCAAATTCAGAAGCTTAGCCATCGCTTTCTCTTTTTCTCTCAACCATCTGGTAAACAGAGAACATGGCGCCATCTTCGTTGGTGTCGACTTCGGCGAGAGCTTGAGGAGGCTCCGATCAACCTTCGCAGCCGCAGCAGAAGAGGATCATGCGGATGTAGACTGCCGGAAACCTTGGATTTCTGGTTGAATGGATTTGAATACCCAAAATGAAGCAATTGGTCTCTCTTGTAAAAAATCAAAAACCATGAGAATGAGAAACAAAAAAAGCGCAAAGCAAGTAAACAAATCTGGGTTTCAGCTTGATGGTGGTTGGGTAATGATGAAAATGGTTGGGTTTGAGAGAGAGAGAGAGGCCATGAGTGAGAAAATAATAAAAAATGTAAAAGAATGAATATTTTATTGAATAAATGTGTAGAATAGATAGACTGATGTGAGTGTTTTGTAAAAATAGATGTGTAAAATAGAAAAAGTAGGTTTTAGATGTGCAAATTTACATTAGTGGATGCTCTTACAATAATATGTTGCATACTGTATCACAAATATTCATAGATATATGTATATGTTTATGTTAGGTTTTGAGTTTGTAGTGTTGGCAAACCATGACAACAAGTTAGTATTATTGACTTAGAATGGTGTACTTTCAAGTCCAAGACAAAAAACTCAAGTTTAGGATAAAAAAGTGAGTTTCAATTTGGTTCTCTCAATTGCTTATTCGATTTCTCTCGATCGCTACTCGATTGCTGCTCGATTGCTGTTCGATCAATCAAAAATCCTATATCAGCAAAAAATCAGCAAACGTAAAAGCCCATAACAAGTTCGTTTGAAGCCCAAATGGTGATCCATTTTTTTTTCTTCAGTATTTAAAGGAAATTATAAGCTAACCCTAGACGGGGTTTTTAGAGGTTTTTAGAGAGAGAACAGTGCATCTTGTGCCTCTAATTGTAGATATAGGGTTTTTGTACCCAAAGCTCTCTAAAGTCTTCTACTGACAATATTCCTTGAAGAATTTCAATATCCGATGTTGTAGAACTTGCTGCATACAAGATTAACTACTGATGGTGATTTGAAACCTTTGAGTGGAATCTCAAAGTCATAAAT